>JAVLUX010000011.1:12100000-12570000 GCA_032164185.1 Moxostoma hubbsi | reverse complement strand
GTTGGCTGGGCCTACTGAGCTTTGCTGTCGAATAAAGAGAGCTAGGCGGGATGGAGTGCTGGGTCTGGGGTGAACTGGTGACTCTGTAGTGGGACTACCCAACACTATATGCAAAAAAAGACAGAAAATAAGTTTAGTTCTGAAAAGAATGTCTCATCTGCAATTTAAAAACAGTAGTTTCAAGCAGTCATTATAAAAGCATACAATTGTGTACATTACTGCATCTGACATAAGCTCACTCATACCCTTGCCCCAAAAGGCAGATTCATCATCCCGCTCACTAGAGGGCGATGCAGTGATTCGGCAGCATTCTGGTATGAGGGAAAGGAACTTGTCAGCTGATTTGCCATAGAGGTCCGTTTCTCTAACTGCCCTCCGCTGACTCAGCATTACATGTGTACATGGCAACAGATACCTGAAGACACACATATGGATTAATTATAGTGGTTTAACTTTGGTACACACATAATAGATTATGTTGGTCAAATAGTAAAAATCTGATAAAGATACAGAATTAGAAAAGACTATTGAACAAAAGTAGACTGTGCAGGGCCTTTAAAACTACAAGCAAAATGTAAAGTTGCAATGTACAATTTTTTTTGGGAAGACCACTTATATAATGCCCTACTGCTTGACTGATTTAACTGAAATATGCATTCTAAGAAATAACTTGTCACAGTAACAGCAGTTTAAATTTTGAGCTAATTTTGTTGTGTGCATTGTGTCAAGGGAGAAATCTGTAGACTTTCTTTTAAAATGAGTCACACACCCAAGCAAGCACACAAAATACCTGAGTACAAGCTGGAGCATGAGGTCTTCACAGTTGAGGCTGAGCAATGTTTTGAACAGACTGAGCGAGACCATGCATAGCTACAAAGAGAAAAAAAATAAAATATAACTCAAAAAACACAGCACATAACCACTGGTCGAACTCAGGGGGGTTTGAGGGTCCCGGACCACCATAAGAGTTAAGGGACCCCCCATAACACCAATATAATGTAACCTGGGGGGTCTCCTGGCAAAAACTATAACACTTGAAACTTCAAAAACTGTCCATTATCTGTCCCAGTTTTCATTAATAATGCAAACCAGATTTTTAAGTCTGAAAATTCTAAACACCCAAATGCACCATGGTGTTTTCTGAAGGAACAGTGACTGAGTGAGTTAATCCTCATTTTTATCTCCCAATAATGGTAAGATACTGTATAATTCTTCTTTGATGTATGACTGTTTGTACTCCTAAATTACTAACATTAAATCATCTTTTATCTTAGAGCTAAACCGTCACTAGAGGTTAATTAATATTCACGCATTTTATATGCAAGTAGATTTGCCAGGTTTTCTAATACTACATGTTAGCTCATGATCAAACAGTTGTAAAGTTATTACATGGATGCTATGTGGAGAAATATCTTTGTCTATTTATTATGCTGTGTCAGTAAAGAGCGACCCTCCCTCAATATCTTTAAATACGCAAACCATGCTGATAACGAAAGCAACAACAGAGAAAACAATTTAAAATGGCATATTAACTTCTTATTAATAACTCTACTATACACTTTGCATTTCAGCCACAGTGAC
Source organism: Moxostoma hubbsi (assembly GCA_032164185.1). Lineage (NCBI taxonomy): Eukaryota > Metazoa > Chordata > Actinopteri > Cypriniformes > Catostomidae > Moxostoma > Moxostoma hubbsi. Next base: position 12,568,419 of record JAVLUX010000011.1, on the reverse strand, counting down.
CACTATTTAAATTATAAAAAGTATAATCTATTATTAAGCCTAACATCTTACTCCTGTCTTTACCAGCCATTAAAATATAATAATTTTAATTATTATATCGAGCTCTGACTTCGAACATTGCACATAACTCCACATTCCCTGAGACATCTAGCAGTTTCAAAGCTTAGCCAGCAGCAGATGGACAATAGAAAGTAGGGTTAAGCAAATTTTTGACAATGATATGATTCCAGCCTCTGGCATCTTGTTGATAATATCTAAATCGATACCCTAGACAGGGCTGTCAATAAATTCAATAATTAAATGTAAATAATGTGTGAATAATTTCAAAATTGTTACTTTTTAAAGAAAAAAAAACAACTTGTGTGCAATTTGTTCAGTTATTCTTTTGGATGAAATATATAGTGGAATATTTGTGCCTATGCTTATCAGGACACTGGGCAGAATTCTGCAACATTGCTCACATTTATATACCATCTGTCTATTAATAAAATTACATCAAAATGCATAGAAAATGCAAACACTAAACTCAATGCAAATCTGTAATCATTGAATAATATAACAAAATGGTGTTGTCCTGCAGTAAATGTTTATAAAAATAATAATAAAAAAAAACTTTACAGAATTTTTACAACGGAAATACTAGGCAACCCTAAAAGAGAGAACAGCCAATGTCCTATCTACAGGTGCATGCCATCCACTGTGTGCCAAACTGACCCGTGAATTGCTGCTGATGCGCGTGAGTAGTGTGTCAAGGATTGTGTCATTGTCATAGCGATGCAACAGAATGAAGCGCAGGAAGGTCTTCAGAAGGGAAGTTTCTGTGATATAGCGTAGAAACAAGTCCAGATATGCTGTGCTTGCTATCATCTCATCCACCGACGACTGAGAGACAGTTGAAGACAGGAGGTTGTGGGGGTTAAATAGATGAGACACAAAGAGCAAATACATGTACAAGATCATAACGTAAATTTAAATGTGTAATGGATATTACATGAATAAATGTGGAAATGCAAATCAATGCCTAATTTGGCTCACATTAGTGTGGTGCCCAATTTCAATGTGCTTCACCTTGTGCAGAGCAGGGCCCATGACCGGCACCAGGAAGCCGTTGTGGAGGTAGTCAAGGAGTTGGCATCGCACAAGAGGGTGTGCTACCTGTACTACAGCATTGCAAAATTCAAGACTGTTCATGAACACCACTAGTGAAAACACACCAATCCAGTCCTCCCTACGCAGAGCATGCCACTCGTCGCCCCGTACCTCAATCTTCCTTGGCAGGGATGAATACAGCCCACTCAGCCCTGTCGCCAACACCTGGGAAACAATATATTTTTTTTTAACCAAAGAAAGCCATCCTAAACATGAAAATAAATGTGGAACATCTTCAAATATTCCCTGACATAAAATAGCAACTGAGGGCTATTAGAAAAAATACATAAATAAAATAAACATGGAACTAGATAGACATATTGAATCTGCTTATATATATATATATATATATAAGCAGATTCAATATGTCTATCTAGTTCCATCTAATTCTGAAACAGGTGCTATAATCACCAGTAACTACATCAATTTAATTCTATATTAGTTTAGCAAGTTGCAACAACCTTTAAGGCAAACAAACTACATTACTAGGGAGGAAAAATTGCTGTGCAGCTTGTTCTCCCGTGGAGGGTCTGTTGATGATCTGCTCAAATTCAACATCATTTCAACATTGTACCCATTGCCACAGAGCATCTGAATGATTGCCAGACATTTTAGTGAAATTTTGTCTTTGTACTGTGGAGCTTGAAAAATGTTACTTTCACTTGCATATGCCTAGATGAGACCTCCAGTCGTAAATTGTTACTGTAAGTGGTCAGATGAAACCTCAAATTACTCTCAAGGATGAAGACAGAGAGGAGAGGACAGGACACTGAACCCATGGTCTAGCACAAGTCAGAGAACACTGAATGACAACAACAACTGTAAATGACAAATGACTACCTTTTCATGCCACGGCAAACAGAGCAACCCACAGTTAGTCAACAGAATATTGACAAGACAAAGACTATAGAACTTTAAATCTCTATTGAAACAGCTCTGAGAGGCACTTCTGACATGAACAAGTGGCATTCACACTGCATGGTACAAAGACACTCTAAAGAGCACAAAATGCCATGAATGGAGATATTCATAAAGACATAAATACAGTGAGGGAAGAGAGAACAACAGAAACAATATAGATACTAATTATTGCTTCACAGACTTCTGCTTAGAAAAAAACACTTCACACAAGACCTGCACAGAGGACCTCTTACATCATCATGCAAGAGACAGGCACAATTTAAACACTAAGAACAGAAGTCGACGACAAGGCAGGTGCACACAGACAAGCACACACACACACACACACACACACACACACACACACACGAGCACACACACACACGAGCACACACACACACGAGCACACACACACACGAGCACACACACACACACGAGCACACACACACACACGAGCACACACACACACACGAGCACACACACACACACGAGCACACACACACGCTCTTACTGGGCAGAAGTAGGAGTTCTCTGCAATGTGGCGTGCGACAGCGTGGTTGTTGGCAGATGTTGCCATGACAAGGAGAAGTGCGTCACGGGCCTGCTGCCCCAAGGCCCCATCTCGATGAATAAATGGTACCAACAGGGAGAAGATCAGTAGGTTAGTGGGACCCTGCTGTACCGACCCACACCTAAATAACGACTCCAAAACTGCAGTATGCTTCGCCATGGACACACAAACCTGATTCAAATACACATTATTTACAGTTATAATTTGACAGAATTTACAATATGTATTCTTTATTTTATGCTATTATAGCTATTTTATGGCTAGAACAACATACTTTAATTTATGACAGTAAACATGCATTAACAAGAAATGCATGAATTAATAGATTACAGATGTATTTACACTGCCTGTATAGTTTGTGCTCATTTGAAAATGTTTGGTGTACTGTTTGAGATGACCAATAAGAAGAGTATTTGAAGTTGTAATTAGCTTTACTTCATTTAGATTTGTCAAATATTTTGATTCAGTGAGTAGCACAAATAGAATCTGCAGATTGTTTTCATCACATTTTCTGTGCTGTGTTGGAAAAAAATCTGCGGAATTCTGAGGTTAGTCAGTTAGCTGATTTTATGCCAGGCCAGTTTCCATGGCTACTTTCATGACGAAAAACAAGTGATTAAAATCCTATGTAAGGTTTTAAAACTTTGTTTTCAATAAAAACTCTAAAACTGATTCAGGGTTGACTTCATTACAAATCTCTTCAAATGTGTTTGCAGAGTATAATAATTTCCTAAAAGAAATAAAACCAGCACAATCCAATATAATATGCTTCAAAGATAGTGGACTCTGGCATGGGGAGCCTAATTATGTGTGGGTCTGGAATGTCCTATTCGGCAACAGGTGTAATCGATCTGAGCTAAGAGATTACTGAAATTAAATATGTGTCTTTTGCCTAATACAGGATTGATCGCATGCAGTTTGTAAATATGGTATAAATGTAATAACAGAGCAGAGAAAGCTACAATCTTTATGGTTGCAGAAAGCATTTTCTATTTAGCAAAAATATAAACAACACACTAAGGGCATAATATGCAAAAAAATACAAAATTCTATGGGCACAGATTACGTTTGCACTGTTCAGGCCTTTTCATAGTCTAAACAGTAGTCAGCATCAGTCTTCCAAACACCTGATTTAGCAGCAATACGAGGCTGGACTCCAGGGCAGGAGGGCAGATCAGCTGGGGGTCAACACAAGCTCCCAGTAGGCTTAGCAGTGGTTGCAACACTGCACTGTGCAGAAGCAGTGGCTGATGGGACTGTCCAATCAGCATCTCAAACAGCTTTAACAGCTCCAATTGGCTGTCTGGATCCAGGCCACGGCGCACATGCCACTGCACCAGAGCTTCCAATATGTTTTCTGCCACCACCATCTCCAGAATGGGACCTATTGCTGCAGACAGTACACAATCCAATGTCACTTAATACAGTGTCTAATATATTGCCATAAACTCTGAAAAAGAACAAATGTATGCTCCTCCGAGTTCACAGGAGAGTGTTTTAACCTGGTGATTCACCGTCTCCCCCTGCAGGTCTCTCTTCAGCTAGCAGGCACAGCATTTGATCTGTGTGATTGCGAACTGCTGTGAGATCATCGGCACTTCCACCCACTGAAGACTCCCTCTGTTTCAACACCCCTGACACCTGAAAGGGACAGAGAAAATCCCTGTGGATGTGTTGGTGTACATTTATATTATTTAAGTGCATAAAAGGTTACTGACATATCTAAGACCCCGTTTACACCTAGTATTAAGATGCGTTTCGGGTAATCAGATCACAGGAGGTCAGATGAGACGCATCGCTGTTTAAACCTGTTCACTTGAATGCGTCTCCTGTGACCACTTGTGATCAGATTTGGAGGGAATGGACTCATGACGACATACATAAATCACTATGCCAGTGTGTTACTGCATGATAATAAACTGCAACAAAGTAAGAAAGTGTGAAAAAAAAAATGGCACGATATTTCTCCCAGATGTATCTGAAATTTTATCCAAGCACAAAAGCAACATTTCAAGCAAAATTGTTCATTATTCATGCTTGTGTATATATATCTGCTTTTTAAATTTTACAATTGGACAGTTATTTCCTTTTAAACTGCTTTTAACCGGCAAAGTTTAAAGTCTTGTTTTAGCGTAGCGGTTGATTGACAGGTGAGGCATTTCGCTCCAGTTGGGACGCATTCAGGATGGATTAGCATTTACACCTCAAATGCAGTGCAGTCATATGCGTTTTTGACCACATACGTATGTGGTTTTTGTGATGATCACAAAACGTTTAGACCCAGTTTAGTCCTGTATTTAGCGCCAACCACATGTGATCGCGGGGGGGGGGGGGTCACCATATTAACTTAGGGGGGCACCAGAATCTCCACCGGCTGCCCTAACTTGCATGTTATAAATTATTCAAGGTCCCGGTATCAGTCACCGAACACAGATGATTACCTCGCACTCACGCTTTCTCACCACGCCCAGTGCCTTCGCATCTCGTGTTAACCCCCCCGTAACCCCCCCGTCTTTCTGGCACATAAACATTTTTTATCTAAACATCGACAAATAATAGTTTGATAATGGGTGATTCTCAATGCAACGAATGCAGAGAATGGACTTGCGTTCTTGTGAACACCAGTCTTGCAATGTTCTCTACCTTGAGAGAACAAACTCAGAAGGACAGTAGATGTAGAATGCATCTATTGCGAGCTTTGAGATGTGTTGCCATCTTCCTGTTGCATAATTAAACGTCACAGCACATTTAAAGCCAGAGAGCAGCACATGTTGAACTGGAATTATCACACCAGTTAATTAATATCATCACACAAGTGAGGTTTTGTAGGACTAGAGACACGTTAAGAGACACGTTTTCTCCAAGTGTTTATTACTTTTTTTAAATGGTTACACACATGCAAACTATAAATTTATCATTAAATCACAGCCTTTGCAGTTTAATAATCACACTAGGACTTAACATGATTTTAATTTGTGTGCTAAATGTTTACAGAATAAGATTCATACATCAGATGGTATCAGTTTTGGGTATCGGAGCATTTTTACAAGCACAAGTACATGAGCGCAGCATCGTATCAGGACATCCCTACTCAATACGATTGCATGAAGTTGCAGTTGTTCACAGGAGCTTATTTGCACAATCAGTATGAGGGAAAATAAGCCTGTGCTTAGTAATACGTATCTCACCTGTCTCCAGTGGTTCTCAAACACCATAAGACAAGTCTCTGGGTCAGCAGTGCATGGGCTGGACGGCGCTGCATGCCTACTGGTCCGAGTACCCTGACCTCTTGGATTTAAACGACTAAGCCAACTCATCTTAGCTCACAGGCAGAACAAAGTTCAATCAAGAGGTCAACAGGAACGAGGGAAAGAATAAAGGGGGAAGAGAGGGAGGAGAGAAGAGGGAAAAGGGGGTGGGGTAGTCACAAAAAACGCCCAATAACAAGAGATGAAGAGTCCTGACAGAATAATTTACTAAGGGAAGAACATAGAAAGGAGGGAATCCAGCAACAGTCACTGTACGCCAGTGATCAGTGTGTGAGCATGTGAGGCTTGTTGGCACTCCCAGTCATTACGTCTGCAATAGGTGCTATACTCCATACCGTGGCATTGACTCCTCCACACACACACACCTGCAGGGAAGGAGAGAGAGAGAGAGAGGTTATTGATGACACATTCACAGCATCTCGTTAAAAGCAATGTATTTTTTTCAAAGACATTTTAAGACGACGCATATTGAGACACGTTTTTTTATTTGTTGCACCAAGTCTTTTTTAGCCCAAGAATGCGATCACTCTGAACAGGCCACAAACTCATCATCACTGCTTGGCACACATCCAAAATTTGAATGCTGATTTTAGAAATCGAAAGTGCATTATTATGTTAAATTTGACAAATATTCCAATTTCAAAACTTAAGTCTTACTACATTGTGTGCAAAAATAAATAAAGGATAAATGTTAATATGGGCAGATAGCTTTTCAGACTATCAAAAAATAAAGTTTCTCAACAGTTTAAAAGGCACCAAATCAACATGTCTGCTACTGTTACACTCATACTGCTGCTTCTCTTGCATACAGCAAAACACAGGATGTGTGATACAGGCTTTTGTCATACATTATGCATCTTGTAAAACAATGAGCACTATGCATAAACAACAACATCTAGATTCAAAAATGACTAAAAACATTTGTACTCACACATAGAAACAATCATTCCAAGTGTTCTGAAGGAACACAATCACTAAGTAATGTCAGAATTGTATTTTCAGGTGAACTATTTGTTTAACAATGTCATGCATCCACAACGACAATCGATGCATTGAGTTGTAATGGCAAGATTTAGCAACAAGACCACACAGGAAGTCTGCGGAACTATTGTTTGGTGGGAAACAAAGTGTTCGCTAGACTTCACTAGAGCAGAGCACTTCTATAATCCAATAGGTTGCCACAGTAAACTTGGAATCAAGTTCTGTATATAATTTATGTATTCTGCTTTTCATTTCAAAATCATATTTCACTTTTACTCTGATGTCTCCGTTACCCGCTTCCCCACATTTCTTTGTTTGTCTGTATTGTTGTTTGTGTAAAAAGCAATAAAAACTTTATCACAAAAAAAAAAACAAAAAAAAAAGGTGAAAGTTTGCTTTTTATAAAATGTGTTCTGCCTGCGTTAAGAGATTTCACACAACCATACACACATACTGGTCTGATCATCTTATGAGTTTGCATTTCCACCATTTCTTTTCCAGCATAAAAGCTGATCATGGACTGTTGGTTTGCATGACTCCAATAACAACCAAATACAAATAAGAGTAAAATGCAATAAGGATAAAAAAAAAAAATAACATATATTGCCTTGTAATATACAGTTGAATTCAGAAGTTTACATACACTTAGGTTGAAGTCATTAAAACTCATTTTTTAACCACTCCACAGACTTAATATTAGCAAACTATAGTTTTGGCAAGTCGTTTAGGACATATGGATGACAAGTTTTCCAACAATTGTTTACAGACAGATTGTTTCACTTTTAATTGACTATCACAATTCCAGTGGGTCAGAAGTTTACATTCACCAAGTTAAATGTGCCTTTAAGCAGCTTGGAAAATTCCAGAAAATTATGTAAATCCTTTAGACAATTATCCAGTTAGCTTTTGATAGGAGTTGTACCTGTGGATGTATTTAAGGCCTACCTTCAAACTCGGTGCCTCTTTGCTTGACATCATGGGAGAAATCAAAAGAAATTAAAGCTGCAAGCAGCGATGACGGGCCCAAGCCGGTGGCACCGCAACCCTGGTGCCTTTAGTTACCGGGCTCATTTCCACTTGGTGGCTTTCGGAAAACAAAGGATGATGGACACAGCAACAACTCAAAAATATAGCTGCAAGCAGCAATGCGATTCCTCCTCAAAATGGCAAATCATTTAAAATTGATCAATAGAGGGTTGGGGTTAAACCCTCCCAATGAAAAAATCCAAAAAACATGTCTTTCTGTCTGAATCCTAAACTAAACATTTTCAGTGTACAGGAAAATCCATCATGCCGGACCTTATGGATCCTGTAGGGTTTTTTGTTTACAATGAGAAATGAGGTATGTTCACCAGGTTTCAGAAAAACTAAATAAATGGGGTGGAAATACAATCACTTTGAAAAATTGACATTTGGGCATGGCCTGTACCGCCCCCTAAGGGCGAATGTGAGCCATTCTTGGTTTGTAGGTTCCTGTTGGCCTGTAGTATTAATGTACCAAATTAGAAAGTATTTGACAAAAAAATGTGCAATTTGGGAATGTCCTTTAGCACCCCCTAAGGGCAAATGTGAGACATTCTTGGTTTGTGGATTTCTGTTGGCCTGTAGTGTCAATATACCAAATTAGAAAATTTTTGACCATAAAATGGGAATTTTGGGCATAGCCTGTAGCGCCCCCTAATGGCGAATATGGGCAATTCTTTGTTTGTGGGTTCCTGTTGGCCTGTAGTATCAATGTACCAAATTAGAACATTTTTGACCAGCAAATGGGAATTTAGGGCGTGGCCTGTAGCGCCCCATAAGGGCGAATGTGGGCCACTCTTGGTTTGTGAATTCCTGTTGGCCTGTAGTATCAATATACAACATTAGAACATTTTTGACCAGAAAATGGGAATTTTGGGCATGGCCTGTAGCGCCCCCTAAGGGCGAATGTGGGATATTCTTTACGCAGTACTTCAGAGTGATGTCATCTTGAAGTATATATATATAGGTCTATTTCTAACCCACACCTATAATATCACTTCTGAAGGCATGGATTTAACCACTGGAGTGGTATGGATTACTTTTATGCTGCATTTATTTGATTTTTGCAGCTTCTGAGTTCTGATCACCATTCAAGTCATTGAAAGGTCCAACAGGGTTGAGATAATCTTCTAAAAAGCTTAATTTGTGTTCACTAGAAGAAAGAAAACAATACACATCTGGGATGCAATGAGGGTGAGTATACGATGAGAGAAATTTATTTTTGGGGTGAAAACCATTTGTAGGCCTACTTTTTATTTACTTGGAAAATTGTTACTGTCTCTTTAAGAGGATTTTAAACGCATTTCATTCAAGGCACAGTCTGTGCGGCTTGTTTTAGTGAGTTTAATCTTTTGAGAACTGTGAAGTCTCATTATTTTCGTGCTGTTACATCTGTATTCATTTCAGAGATTACTTGATTGAGATTGTGAAACTACATACAACCGACAAACCTCCATGAAGATGCGAGTAAAAATGAGATGCCTCGCGCTGTCAGACACAACGCTGATAATCATTCTCGGAAGTGTTGATACTAGATTTCGATTCGCGATTTCTTCATCAACTGTTTATGTTCACTTGGGACAAAACAGACAATATATCATGTAATTTGACATTTTGTAGTATGAAATTGTCCGTTCAAACGCAAGAAGAAGCGAATGCGATCTCTCATCGGGGCTCGTGCGTTAGACGCGACGCATCTCGCGGTTTCACACAAAACTGCTCACAAACATTTATTTGAGTTGTTTTGTCATTTTTTTTCCAGAAATAACTAGCAATACTCCTACAAATAAATGCTTCGTCACTAAAACGTTTTGACTTTCTATAGAAAATATAGACAACACACGTTCTTACCTTGCAAAAATCGCCTCAGTATTTAATTTGAAGCAGTAAATCCAACACTGGAGTAAATCTCTCGTGATATCACCTTTCCATTGAAATGAAGGAAGACGGTGATGACGATACAGTTATTATTCTTGCCCAGTAACCCCTTAACCAATCACATGTGCCTTTAGCTTGTATTGTCATGAGTATCTGGGCAGACTTCAGAAATAAAATCGGTGATCGGACGACGATGACACTGAGACAGGAACCATGGGAATAATTGTTCCCAAATTTGAACGCTCTGGCTGTAAATGGTTAAAGGTTGTTAAAAATTGTATCCTCCACTCAGTTGATGTATATAGTGAGTGGGGACACATTGTTTGCCTTTTTTCTGGGATTCGACTGCAAAAGAGCTCAAGCAACTGTTGAACTCAGTCCCTGCCCATTCTGGACTCAGACCTGTTGTAAATCATTGAACAATGAGGCTTGGATGCCATCTATTGGACATTTCTTGTAATTGCCACTCAGAGAATGAACAGACAGTGGATTAAACTTTAGTTTTTTAGGCTTTAGTTCTTTGTTGTATTCACCTGCTACGGCGTGTGTAACATTTTTCTGTCAACTCTGCATACAGGTGAAACTCGAAAAATTAGAATATCGTGCAAAAGTTAATGTAACCCATACTATGTTGAACACAAGAGGGCAGTATAGCCCTATGTATTACTTCACAAGCCCCCCTCCCTTCCTACTCCTCACACACAAAGTCTTAGAGAGTGACTTGCAAAATTCTGACATTTTCTCCACATTCAAACCAAAATATCTGACTTTCTGTTGGTCGGAGCTAATGACTGTAAATTAGAAAGTTGTCCGGCTTGAGGAGAACTATATCAATACCAATTTTTGTACCTGTAGATGAAACTAACCCCCCACTTTTTTGTCAAAAGGTGGCGCTACTGAGCCCCTCACCACACCCATTTCTGAAACTTTGCACATGTCTACTGGCTAATAAATGTGACGTCTCTGTCGAGTTTCATGCAATTTCAAGTATGTTAAGAGTCTCAAAAGCATCAATAAAGAAAAGTAAAGTTTGAAGTGTTGCCACGGCAACAGTATCTAAGATATCAATAATCCTTTCACAGGTCTAAATCTGCCGTGTGTTTACATTATACACGTAAAGTTTGAAGCAAATCGGGTAAAAACAAGAGGGTGATTTCAAAGCATTTTGAAAGTGACACACTTCCTGCTGCCAGTTGGTGGCGCTATAACTTTGACTCACAATAGTCACATCCATGTGATCGGCCTCTTACAACGAACACACTGCTGAAGTTTCATCAAGATCTGTTAATTTATGCAGAAGTTATAACACACTTCCTGTCTCACTTTTCTCGCCATAAATTTGTTTCCTCGCCACGGCCAAACCGTTCGAGATATCAAAAATCCGCTGGCAATTTTTCATCCTCAATGTCTTGACTTCATGCTGACTGAGATTCGTGGCGATTAAATGATTTCTCTAGGAGGAGTATTTCAAATTCCATTGTATACGTTTTCCAAACAACCCTAAATAGCCGACTTCCTGTTGGGCTGAGGTAAAAAGTAAGAGCATGAAGTATATATGAAACGATGAGATCTATATGTGTACCGACTTTCATATTATTACATGCAAGTGTGTTTGATTTATGGACCAAGGTTTCGGACCCCGTTCCAGGGGGCGCTGCTGAGCCCCCCTGCCACGCCCGGGTACCATCTTCAGCCCAGCCCTGATGGCCGCAGGTTCTGACCCGTGTGCAAAGTTTCAAGAGTTTTAGAGCATGTTAAGGCCCCCAAAAGTGCCCGAATAGTCGATAAAATAATAATAATAATAATAATAATAATAATAATAATAATTAAAGCTGCAAGCAGCGATGACGGGCCCAAGCCGGTGGCACCGCAACCCTGGTGCCTTTAGTTACCGGGCTCATTTCCACTTGGTGGCTTTCGGAAAACAAAGGATGATGGACACAGCAACAACTCAAAAATATAGCTGCAAGCAGCAATGCGATTCCTCCTCAAAATGGCAAATCATTTAAAATTGATCAATAGAGGGTTGGGGTTAAACCCTCCCAATGAAAAAAATCCAAAAAACATGTCTTTCTGTCTGAATCCTAAACTAAACATTTTCAGTGTACAGGAAAATCCATCATGCCGGACCTTATGGATCCTGTAGGGTTTTTTGTTTACAATGAGAAATGAGGTATGTTCACCAGGTTTCAGAAAACTAAATAAATGGGGTGGAAATACAATCACTTTAAAAAAATGACATTTGGGCATGGCATGTAGCGCCCCCTAAGGGCGAATGTGAGCCATTCTTGGTTTGTAGGTTCCTGTTGGCCTGTAGTATTAATGTACCAAATTAGAAAGTATTTGACAAAAAAATGTGCAATTTGGGAATGGCCTTTAGCGCCCCCTAAGGGCGAATGTGAGACATTCTTGGTTTGTGGATTTCTGTTGGCCTGTAGTGTCAATATACCAAATTAGAAAATTTTTGACCATAAAATGGGAATTTTGGGCATAGCCTGTAGCGCCCCCTAATGGCGAATATGGGCAATTCTTTGTTTGTGGGTTCCTGTTGGCCTGTAGTATCAATGTACCAAATTAGAACATTTTTGACCAGCAAATGGGAATTTAGGGCGTGGCCTGTAGCGCCCCATAAGGGCGAATGTGGGCCACTCTTGGTTTGTGAATTCCTGTTGGCCTGTAGTATCAATATACAACATTAGAACATTTTTGACCAGAAAATGGGAATTTTGGGCATGGCCTGTAGCGCCCCCTAAGGGCGAATGTGGGATATTCTTTACGCAGTACTTCAGAGTGATGTCATCTTTAAGTATATATATATAGGTCTATTTCTAACCCACACCTATAATATCACTTCTGAAGGCATGGATTTAACCACTGGAGTGGTATGGATTACTTTTATGCTGCATTTATTTGATTTTTGTAGCTTCTGAGTTCTGATCACCATTCAAGTCATTGAAAGGTCCAACAGGGTTGAGATAATCTTCTAAAAAGCTTAATTTGTGTTCACTAGAAGAAAGAAAACAATACACATCTGGGATGCAATGAGGGTGAGTATACGATGAGAGAAATTTATTTTTGGGGTGAAAACCATTTGTAGGCCTACTTTTTATTTACTTGGAAAATTGTTACTGTCTCTTTAAGAGGATTTTAAACGCATTTCATTCAAGGCACACTCTGTGCGGCTTGTTTTAGTGAGTTTAATCTTTTGAGAACTGTGAAGTCTCATTATTTTCGTGCTGTTACATCTGTATTCATTTCAGAGATTACTTGATTGAGATTGTGAAACTACATACAACCGACAAACCTCCATGAAGATGCGAGTAAAAATGAGATGCGCTGTCAGTCACAACGCTGATAATCATTCTCGGAAGTGTTGATACTAGATTTCGATTCGCGATTTCTTCATCAACTGTTTATGTTCACTTGGGACAAAACAGACAATATATCATGTAATTTGACATTTTGTAGTATGAAATTGTCCGTTCAAACGCAAGAAGAAGCGAATGCGATCTCTCATCGGGGCTCGTGCGTTAGACGCGACGCATCTCGCGGTTTCACACAAAACTGCTCACAAACATTTATTTGAGTTGTTTTGTCATTTTTTTCCAGAAATAACTAGCAATACTCCTACAAATAAATGCTTCGTAACTAAAACGTTTTGACTTTCTATAGAAAATATAGACAACACACGTTCTTACCTTGCAAAAATCGCCTCAGTATTTAATTTGAAGCAGTAAATCCAACACTGGAGTAAATCTCTCGTGATATCACCTTTCCATTGAAATGAAGGAAGACGGTGATGACGATACAGTTATTATTCTTGCCCAGTAACCCCTTAACCAATCACATGTGCCTTTAGCTTGTATTGTCATGAGTATCTGGGCAGACTTCAGAAATAAAATCGGTGATCGGACGACGATGACACTGAGACAGGAACCATGGGAATAATTGTTCCCAAATTTGAACGCTCTGGCTGTAAATGGTTAAAGGTTGTTAAAAATTGTATCCTCCACTCAGTTGATGTATATATTGAGTGGGGACACATTGTTTGCCTTTTTTCTGGGATTCGACTGCAAAAGAGCTCAAGCAACTGTTGAACTCAGTCCCTGCCCATTCTGGACTCAGACCTGTTGTAAATCATTGAACAATGAGGCTTGGATGCCATCTATTGGACATTTCTTGTAATTGCCACTCAGAGAATGAACAGACAGTGGATTAAACTTTAGTTTTTTAGGCTTTAGTTCTTTGTTGTATTCACCTGCTACGGCGTGTGTAACATTTTTCTGTCAACTCTGCATACAGGTGAAACTCGAAAAATTAGAATATCGTGCAAAAGTTAATGTAACCCATACTATGTTGAACACAAGAGGGCAGTATAGCCCTATGTATTACTTCACAAGCCCCCCTCCCTTCCTACTCCTCACACACAAAGTCTTAGAGAGTGACTTGCAAAATTCTGACATTTTCTCCACATTCAAACCAAAATATCTGACTTTCTGTTGGTCGGAGCTAATGACTGTAAATTAGAAAGTTGTCCGGCTTGAGGAGAACTATATCAATACCAATTTTTGTACCTGTAGATGAAACTAACCCCCCACTTTTTTGTCAAAAGGTGGCGCTACTGAGCCCCTCACCACACCCATTTCTGAAACTTTGCACATGTCTACTGGCTAATAAATGTGACGTCTCTGTCGAGTTTCATGCAATTTCAAGTATGTTAAGAGTCTCAAAAGCATCAATAAAGAAAAGTAAAGTTTGAAGTGTTGCCACGGCAACAGTATCTAAGATATCAATAATCCTTTCACAGGTCTAAATCTGCCGTGTGTTTACATTATACACGTAAAGTTTGAAGCAAATCGGGTAAAAACAAGAGGGTGATTTCAAAGCATTTTGAAAGTGACACACTTCCTGCTGCCAGTTGGTGGCGCTATAACTTTGACTCACAATAGTCACATCCATGTGATCGGCCTCTTACAACGAACACACTGCTGAAGTTTCATCAAGATCTGTTAATTTATGCAGAAGTTATAACACACTTCCTGTCTCACTTTTCTCGCCATAAATTTGTTTCCTCGCCACGGCCAAACCGTTCGAGATATCAAAAATCCGCTGGCAATTTTTCATCCTCAATGTCTTGACTTCATGCTGACTGAGATTCGTGGCGATTAAATGATTTCTCTAGGAGGAGTATTTCAAATTCCATTGTATACGTTTTCCAAACAACCCTAAATAGCCGACTTCCTGTTGGGCTGAGGTAAAAAGTAAGAGCATGAAGTATATATGAAACGATGAGATCTATATGTGTACCGACTTTCATATTATTACATGCAAGTGTGTTTGATTTATGGACCAAGGTTTCGGACCCCGTTCCAGGGGGCGCTGCTGAGCCCCCCTGCCACGCCCGGGTACCATCTTCAGCCCAGCCCTGATGGCCGCAGGTTCTGACCCGTGTGCAAAGTTTCAAGAGTTTTAGAGCATGTTAAGGCCCCCAAAAGTGCCCGAATAGTCGATAAAATAATAATAATAATAATAATAATAATAATAAATAATAATAATAATAATAATCCTAAGGAAAACAATAGGGCCTTCGCCTTTTCAGGCTTGGGCCCTAATAATAATAATAATAATAATCCTAAGGAAAACAATAGGGCCTTCGCCTTTTCAGGCTTGGGCCCTAATTAGCCAAAAAATGTGTGGACCTCCACAAGTCAGATTCATCCTTGGGAGCAATTTCCAAATTCCTGAAGGTACCACGTTCATCTGAACAAACAACAGTACACAAGAATAAACACCATGGGACCATGCAGCCATCATACTGCTCAGGAAGGAGACGCATTCTGTCTCCTAGAGATGAATGTAGTTTGGTGTGAAAAGTGCAAATCAATCCCAGAACATCAGCAAAGGACCTTGTGAAGGTGCTGGAGGAAACAGGTAGACAAGTATATATATCCACAGTAAAACGAGTCCCATTTTGACAAACTGAAAGGTTGCTCAGCAAGGAAAATAAACTGCTCCAAAACCGCCATAAAAAAGCCAGACTACAGTTTGCAAGTGCACATGGGGGCAAATATCTTTGGTCTTAAAGACACAAAAATTGAACTTTTGGAGAGAAAAGGGTGAAGCTTGCAAGCCGAAGAATGCCATCCCAACCATGAAGCATGTGGGTGGCAGCATCATGTTGCTTTGCTGCATGAGAGACTGATGCACTTCACAAAATAGATGGTACCATGAGAAAAATGAGAAATGTGGATATACTGAAACATCTCAAGACATCAGCCAGGATGTTAAAGCTTGGTTGCAAATGGGTCTTCCAAATGGACAATGACCATAAGCAAACCTCCAAAGTTGTGGCAAATGGCTTAAGGACAACAAAGTCAAGGTATTAGAGTGGCCATCACAAAGCTCTGACCTTAATCTAATTGAAAATTTGTGGGCAGAACTGAAAGCATGTGTGAGCAAGGAGGCCTATAATCCTGACTCAGTTACACCATCCTGTCTGTAGGAATGGGCCAAAATTCCAGCAACTTATTGTGAGAAGCTTGTGGAAGGCAACCAAAAACATTTGACCGAAGTTAAACAATTTAAAGGCAATGCTATCATATAGAAACTAATTGTATATAAACTTCTGACCCACTGGGAATGTGATGAAAAAGAAATAGCTGAAAAAAAAACAATTCTCTCTACTATTATTATTAAAATAATATAGTGATCCTAACTGAACCAAGACAGGGAAAGTTTTCTACAATTAAATTTCAGGAATTGTGATAAACTGAGTTTAAATGTATTTGGCTAAGCTGTATGTAAACTTCTGACTTAAACTGTAACTTGGCTCCTTTGGATTAGAAGCACATCTTCTCATCCAACATCTCACCAACACGTATCCACAACGCCCAGTGGACTCAATTTTAACTGTGAGATTTGGTGAGGGATTACGGTATAATTCAGCACTGCTCACGGCAGGGAAATTAATTTTAAATATTTGAGTAGTGTTTTTTAAGTGCTCCGTTACTCGATTACTCGTGCACATCCCTAGGAGAAACCATCCCAAACTCACTTAAATATATGAACTTTCAGTGTATTCAAATAGTTCTTGGTACTGTTGATTGGATACAATAAGTCAGAGACATAATTAACAACATCAGGTACCTAACCAAATCAAACTGTATACTCACGAGTGCACAGTTTCAAACCAACTAATAAAAGCTGTGAGAGCATCTGTCTCCTTTATATATCATGCCTATAATCAATACGCTGCAATGCAATGTTAGTGCATTTGAGTGCATAGCCTTGGTTCATCGACATTGTCACTCACTTAATGTCCAAAACCCTAGATGTTTTTTTGTCTAGCACAAGAGGGCTACCAGAGAGCAAGATCCCCTGCAAGTATGCACTCCAAGATAAGTATTCTTGCAGGCTAATATCAATGAAAATACTTGGCTGGTTACAAAGTTCCAGGATAACGCAAGCCATGGTGAGATTCTGGAATGGGAGTAAACAGCAGAGATTACCCGAGCAGAGTCCAGGGAGTCAGTCAATTCTGCCTGCTTGCTCGCTGCTCAATGCCCCAGGGAACACAGTTAGCTTGTTGTGTTACACACCTGATTTCTTTATTGACCATACAACCACAAACACCACAGATGCACACTAATGCTGTATCAAGATTCAGATTTGTCATTTTTAAATATTTGTACAAACATCAATTGCCCCATGTAAAAGTGTTTCCATGCAGACACTGCAGAAGCTGTAGTACATGCTATAGTGTATGGAAATTGTCCCAAGCAGTAAGGATATGTAAGATAGAGGAGACACCTGCATCATGTGGAATACACAGATAGCACTTTTTCTCTGCCAATCCATATCTGATATCTGAACTCTTTGAAGCAGTGATTCGAAACCAATGCTGTTTTTTTCTTAAGTTTATATAGAATATCTATACCTCATTGTGTGGAACAATATGGGCGTCTTCTTTTCTGGAAAGGATCATACCTATAACTACAAACTATTTCAGTATAAATATTTAGCATTTTAGTAAAAAACTTTAACTACTGTAGTCTCACTGAAAATGCTGCAGCAAAATAAACAGAAATTCTAGTGAAAGTTTTCAGTAAAACAGAAGACTGTTCTCTTTGAACTTTTTTTTTTTCAAATTCTATCTGGACTTAAAAGGATTCAGATCACTTTAATTGTAATAGGAAATAGGTCTACTTTTTATTCACACTATTATTATTATTATTATTATTATTATCATTATTGGAACCTAGTCAACTTAAATATTACTGTAATTTGCAAAAAATAACAAAACAAACTTGTAGAAATGTATTATACAATAGTAATATACATTCAGTAATACCTTTTTAATTTTAAAACCCCCCAGGAAGACAGTTTCACAGTTTAATTTGCTTCTTATTCAAAATCTGGTCAAATCCATGTTCTTGATGCAAACCATAAAATTGAGCATCTACATCTGAGACGTTGTTCGTGTATAGCGCTCACATATTGAGCACCGCTCTGAGAGTTGAAAATAGCAGCACATCATCACGTGCCCAGCGTGTGCTATGAGTGTGTATAAACGAAGCAGTAGATATGAAAGATATATATTTTTATTTTTATTTTTTATTTTAAAAAATATTGGGGTATCAGATTATATCATCAACCCCCTGGCCAAGGGATCGGTGAAAATTCTTTATTGATTTTGCTATAAAAATTCATTTGAAGAAACACAAAAAACTAGAAGATATTTCTAAATTAAAATTTCACATTAAATTAAATAGCAATTAAAATAGCAAAGTGGTGAAAAAAAATCTAATATAAAACACCCTTCCATTTGCCGTCACACAAGTACACGTCTATGACAACAGGTGGAACGTTTCTAATACAAATTAAGGTCTAAAGACAATTATAAATGTAAACATAATAATATTACATGTAATAATAAGAATTGAAAACTAAATCAATTTTAGGTACAAGGTGAACGTGTTTTTGTATTATTTTATGATTAAATCACACATGTATAGGCTATTTCTAAAGTGAACCTGCAGAGTTACATTCACAATGCATGTTAAAGAGGTCAAGGTGATCATGTTTTTGTGTTATTTTATAATTAATCAGACATGTATACAGGGCCCCAGACTAAAAATAAATAAAAAAATGACAGGAGCCATTGGCTACAAAACTGAAACATTATGGAGCCAAATTACTGATTTTAGTCGCCAAATCACAGAATTGCTCTATTTACATTGTTGTTCAAAAAAAAAGATAGAAAGCCCAAGAAAAGGAAGTCAGCAGATAACCCATTAATCAGAGATATAACAGTACATATAGTTAAGATACTTGTATTACCTTTTGTCTCTTCACAAGCCTTTCATAATTTATACAAATATAACAGATAAAATATTTTTAAAATTTGGTTCTGCTCTTCTGAATCTACATTACAGATAATTACATGAAGTTTAGTATGCATATAGTAGTGTGTAGTCTTCTTGAGCATCAATGAATGTTTGCATCTTGTGTAACAGTTGTATACAAGTCCCTCGGTAGACCTTTTTCACACTCCGGTTTTAGAACACAGAAATAAATGATTGCAGGGTAAACTTTGACATTGGTGAATGGGAGACCACAGCAAATCTTATTTTTTTAACTTTGCAATTTGCTCCAAGAGCAAAAGAAAAAAATCCACTATTACATTTGAATAACTTTCAAGAAGAAAAAAAAAATAGAGAGCAGTGGATTAAGACCAAATTTATAAGCCAAATTTACTTTCACTCAGCAGCTATAACTGAAAACCCCTCGCAGCTGTGCTAATTAATTTTTTTTTAAACTAATTCCAGGGTAATATCACATAGTATAATGTTATAAACCTACACTCAAAAAAAAAAAAAAAAATCATAAAAAAACTTGCCAGATTTATGCACCTAAATAAGGCAGAAACACGTCATCACAGTCTGTGAAAAAGGTCTATTGTCCTAAGTGTCAAAAGCTTCATTATATATACACAGGGTTTTTCCGGCACAGAGAATTACTAGGCGGCTGCCTCAGTCAAATTTCGTGCCTTAATAGTGATAGTATTTGACTAACTGGGGCCCAGGTCAGGAAGCAGACAAACTGGCTAATCCGAACATCTGCTAGCTGCCTTGACACGTCACACAGGTCACATAAACTACAACACAGAGACAGTATCACCTAGATATCTCAGAGACTGTATCTGTTCCCCGAACTACCAAACACAATACACTCACTAAATCGTTTAGAAAATTTTTTATTAAGGTCAAACTTGAGCAAAACAAACTAATTAAAAATACACATCATATAAAAATAGGGCTACTAAACATTACATCTCTTTCTACCAAAGCACAAACTATTAATGATTACAGATCATAGATTGGATGCGCTCTGTTTGACTGAAACCTGGCTTAAACCGGAAGAATATATTAGTTTAAATGAATCTACTCCCCCAGGTAATTGTTATAAACATGAGCCTTTTCTCCATGTATATGCTTCCCCTGAGAGATATTATCAGGAATCGTGGAAGAAGTTTCCACTGCTATGCCGACAATACATAACTTTATATTTCTTCAAAACCTGATGAGATTTCACAATTCTCAAAATTAGCAGAGTGCATTGTTGAAATAAAAGATTGGATGGCCAGAAATTTCCTTCTACTCAATTCTGACAAAACAGAGGTACTAATTATTGGACCAAAAAAAACTCTAAAAATAAGCCACTACAATATAATTTGACTCTCAATGGATATACTGTTACATCATCTTCAACTGTGAAGAACTTAGGTGTTATATTTGATACCAATCTGTCCTTTGAAAATCAAAAAAAAAAATATATATATATATATATATATGTGTGTGTGTGTGTATATATATATGTGTGTGTGTGTATATACATATGTGTGTGTATACATACATATATGTGTGTATATACATATGTGTGTGTATACATACATATATGTGTGTGTATACATACATATATGTGTGTGTGTGTGTGTGTATACATACATATATGTGTGTGTGTGTGTGTATACATACATATATGTGTGTGTGTGTGTATATACATACATATATGTGTGTGTGTGTGTATATACATACATATATGTGTGTGTGTGTGTATATACATACATATATGTGTGTGTGTGTGTGTGTGTGTGTATATACATACATATATGTGTGTGTGTGTGTATATATACGTGCATAAGTACATACGTACATACGTACATACCAGTTATTTGCACTTCTGGTTAGATGCTAACTGCATTTCATTGGCTCTGTACTTGTATTTTGCACAATGACAATAAAGTTGGATCTAATCTAAAACTGCACCCGGCTAATATACGCTCTGTTGTGGGGACGCTCATCCCTCGAGCGCGCACACTTAATGCAGTTAGATTATATCGCGATGGCTCATGACTTATTGAATCATAATATATATATCACTGTACATTTCTTATCATGAATCACAACATTAATATCAGCTTTATTAATAAGATAGAGATTTTTTTTATGTTTTGCTTCAGCTTATTCCACGAGAGAGCTTCTGTAAATTACAT
Organism: Moxostoma hubbsi; assembly: GCA_032164185.1. Lineage (NCBI taxonomy): Eukaryota > Metazoa > Chordata > Actinopteri > Cypriniformes > Catostomidae > Moxostoma > Moxostoma hubbsi. The sequence goes on along the minus strand of JAVLUX010000011.1, from coordinate 12,547,094 downwards.
ATTTTGTATTATAATTTCGTCATACTTTGCGATCTACATCACCTAAAGCTGTGAAAGGTTTACTGGACCACATAACCACAAATAAACAGTTTCATTCAAGAATGTTTCAAATGTCATGACTATTTGATAGTTGCTGTGCTTGAGTGAACTGTTTGATACATTCAGATAAAATGTGTTCAAATGTGCTGATGTAGTTTTTAAAAGTTTTTGGAGCTTGTTCATTTTCTTCTGATTAATTTTTGTACTCTGAATACATAACTCCATTATGAATTCTGTTACTGCTTAACCCTAATGCCGAACATTTAAAAATACCAAATATTGGCTGATTTATCAGCCTCTACTAAATATCGTTTGACCACTAATCATGTGTATAAACATACAAACTTAAGGCATTATTGCAAATGCTTACGATTAGCAAATAAAAAGCATTTAAATGTTCTGACTCAAAAATACCATCTGCAGAACAGACGAATGTGAAATGCACCCACACACTAGCCGCACACATTAAGGAACATCCCTTGCTTATGAAATAAATATGTAAATAAATACAAATTTCCACATAATAATAACCTTGTTCTTTATACATAGGCTGAGAGAACATTGGCTGCACCATCTCAACTTTATCGCTGTAAAAAGGTCACAAATATGAGCATGCTGTAAACTAAACATGACGAGATACGCCATTAGTAGAAGCAACTGAATTAGACATTTTTTATTTCAAATTGCATCACAATGTCCCCCTTTCATTGATGACAAATTCACCAAAAATGTTTATAGCTATGACTCTGCATGTTGACCTATATTACAGTGAGTGAGTGTGACAACAGGCAAAAAGGGTTGGAGTAAATAAGACAAGCAAATTGAGAGTGCTCTCTCTCTCTTGCCCTGAGGAATGAATCATTAGTCAGGTGTCTGTCTCAGCAGAACATTCTTAATGGTAGAGTGACAGATCAGGAGAAGGTCTTTTTTTGTTACTTTTTCCCTGCAAAATGGAACTATACATTTTAGATCAGTGTTGTCATGTGTCATAATTATGACAATGGAGAAAGGAATGAAAATAACAAGTGAATCATTGGAAATTAAATGACTAACTTCATGGGAATCCTCCTTGAATGTTTTGCAACAGAAGCTTAGGACAGGAGAGAAAGAGAGAGAGCAAGAGAGGGTGTGTTAGCAAGTCACATTCAGTCTTTGTGTTGTAATCATAAAGAGCTCAAAGTTCAGTCATTCTGACACTGAAACGATTTTAGGACTGCTGAAGAATTTGCTGAAGGGATATAAACCTTGACATAATGGGTCTATATTATTTCATATGAAGTTTGTGTATGTGTGTTAGTGGAGAACAGGTCAGAAAGACAGAGGAAGAGAGTCTGAAGGTTAACAACAGAGGAATCTGAAGTTGCCTGTAGTCAATTCTTTAAAGTGGGTTTATTGTCACCAGAGCACAAAAGTTTGCATGGCTTTATGGCATACAAATATTATGCTGTAGAAGTAGAAAGATAATTCCAAAGACTTCGAGTAAAATGTTGCCTAAAACATAGGTTTAGCCCATTATTTTTGAGCCTATTCTGTATTATTACATTTCTAATTCAGCTCTTGCAGTGGGGGAAACCCCATATTATTTTATACTAATTTACTTATATAGTTTATTACATTTGAATTATATATAAATAACATTTACATTTTTATATTTATTTAAAAAAAAAAAGTACTGCTATAGCATATCTGTAGCTAGCTACACTGTCATTTGAACATTGAAAAACACTGAGCTCAGTAAGCACTGTCACGAACTTGTCCTTCAGATAAGTAAATTGGTTATTCACTTGTCCGAGTAAAAAAAGTTATTTGTCTGGTATATTATGATACATTGCCAAAATGCACAAAATTGTAGTAGTCAGCAATTTAATTTGACGATTCTTGATACCAGCTTTAATACACAGCAAATAACACTAATTTGTTAACTATTTAAGAACTGTTTCAAGTTCTCAAGTAATTATTCAAGACTAGTGAACCATCAGTAAAAACGTAAAACAGCAATAAAAACAGCAATGAAGAGAAATAGATTAAAAATTATAGAACAAAAAATTCAAATTAAGAAAATTGTGCTTTTTTAACAGCTTTAAAAGTTTTTAACAGCAGTTAAGTAAATATTCAGAATGAAATGCGATAAGAAATTACTACTAGTCTTCACTGTATGATTATAATACTTTTTAAAGCTACTAAAAGTTATCCAGTCAAGAGCACTGAGTGGTGTTCTCGTTTTCTTGTTATGGTTGTTTGATTATTATAATGATACACTAGACAGTAGCAGGTCTATTATCTTACAAGTCCACTTACAAGTCCAACAGTTTGTTACAAATCTCTTGTCCCCCACTGTTTACGTTCACTTCAGACATAATTCTGTGTTTTCATGAATTTAGAGTGCTGTAAATACAGTTGAAAACAATACATCCATTATTCTGTGCATGAGATGAGATTCATGGAGGGAGCACAGACATGCATGGCACGTGTGCTGTTTGCTTGAATAGATCACAGCCCTTTGCAGTATAACATTCATAAGGTCATATCTTTATTTCAAATGGATCATTCAGCTCTACACAATCCAATAGAAATTTTGATTTTTTTTTTTTTTTTTGCGGAAAGCGTTCTTTTTCTCTCGTCGCACTGAATTCAGACTGTAAGCTCACATCTTGAGTATCATTCTCTTGCCGTGGTGCTGGAGATTCAGTATCAGCAGAGTGCTGTTGGTGGAAACAGCCACAACATTAAAACCACCAGCCTAATATTGTGTAGGTCCCCCTCACACCACCAAAACAGCAACAACCCGCATCTCAGAATAGCATTCTGAGATACTATTCTTCTCATCACAATTATACAGAGTGGCTATCTGAGTTACCGTAGACTTTGTCAGTTCAAACCAGTCTGGCCATTCTCTGTTGACAACAAGGCATTTCCTTCCACAACGGCCTACTCACTGGATGTTTTCATTTTGTTTTTACAAGAAAGTGCAGCGCATGTGCTAACAATGGTGTAGTCATGATGATGGCAGGAGTGTCAACAAGCCTGACACACAAAATTCGAATGTCACTTAAATATTACCAAAATTTGAATTAAATTTGAATTTTAAAATCATCAGATTTTAAATTAACATTGTTTCCCCAAGTTCACACAAGGGCGCAACAAGTACATCTAAACCAAACTGCACCATGTTATACAGTATTACAAAGAACAAAGCGCATACCATTTTAAAATAAAGTGCATAAAATAATATCTAAACATGATTTGAACCATTTCATGTTCTCAAGTGTCAAGTAAAAATTAAAAAGAGGAGGGAAAAAACGCACAGCTCTATATTAAATAGATTTTTTGCACTAGAGCCACAGTATACCACAGACTCAGGCTTCATATTTACAAGAATACCACATCCTTTAAAGGTGTATAGTAGTAATAACCCCAGATAGTAGTGATATCCGGCTGAACTCGGTGGTGAAACTGCTCAGACTCTAAGACCAGAGGCTGTTCAATCAGACGCAACAGAATGAAACAGAACGTGGAGATTTCCGCATAGTTTCCACTGAGAAACACTGATAAGAGAGCATACCACAAAGACCAAACACCTCCACCAAAGGATCTGTTCAGGCCGTTTGCTTCCATCGGCATGGTTGTCCTATTGCTTGTCTATGAAAACCTGTGCTTGGCGGACGTCTTTGACCATTGTGCCGAGTGTCGTAGTTTATTACATGTCTCGTGCAGGAGCCCTGTTTTTAGATGGCACGTCAAACTTCAACATTTAAAAACACGTATCGAGACACACAAGTTCTGTTAAATTGTATTTGCTGCACTAAGTCTAACCTTTTTTTAACTCAAGATTGCGATGAGCCAGAAGTCATCCTCAGTGCTTGGTGCACAATCCATCCAGTTTTAGCATTCAAATGTGCATTTTTATCTTAAATTCGACAAATATTCGAATCCAAGCACTGACGATGCTGAAACGGCCCATTCACCAGCTTCATCTAGCGGTGAAGCTTAGTGATGTTCGCCGGGACCCTGCAGGAGAGCAGAGTGTCTTCTCATTGCTGTGAAGATCCCGTCCTCTGACCAGTGTCAAAGGTGACGCAGTAGAGGGCTTCTAGATGAATCGCTGTCTTGAAGGAAGAAAATTCTGAGGAATGGTGATTCATGCCTAAAAGGGCGGGGCTCAAACACCACAGCAAATATTAGAATATTGCCATTATTGTAGAAAGGTTTCAACAAGGTCATGTGGAAGGACACTCCCATATGATTTACCAAATGCAATGCCAAGTGTACCGAGTCGTGAGGGATCTCCAGAAGCATAAATGAAAACATCAGAATTGTGAATGAAAACGCGAGAAGCGCATTCATAATTCCTGATCAGCCAATGCAAGTAGAGAATTTCGTTAACAAAGTATGCAGTGTTCAGTTTGCTTTTATTCATTCTCAGTTTATTCGTTTCTTGAAAATTTACGTTCAAAACAATTGGCACAAATGTGATCCAATAATATTCCATCCAAAAAACAAAACAAAAAAAAAACAAGGCTGGTCAAGAAGCCAGAGGCTTAAATTCTGTCTATCCTTAAGTTTGCTGATAAATACAGCAACATAACATGCATGCATACTCTTCAGATGAAAGGGAGGTTTTTATGGCTCAATGGTTTTATGGCTGACCAAGGCCAACAAAAGGTATGGCATGGCAGGTAAGACAAGAACATGAAATTTATACAACAGCTTTCATTCCAGTGCCACCCAATCCAGTTTGCCAGAATCATAGCTCCATAAGAGCTTGCATTCAGCCATCACAAATGTGCACCTGTTCTGGCAACGAATCACATGTGAGTTGACCTGTTTAAGAACAGGTTGGTGCACAAAGATGCTCGCTGGCTCCATACACGGTTTTAGAGTCACATAACTGCTTTTGACAACACAATAACACAGTCACAGTATTGATTAAGCCTCGCATCGACTAAATAATGATCACTATGTTGCTGATAAAAAAGCCAACACTACAACAGAACAGTACACAGCACAAAAATAATACAACAATTGTACTGCTTCTTACCATTAAGATTACGCACTGCAAATGCATAACCAGCTGTCAATAACATCACTTTCACTTATTACTGCAGCTCCCACAACTCGCTCATTCACGTCCATGAGTGTTACGCCACACATTCCCACATAGTGATGTGTCGTTTTAAACACACACCGGGCGTTGATCTGTTAGCTCACAAGAGAGAACCGTTATTCTATATCGTTAATGTTTTATGCCAAGTGGAATAACACAAATCCACCTACTGACATTTACACCGTTTTTTTTGAATATGGAACACATATTTCCTTTCGCTTGTAATTATTTTCAAGTAGTCCTCCTCTCATCTATGTGGAGTTTAACCGTTGCTAAACAGTGAGCTCGCGTTCGGTAACATTTGATTTGACGCTGTCCGTTTAGCTCGCGAGGCGAAAGGGTAACGAACAGAGACGACACCACACGGAGACATTCGACCTTAAAAAGCAGAAAAAAATCACTTACCTAGGCGAGTGTAGTTTTCCGCTTCGTCCACTGCCGTAACCTGTCTATCTCGAAACGCGAATCGGAGATTTGTCAACATCTATCTTCGTCCCGCAGCCATCTTTCCTCCTGATTTAAGGGACACACCCACGCGCACGGGACGTTATGACGTTACACTTGAGGGTGGCGCCCATTGCTTTTAAAGAGATAGCGCACCCCAAAAAAAAAAAAACAGAAACAAAAACATTCTCTCATCATTGACCGTTCACCCTCGTGTCATCTCAGGTGTGAGAGACATTATTTCTTCAGCAGAACACATTTGAAGAAAAATAGAAACCTATCTCAGCTCAAAAGGTCCTTAAAATACAAATGGATGGTGATCAGACTTTTGAAGCTCCAAAATTCACAGTCAGCATCAACGTCATCAAAAAAAAAAACACACGATCACTTTTGGTGCAAGAAAGGTCAATATTGAAGTGCTCTTTTAATTATAAACCATTGCTTCAGGTCAGCAGCTGAATGCACATTCACGTACGAGAGCGCTGAGTTCACGCAATCTCTTGTGTGACGAATTCACGTTCTCATTTTACAGACGTAATCTCACCCTTTTCTCTCAGTTGGGATATCCAGGAAAAGCACCCAAATGCACAATTGTGAACTTTTTCACACCAAAAGTGATTTGGAGAGAATTTGGAGAGATTTGGAAATTGGAGCTTCAAAAGTCTGATCACCATCCACTTGCATTTTAAGGACCTACTGAGCTAAGATATATTTCTATAGTTCTTCAAATGTGTTTACACCAGGGATGGGATGAGGGGGAATAGATGATGAGAGAATTTAAATTGTGTAAACTAACCCATTAAAGAGAACGCCATTGTTCTGTTTATGAATATTAATTTGATCATGCCGACTATGCTATGCATTCCTTGGGCACATTAGTAACGTTACGTAATAATTATAAAGAGGTAAGCTCTAGCGTTAGCAATAAATGCCATCAGGTGTTAATTTGACATTACACTTTCCCTATCAATGCATAGGCCTTCATTATTATTATTTTTACCTCATGAGAGAGTGAACTCATTGATTGATATAACTACAGTTAAAAATATAGCTGCAAGCAGCAATGTGATTTCTCCTCAAACACATAATATAAATAAACAGCATTAAGACCAGGGGTGCCAAAACATGGGGGAATTAAGGATGATTCTAAGGGCACTGGACAGACAGGGGACACAGCAAAACCCCCAAGAGTTTTCCTGCATGATTTTGTTTTAAATGGCCACTTCGCATTGGTTAGCTAAAATGAAGACTCAAGTTTGTTTATATAATGTCTCTTATTGATTGTGCAATCATGCTTATATTTCTTACATTTATTAATAATGATAACATTTAATGAAAATGTTGTACGGGTTGTGATAAAATAGGGGGCCTAAAAATCCTAACTGACCTCTGATTAAAACAAGATGAGTCACATTTACAGTTACTCTCTTGTTTCTCTGTATAACTCAAATTCTTCTTGCAGGTAACAAGTCGGGAAACAGACAAACAGACAACATCCGCAATATCGGTTATTCACAGAGGTGTAAATTGCTTGAGTAATTATACTTCATAATTTGTCATTTGTAACTGTACATACCATATATATTTTGTCTTATTGTGTATTTCTATATATACTTATATTTCAATTCAATTTTTATTTTTATTCTGTTTTTTAATTCTCTGTCTTATTGTATTGTTTGTGCACTGGAAGCTTCAGTCCCAAGAAAAAATCCTTGTATGTGGAAGCATACTTGGCAGTAAAGCTCATTCTGATTCAGATTCACTACTATACTTAAGAATTATTTTTGGGGACTCGAATGAAATTTAAACTGAAAACTTTTACTTAGTTCCATTTAAAAAAAAAATTTTTTTTACTTTTTTCAGTTTATTTAGACTTGAAAAGTACTCGTTGCATTTTTGGAGATCCTTATCTTCCTTCTTACCTTAATACTAACAAACCAATCGAATTACACTGATGCCCAGTCAAAGTCAAATGATATTCTAATTATTTCAGTTTTAACATAAAATGTAATTGGCCACAACATGGTCATATGTCATTGAGAAGCGACATTATGTCTCACCACAACCCTTGACCTGTGTGTAGCGGATTTCACCCAGCACCACAAATAAACCAATGACACCAGGCTCTTCAGGGGGACCACGTCTGCAGTTTAATTAAAGACAGGACAGGAATTAAGCATCACACTCTCAGTTCTGTGGTCTCTGTCTCACTCAAATCCAAAGCTGTTCTCATTAACATTTACTAATAAAACATTCTTTTACAATGCCTCTTTTCATTTGTTTCCTTTCACAACATGCATCACAAATTACGTAGAACACATCTCAGACACATTCAATCATGTAAATGGATATAATAAATGTAATAATAAATGCATATAACAAAATGTTCTATGTATATATACATATTATTTGATACTTTGAAAATACATGAAAGTATGTTTCAATCTAACATCACAATGACATATGATCGTATAGTGGTAATATTTTTGTTGCAATATGACATACCTGCAGTTTATTTAAAGACAGGACAGGAATTAAGCATCACACTCTCAGTTCTGTGGTCTCTGTCTCGCTCAAATCCAAAGCTGTTCTAAGCTTTGAGCGAGACGCGATTGGACGACTCAGCAAGTGGAAATGACGTCACTCAGCCATAAAACTCAACACACTATTTTAAAACAAAAAAACGGACATTTTCCCCATATTCTATATAGGATATGAACAGCAATATGTGCATAGAAACACAAAAATAAAATAGAAATAGATTCAATTTATTTATGGGAGGGAGGACAAAGTTTGCTGGAATGATCACAAAACTCAAAACACTACATGTGCCTGAGACAAGTTATAACAATCACTGGCAGAAGAAGATGGATGAACATGACTCAGCTGTGAGCACAGTCCAAGCTCAGTCACCAGACCAAGAGCACCCGTGGCCCTATAGAGCCGGGTAAAAAATAATTGTAGATTTTTTGTATTAATTTTTTGTCAATTCGATTCTCAAAACCATGCATCGATCTTTTACTCTATGTGCAACCCTCCACTACAATAAGAGGTCAGCAGCGAGATACTTTCACTGTGTTGAGCGTAAAAGTTGTTCCGTGCAATGCGTGTCCAAAGATGAGAAGCACGTGACCGTTTTGTAATTAAATAAAGTCTCTTTTATTACTCTTTCTGTTATTTGTATCAGTTGTTGATCAAAAACAACAGAAAAAAAGTATTCTATTCCTTAGAAGGTCCCCTGTATAATTCACAACATTAGCTGAGAGATCATTTATTTAATATGTAAGCAAAAGGGACATTATAACTCAAATAAACCCATATGAACTGATATCAAATCGAAATCTAATCAAATCGAGAACTTGTGAATCGGAATCAAATTGGAAAATCTGTATAAATACCCAGCCGTAGGCCCCACCTTAGTGAATTATTTTCCTTTAGTGGAGTTAGTAAGGATTCATACAAGATGAAACATCTCCTTTGTCTCCCACTCACCAGAGAAATATTTTTTAAAAAATCCACCATCAAATCTGTTAATTTTTTAATACTTAAGTACAATTTAATGAGGTACTTTTTTACTTTTAAGTATGTTTTTGGCTAGTTACTTGGACATTTAATTGAGTACATTTTTCATTCGATTTCCATACTTTCACTTAAGTATAATTTTCGAGTACCTTTTACACCCTTTCAGACCGCTTCAGTTTGTCCAAAGAGGACCTGAATGAAACACTGCCAAGCGCCTGTTGGAGGAGAAGGGTCATCAGATCCTGACGAAAATTGGCATGCTGGAAGAGACGGAAGAAGGGAAGTGAGAGGTGGAGAAATCGGAGGATAAGGTAAAGCGGTTAGAGGCCAGTCTAGAGACTCTGCAGAACTAGCTGGCTCACCTGATAGCCGAACTGTAGTCTACTGCCCCCGACTGGAACAACTGGAATTGCAGACCGAAGGGTGGGAGGGCAAGAAAAAGCGAAAGTAAGGGAGACTGGAGATGGGAAAGGGGGAGAGAGAAGGAAGATGAAGAGGAGCCAATGATGGAGAGGGAGAGAGAAGAGAGTGATGGAGCAGAAGGGAGTCAGAGGGACAAGTCCTAAGGAGAGATAAGAGGAGAAAGGGGTAATAAAGACAGAAACGCATCAGGATAAGATATCGGTGTACCATACTTTGCATCTCAGAAATTCTGGCATATGCAAACATAATGCAATCTGTATACAGATTTGTTATGAATGTTACATTAAAGGAAAGGGTCTTATAATGTGAGAGCATTGTTTTTGTAGGTGAAGCAAAGACGACTGACCATCTTTAGCAGCTATACGACAAAATAATCTTATTTTATTTTATGCATGTATATTATTATACTACTAATAAAAATAAATTACTGCCAATATTGTAGGCCAATATTGTCTTAAATGCTGCAAAAATCTTAAAATCAAGGATTCGCTGTGTTCCTACGTCCTACTAATATAGGCTTTTGATAGGCAGCTGTGCAACTAGACGCCAGGTGGCAGCATACACCCCGCTTTCATAGGTAAAAGTAAATGTTTCTGAACATGGACATCCGTTTGTATTTGAAAGTAAATGCCTAATGCATTCTTAAAGAAATGTGTCACGATTTGTGGGGAAAGATTTTATTGAAGTTTTTTTTCTGGTATAACTACCTCATACAGTTTTGTAAGTCTTTTGACCTCACCACAACCTTGTCCGGAATATTATCAAATTGCAGTAAGTCGCCAGAGGATGACAGGATCATTGGACCTGTCCCAATACCCCCACTTGCGGTTTTGGTATTGCCTTCTTACCCACTTGTCTTACGTATTTCCGGTGTTTGGCCACTATTGTGCAAGTAGACGTGAAGACTGCGAGTGTGTGGGTGACTTTTGAATGCACGTTGGTACATTCGTAGACTAAAAAGATGCGGTTACTGTTATAGCCTACTTAAAATACTAAATAATTGAACATTTACCAATCTTTTCATTTTTTAATGTACTGGTACATACATACTGGTGGTTGGAAGTGTATTGTGCTGTAGAAAATATGTAAGTACATTTTTATAATGTTTTTATTGTGTACAAATAATTGTAAAAGTTAATTATTTTTACTAAAATTTTGATTTTCAATACTTTGCACATTAAAAACAGTTTAACTGTAAAAAGTGTGTTGTCAATAATTGCCGTGAAATATGAAATATAAGCAATTTCTTTCGACTTTGAATCTCAATACACTGTAAAAAAAAAAAAAAAAAACCTAATAAAAAATAAAAGTTTATGTCAAAAAAAACTTTTTTTTTATAACTTTATTCTATAAACCTGTGTGATTCATTAATAGCTACTAATACAAACCATTTAAATTATATGCTTTGGCTCATTTATATAAGACTACCAAAGACTGCTTTGCACAACTAATTAGTACGTGGTTTCATACAACAAATTAAAAGCATTACAACTTTTATAACAAATACATAAAGATGAGAAAGAAACTGTGGTAGTAGTTAATACTTTTTTAATTTTAAAACAACATTTACTGTATACTGTCTGATAAATTACCAAAATAACTTGCAGTATTAGGCAAGAACAAACAAAATAATGTGATTATTGAGTGGAAGGATAACAAAGCGGTATATAAATGTACACCTAAATAATATTTTGTAATTATGATGCTGCTATTAAGTCATCCCAAACACGTTACATAATGTTGAATATATTCATTTATAAGTAAATATATGCTTCACTTACGTTTCAGTATCTGATTATAATAAATTATGTTGAAAAGCTTGTCTTGACTTCATCATGGCGAAAATAACCGATCGCTCGGGTAGGCAGAGTGTGGCTCCTGATCGTGATGAATTCTGGGACACACTTATGGCACTTTTCTACTGCACGTTACTGTCGACTCGACTCAACTCTACTCATTTTACTTTTCTGAGCTTCCTTTTCCACTGCTGTTTAGTGCCGCCTCAACGTGGGTGTGATTAGAGGCTTATCGTCATAGTTGCGCCGCCTCTACTGCCGTGACATCATCTTAAATGCGACACAAAACAATAAAGAATAACATGACCGCTAGCTGTTTGCTAGCTCATTGTGCTACATAAAGCAGTTGTTGCATGGTGATTTTACACAAGTGTAACAGTTAAATTGGCCTGGTTGTTTTAGATGAAAGCTTTCCAGTAGATGGTCATCTAAATAAAGTGAAGCTTTCAAGCAGAGTATAGAGTTAACGTACCATCCTCCATCGTGGACTCCAGCCGAGTCCAGGGCACTCTCCCTCTCATTGCTTGCCAGTCTAGATGGCATCCAATTGGTCGAACCACTTCCACTTTTCCTTGATGGTTCTGTAGTCACTTTTAAGTTGTTGTTTTTTTTACTTTTCCCTACACTGTTGGTAGGTCTGTTGGTAGCCGTGTCTCAGCTGTGCGGCTAACAGCTGAGACACTTCTTGAAATAGTTTTTCGTTTCATTCATAGCTAATGATAGGAACTCTCCACCTAGTTTATTGACCACGGCGTGGTTTTGCGCACAGCCATTTCTTTTTATAATTCGAAAGTTGTGTGAACAAATGATACTGCTTTCACTGTAGCTAACTTTAAAACTAGCGGGTTGATGTCCCGTGTTGAAAATCCAGTGACGTTGGTAGTGACGATTCTCTCTGAACAATCAGTGATCTGCAGGATTTTTACGTCACTTTTAGTATCGGCTCGGCTCGCTTGGAACCTCAACTGAGATGGTACTAAAAAAAACTATCCACAGTGGAAAACCCCAAAAAAGTGAACAGAATCAAGTCGAGTTGTACTGTGCAGTGGAAAAGCCCCATTAGTCTGAATGACCGCTCTGAAGTGGTATTTGCACTAATGTTGATTTAGTGTGGGTTAAGTGCACTGAGCTTTGGGATGTTTTAGACATGGGACAGTCTTGAACACTTACTTCCTTGGGACAGGGCCATTCTCCATATAAGTAGCCAACATGCTCTAACTGCGATGTTTCACAAACAAGCTGAACAAATTCCAGAGTCCAGGATTGGTTTTAGTTTGACAAAACTCACCAAATCCAATCAGGCTTCATTAGGGATAAGTGGTATCAAGACACTTGTTACCAACTTTATCTATCAATTCAGAGTTTGATATCGAGGTTATGATTAGTTCACGTGCGCATTCACATGAATGAAGTGACCAGCCGATCGCATGCGAAACAGCGCAAGAGAGTCAGACATGTATTTCTCCGCTGAAGATATTTATGAAAATTATAATAAATTATAAGAATTTAAGTACAGTTATAACACAGTACAAGAGAACTTTAAAAAATATGATCAATCAAAAACACATTTACACTAAATTAATTATCAATATGAAATCATGAATAATTATGATACATTCACACAGCACAGAGGATCACTAGTAAATGATAAAGAATTTAAAGGCATTTACACAGCAAGAAGAAACATTGCTGCTGCTGCTACTACTGCTGCTGCTAGTGCATGAAAAATCTGAATGTGATGAAATTATTAAAATAGATATTTATGTAGGTCCACAACAAGAAGATTTGAAATTTAAAATTTTTTAATTAAAAGCTTTAGTATTAATTTAAATTACTAACTTGATATCATTTAATACTATTAGACATTAATACACTATTGAATAACAAAATGAGAGCAATTGGAAAATGAGTAGATGGTTTTCACAAATAAAGACTTATTTGTTCTTTCTAGCAGCATAAGACACAATAAAGACATATTTGGTAAACTTCAAGTGAAATACTGTATGTTCATGGCATCTCTGCCAGCAAATCCTAATAAGAAGGTGTTTGGTTGACATTCACACTTTTCTGATATATATACAGTATATTGTGGAGTGATCAAAAATGTATATTTTAAAGTAATTCGATCATTATTGATAATGTATTAATATCCTATTGAAATTATATAATTATTTTAGGTATTCATACATATTTTATGGTCAGTGTGGGAAAATGATTGGGGAAAATTTAAGTGTCTTTAAACAAATGTAAGACTGCCAAAAATATATTTCTTGAAATAAATAATGATAATAAATAGCTTATTTTATACATTTCTAAAATCGTCTCATTGAAGTGCACTTTAAATTGGAGAGAAAGATACTGGGGGGAGTGATCGTCGCTCACAGCTGATTGGTCCAGAATCTGGATGAGATCACTGATTGGGAACATAACCTGAGCAGGTTAGCCGATTATGTTACTATGGCGAGGAACCCAGATTAAAGCCTATCCACTTTACTGGTACCGCAAATTCATAGTTTGCTTAAACTAAGTTTAAACTTATCTACAGTAGCTAGCTGCTTAATCCTGCAATGTGACATTGACCACTGATATGTGGTAAAGTGAAATAACTTGATCCAACAACAACATAAATTAGTATTCAGTTCTTAATTGGGTAGTAGCCTAATCATTAACTGATGAACTACTCAATTAAGAGGACAGGGCTATTTGAATAAAATGCACTTCTACAGTATATTAAAATCAGACTTGTTCCAACTAAGTTCTGAATAACAGAATCACATTCAGCAAAGACAGACAACATTATCCCAAAGTATCCAGCAACCAGTGGCCTATGTCACAAAGCAGGATTAAGCAGCAAGCTAGGTAAGTTTAAACTTAGTTTAAGCGAACTCTGAATTTGCAGAACCAGTAAGGGGGTAAGGCTTTCATTAGGGTTCCTTGCCATAGTATATAGTAACAAGCTAATCGGCTAACCTGCTCCGAGGCAGGTTATGTTCCCGATCAGAGATCTCATCCAGCTTCTGGACCATTCAGCTGTGAGCAAAGTGACAGTCACTCTCCCAGTATCTCTCCCTCCAATTTAAAGTGCACTTCAATGAGAAAATGTTAGACATTTTCAATATAAGCTATTTATTATCATTATTTATTGCAATAAATATATTTTTGGCAGTCTTGTATTTGTTTAAAGACACTTACATTTTTCCCCAATCTGGCCATAAAATATGTATAAATAAACCTAAAATAATTATATCATTTCAATAGGATATTAATACATTATCAATAATGATCGAATGACTTTAAAATATACATTTTTTTATCACTCCACAATATACTGTAGATATATCAGAAAAGTGTGAATGTCAACCAAACACCTTCTTATTATTATTTGCTGGCAGAGATGCCATGAACATACAGTGTTTCACTTGAAGTTTACCAAATAAGTCTTTATTTGTGAATACCATCTACTCATGTGCAATTACTCACATTTTAGTATTTGATAGTGTATTAATGTCTAATAGCATTAAATTATATCAAGTTAGTAATTTAAATGAATACTGATGCTTTTAATTAAAAAAAAAATTACATTTCATATCAAGATATTAAACATTTAAAAAAATATATTGTTGTGGACCTACATAAAGTTACTTTCAAATCGATGTATTTCATCACATTCAGATTTTTTTTCCTGCTCTAGCAGCAGCAGCAGCAGCAGCAATGTTTCTTCTTGCTGTGTAAATGCCTTTAAATTCCTTATCATTTACTATGTTTTGATTGATCATATTTTTTTATAGTCCTCTTGTGCTGTGTTATAACCAGGTTTGGGGAGTAACGGAATACGTATTTAAAATATAAGTAACTGTATTTCACTACAGTTACAATTTTAATAATTGATTTTTAGAATATAGTTACATTCGAAAAGTATTTTGATTACTGAAGAGATTACTTTGCATTTTATTGTCATTTCTTTCATTTAATATTTAGTCCTTTCAGATGGAAAACATTTATACATATAAATGTGCATTTGAACAGCGGTGAAACACTTTCTAATGATGTGTTACATTCATACAAGCAGACAGAGAAGTTTGAAGCAGAAGAAATAGAAATTGTGTAAATTGTCAGCTTTACACTGAGCTAAAATGCTGTTTCTAGCCATGTTACCTGGCATGATCATATTTTTTTATCAAGAAAATTTACGTTGGATCATCATTTTTTTTTCTTCTAAGATCTTTGATATTAGGGCAAAAATTATATTTTTGTATTGTTTTCCTGTAAAAATATCTAAAAATATTTAAAGCAAGATCAGTTTGATTTATCTTGTTTTAGAAACAACACTGCAGAAGATATTTAGGTTTTTCAGAGAATGTATTTTTAACATATGTATTTTGTCTTACTGTACTGGCAGAGGTTTATAGTCAAAACAAGTGAAAAAATCTACCAGTGCTGAAAAAGTAATACAAAGTATTTAGAATACGTTACTGACCTTAAAATAAGCAATCTAACAAAATACGTTACAAATTAAATTTTACAGCATGTATTCTGTAAACTGTAGTGGAATACATTTCAAAAGTAACCCTCTCTACCCTGGTTATAACTGTGTTTAAATTATTTACATTTATTATAATTTTAAAAAAGATCTTCAGCGGAAAAATAAATCTCACTGACTCCCTCATGAGATGTGACTCGCACTGTCTTACACATGATTGGCTGTTCGCTTTATTCATGTGAATGTGCACGTGAACTAATCAAAACCTCGGGATCAAACTCTGAATTAATAGATAAAGTTGGTAACAAGTGTCTTGATACCACTTATCCCTAATGAAGCCTTATTGGATTTGGTGAGTTTTGTCAAATTAAAACCAATCCTGGACTCCGGAATATGTTCAGCTTGTTTGTGATCCATGGCTGAAGTGTTATGTGTAATAATAAATATTTTATAGAAGGGTTTCCCTAACATTTTGATTGACCTGTTTGAAGATCTTAGAAATTGTCCTATCTAAAAGATCTAAGAAGTTGTTAGGATGACCATGACTTTCCTCTTGCTACTAATAGGGGTTGCACTTGTAGACTATTTGACTAAAGCCAATGTAGTTGACACCCTCAGCCAGAAGTGGACTAGTCGCTCACCATGCAATTTATAAAATGTGTCTGTAGAAAATACAGCGGGTGTGAAGACGGGTGGCTCTTCACTGAAAAGCGCAGTGGTTTAAATAAAGGTGCTACTCTGTCATGCTCACATAGACATTGATTGAGATTGACATTGTCAACTTTATGTGTTGGGACATCTGATTTAAATGCTGTTCGACTAATGGTCTTGACAAGTTGACTATTAAAAATGTGTTGTCGTTCAACACCTGAGCTACTAACAGTGTGCATCAGTGCCGTAAATGGACAAAGCAAAACCATATTCCTCTATTACTAGTTTGGGCTCCCACTCTGCAATGAAATCTTCAGAGAGTTTGTTTTTGAAAACATCACAAGAGTATGTGCATGCCTTATCTTGCTTAATAACAAATCAAATGTTATATATGAAATACAGAAACAGCTTAGTCTTCTCTCTTTTCCTTGTTTGTCTCTTCTTGCTGTTGTGGTGTATTGAGGGCCTGTCTAAACGACACTCCTGCGCTGAGTCCTGCTGTGGTAGCAAATTACTAGGCCTACCACTGGGTGCATGGTGGTGTTGACCCACTAGTGTACTCAGTGCTTGACGGCATTGTCCTCAGGTTAGCCACTCAAAAATTATGTCTTGCTTGTCTTAAGTTCTTAAATTAGTTTTTAAAAAAAAGAAATAGAAAAGCCTGAGATTCATGTAACAAGCTCACAGGCAATTTCCATTTATTTGTTTATGCAAGCTTTTAGTAGAATTACTTTCAGAATGACTGAAACTGCATCATGAAAAGATATTAAATACAGTATCTGTCACTTTTCAGCTGCTTTACACTCATCAACAAATTTCTTCAAATCACAGTAGTTGATATCAGTAATTTTTGGATTAATATGTATTTTAAAAGTGATTAGCAGGAAATGTATTAGAGCATTAGTCTATACTGTAATGTATGCTAGGTTTTCTTTACATGCCTCACATAATTAATGACTATATGATAATATTTACATACATTTAGAATAGATTTGTACTTGGCACAGGCAAGAGGTAAAGAATGATGTATTCATATGTGATAAATTCAATCTATTCATACATCTCATAGTGAGATTTCGCAGGTGTTTGAAAAAGATTGTACAAATGTAAATGTTGCCGTTACGTTATTGCTTTAGCTGTCCAGATGTTCACTGCAAAAGGAGGCGTGATATTCAATAAAACTACAATTACAAAGAGTGAGGTGAAAATCTTCTGGAAAAGAATATCTGCAAAGAAAATTTGCCTGATGTGTTTATGGGATTTAAATGACAGATGTGTTGTAACATTTGCCTAAGATGTGGCAAAGTGCAGAATGTGGAGAAACGGCATATTGCATCATGTCATGGCCCTATCTCTGTAGTTTTGGCTGATGGCATGCTATCCAGGTGTTCATTTTACTCTGGAAGTAAGCAACCCCTCTCTTTGGCCATTTGATTAATTTTTCGCCCGTCAATCACAATCTGTCATGGATCATGTCAATTTAAAGCGCTTAATTCTACATCAACAACCTGAAAAGCAAAGCGGGCCTGGACAACACACAGACTAGAGCAGATGGCTCTTAATTGCCTTGAGGTGGAAACAGGGAGGCCATTCTACGGGTCTCACGGGACTCTATCATAGTGCTTTTGTGAAAAAACAGGTGCGTTTGTGTTTGTTTATCTTTCTCTCTAATCAAAGTATTGCCATGATCATTGGTAAAATGTCAATTTAGAGAGTTATAATTCACAACAGGGGACATCAATTCAAGCACCACTTATGCTGGGGATGTGATTCATAATATGAATGTGGGCAAAACATACTCACAAACACCTCTGTGATAGATGAATCATATTTTCCTCAGATTGGAGCAGATGATCTCTATAAATAGCCAATTGTAAGTTGTGATCATAACAGCAGCCAGAGCTGCAATGGAGCAGGTGTGCAAATTCTTTGAAATGAATTCTACCCACCACACACACAGCTTTAGAGGTATAATATGTACTAAAATTTCATTTATATGCTACTCTGTGCTGATTGGAAGTGTGTGGGTATGTGTGAGCAGCTAAGAAAGATAGATAGAAGAACATTTCTGTCTTACTAATTACTTGTGACCTCTGGTTCCTTTGTCACCGCAAATCTTGTGCCAGGTATCTGGAAGCAGTATGGTTGTGAAATGCCAAAAAGGCACATCCACTGGCATTTGGGACAGTGCTCAGATGCAGTCAGTGTTGTATAATAATTGTTGAAGGTGACAGCCAACTAGGGATACATGGAGATTCGTTAAAAACCTGCTGTCATCTTTCCCTGATTGTCAGTTGCTCTGGACGTTATGGATGTCCCTGCTTAGATAATTAATTGAAAGGAAATGCAGAGAACCCACCTCAAACTTACAAACCACTACAAAGACAGTACAATCAGACTATTATTACTACTACTATGATCTGGCAAAACTCTGTTCTGTGAATGTTCATGGACATTCATTTACCATGGTGCAATGATCACACTCATACTCCAAGAGATCAGCTCGGAAAATGGAGGACAAGTGGAAGCTTTTCAAAATTAGAGGTATTTCACGGTGCATGGAAGGGTCCATGGGTCTGCAGCTACAGACAGACACTAAAAGCTGCCAGGTCAACATATTTTAGCAAACTCATAGAAAATAACCACAACAATCCTAATTGTTTATTCAGTACTCTGGCTAAATTGGTTAGGAATAAAGCCTTGACTGAACCAGATATTCTGTCACAGCACAATAGTAATGAATTCATGAATTTCTTTGCTGATAAAATAGAAATCATCAGAAATACAATTGGAATTATGCAATCAACTGTCACATAACCTCAGAAAACAGTGTCTCATAATTTTCATAATGAGTAACTTCAATTCTTTGCTGTCATAGGTTATGAAGAACTAACAAAACATAAAAAATCTAAAGACACAACATGTATGTTATATCCAATACCAACAAAGCTCTTAAAAGTGGTTTTCCCTGTAATATCAGGATCTCTTCTCCTCGCTATCCTTAGGACATATCCCAGGAAACGTACAAATGGCAGTTATCAACCCGCTTATTAAGAAACCATAGCTTGATCCTGGTGAATTATCTAATTATAAACTGATTTCAAATCTCCCATTTATGTCAGAAATACTAGAAAAGGTAGTGTCCTCCCAACTATGTTCATTTCTAAAGAGAAATGGGGTAGCGAAGGGCTACCTAAGACGCTGTAGGGCTAGTTTCTGATAGCAATGAGCCAGGTGTATCGGTCAGAACACTACAGAGGGAGTATCAACTTATTATTATTTATTGTCACAAGTATGCATGTATCAACATCAAAGGGAGAAGTCAGACTTTATATCCACATTAGTCAGTGTCTGCTTAACAAGTGATATGAGCTTGAGGACTGCAGCGAACTCTAGAAGGTTTGAGGATTAGAGTCAACAGGGGCCATTTGCGATATCCAGGGGCAATGGGTTTCCTTAGATTAGTATGAGCCTTTGGAATGATTGCAGATTAGCATGCTAGGACTGGTGGGACTGATGAGATGTGGAGGAGGTTAAGCACAACTAGAGGAGGAACATGTAATAAAGTCCTTCATTAGATGAGCCTTGACTTAACCAGCAGGGGTTTGATTCATAAGCACGCTGGGTTGTATATAAGCTTTCGTAGGTTTGGATTTGTATGAGTGTGTTTGAGAGTAGTTACTCTGTAACAGACAAAGAGCAGAGCTCTAATAACAGCAATCACCATTACACATCACCAGACCATTCACATACAAACTATAGGCTGCTCCCCTTACACGATAACATAATGATGCATGAACACTTGTTATAACATCTTTCATTGCATTTACCATCATTATTTACCCACATGAACTACAATAACATTATGAACATTATAATTCTTAACATTGTAGATCGGCAGATAAATTAGCAGAGCTGGCACAGATTAATTAACATTATCACATAACATTACACAGCCGATAACTTCATAATTACTGTTAACAACAAACATAACTCAGCGTACATAGTAGAATTAATCATACTCACTCAAATAAGATGCACATGAACACAAGATACGTCCAAACTGAGGCTGATCATAACTTTAATGCAGGTCTCAGGCACCCGTGCAGCGCGAACTGATCTTTTGCAGTGGCTGATGCAGTATGTTCTTCTCTTCCTAGTGAATAGCGCCACTTCTGAACTCACACGCTACGTGCTTCCATAATAACAGTCCCAGCTATGGTTAGCGCGACAGTGCTCATACATTCTCTTACTTAAGTGACCTTTTGCACAAATGGTATATATTAACATTTCAGTCAGGATTAAGGCCCCATCGCAGTACAGAGACTGCACATATCAGAGTTACAAACGACTTGCTGTTATCATCTGATCATGGCTGCATTTCTCTTCTAGTGCTTTTAGATCTTAGTGCTGCCTTCATCACCATAGATCATGACATTCTCTTGAATAGGATGGAGAATTATTTTTGCATTAATGGACTTGCATTAGCATGGTTCAGGTTTATCTATTACCTATTTATCAGAACGCTACCACTTTGTAAGTGTAAATGAGGAATTGTCAAATCAAACAAAAGTTAAGTATGGATTACCACAGGAATCAGTTTTAGGGCCTAAACATTTTTATTAATGCATTCATGACCTCAAGACTAGATTATTGTAACACATTAATGTGAGGATGTACTGCTAGTTTGATAAATAAACTTCAATTGGTTCAAAATGCAGCTGCCAGAGTGCTGACTAGAACCAAGGAATATGATCATATTAGCCCAATTTTATCATTGTTACATTCGCTACCTGTTAAATTTCATGTTAATTTTAATATTCTGTTAACTACATACAAAGCTTTGAATGGTCTAGCTCAACAGTACTTAAGTGACTACATGTCTCTGAGTGATGAAGACAAACTACAGCCGGTGCTAGCCAGATATTACTTCAGTCTTTTATGATGGACTTCAGAGGATGAACTGATTCCAACTCCAACTGTAAGGCATTGGATACTTCATATGCCTTTGCCTGAACATTGGATTTAGGATGGACCCCACCAAACCTCACTGAAATTATCTGCTGGTTGAACTGCAATGCACCTCATTGATCTCTGCCTGCATCACCTTAGTTTATTGATGGACTACACTCTTGAAATGGAATACATAGACTACCAATGAATTTCCAACAAAAGCCTTCATAACCCAACTAACAAAGGACAATTGCATCTATGTTAACTTCTGCAGTTAATCCAGGATGGACTTCAAAGACATTGGTCATTAATCTTACAGTTAATACAAAATCTTTGTATAAATACTGGCCATTCACACTTACTTAGTTGAAAAATTTTAAAACATGACTTGCACTGCACACAAATAACTAATATTGGCATTATATTCATGCTGTTTAGCCAGAAGGGAACTGGCCCCCACATTGAGCCTGATTTGTCCTAAGGTTATTTTTCTCCATTAACTCTCAGAGGGAAAGGACCCTGAAACAAGCAGATATTGCAACTTTTTCTATTTACATTAAAACTTGTGGACAGTTTTGCCGCTTCCTTTGGTGATCGTTGTTCTGCACTGATAAGATACATACCAGGCCAGGTGATACTCTGAAATCGCAATCCATGTATGTCTTCACCCACGTAACGAATATTATCCATGAATTTATAAATATATTATTGGATGCATCCGAACTTTAGAATGTTGCAGTCGGACACAAGACATCACTGACGTCATAGCTGCTGCAACGGTTCTTGAGGCGGCAGTTTTTGAATGAAATGCTAGTCAGGATATGACTGTTATTGCGGATGAGATTGCTAATTAAAAAAGTTGTGCAGTTTGCATTCACTGCAAGTTGTTCAGCCTTCTCTAATAAATGACTCCTTCCATTTGGCAGCTTTTAATATCCTTTTTTCTTTGTTTTGTAATTTTAGTTTGCCATGTCGATGACACTTCACGTTATTGTGTGTGACAGTGACATCTTGGAGAAGTGGCCAGCACTTTTCACAAAAAGACAGTTTTTTTTTTCCTCCTCCAAATCCCAGAGTTACTTTTTTATATGAATTGTGTATTTGAATGTTAATAACCACATTTTTGCTTGGGTCTTTGCTGAATTCAATCGCATATCTGGGGAGTTCTATGCAGCGTTGGACACCGCATTCTGCACGTTTGACTGAAAATTTTCAGAGAAAAGGAGGAAATCAGGGAAGAAGACTTGATGAAATTATGCATCATTTTGACTGAAGGTATTCCTTTGTGATTAATGTCATCTTTAAATCATGATTTGGCTATGATTGTTACCCTCACGTCTACCTGTCTTTACTTTTTCGTAGTCATCTGATGTAACATATGTTTGCACTGTAGTACTTCAGGGACTTCCAATCCTCCTGGGGGATGACCCAGAGGAATTTTTCAGGATGAGCTTTGTAAGTATTCTTATCGCTGTTTATACTTTTTGAAATTGTCAATTTTCTTTATTACATGATATTAGATATTAGGTTATGAAAAGTTCTGGGTGTACTTTTACAGTCGATACTCTATTTGTCTCTTGTGAAAAAATTCTGATTTGTGACATTGATGATATAAATTCCTTAAATTGATGCAATAAAATATACTATAAATTCAATTCTGTTTTCTTAAAGGGATAGTTCACCCAAAAATGAAAATTAGCCCATAATTGACTCACCCTCAAGCAATCCTAGGTGTATATGACTTTCTTCTTTCAGCCAAACACAAACACTGTCTCTTCCAAGCTTTATAATGGGAGTGAATGGTACCTTGGATTTTGAAGCTCCAAAAAGCGCATCCATCCATCAAAAAAATCATCCATACAGCTCCAGGAGGTTAATAAAGGCCTTCTAAAGCAAAGCGATGCATTTTTGTAAGAAAAATATCCATAGTATAACTTTATGAACTATAATCACTGACTTCCGGTCACGGCTGTCCACACGTTCACTGGCTTCCTCTATCCGCTGCGCTTTTGTGTTTGTCACTTATCACCGGAGTTTATGCTACGCCGACATCAAACGCCGGAACTCCACTCTCTTGTGAACGTGCGGACGGCCATTACCGGATACCAGTGTGTGGCACGGTGGAGGGCGGGACCGGCGCGTGATTGCGCACGCCCGGTCCCGTATCGGGCTGATTGAGCCGGCAAGAGGGTTAAAAGGCCACTCGCAGACGGCGATCGAGAGAGAGAGCTTAATCAGCAGACGTCTGCTGTCCTAAATGTTTGTTTTAAGTTCTTAATTAAATTATTATTTATGTTGACGAGCCGGTTTCTCGCCTCTTCCTTCCCGATCGCCGTCTGCGAGTGGCCTTTTAACCCTCTTGCCGGCTCAATCAGCCAGATACGGGACCGGGCGTGCGCAATCACGCGCCGGTCCCGCCCTCCACCGTGCCACACAGTGATAATAGTTTACAAAGTTATAAATATGGATATGTTTCTTTAAAAAAAAAAACATCACTTCAGAAGGCCTTTATTTACCCCCTGGAGCCATATGGATTACTTTTTTGATGGATGGATGCGCTTTTTTGGGGTTCAAAATCTAAGTTACTAAGTTAGATTTTTAGTGAATTAGATGTTGGGCTGCTCACAGTTTTATCTGAAGGCATGCCTGCCAAAGGTCCACATGCCCTCAACATGGATGCAATGGAGGGAAGAATTGTTATGGACGATGTCCCAAATTTGCCACATTCTGTATGTCTCCATTTGCTTTGATCTATGCTATAAATTTAGACCATCCAAAGACAATGAGGAACACATTTGATTTTATTCAGCGGGTATATCTGTCTTTGGGAGGAAAGAATCTCAAACCCTTTTAAACCTCCTTTTAAACTGAACTTGTTTCTGGCATATTTTGTTGTAATTGCAGTTCAGTTTAAGAATCTTTTTTTTTCTTTTTTTTTTTTAATACTTTTTTGAGTTTGCACAGTGCCTGTTCTGCAAATGCTCTATACCTTGTTTTATGTCCAGATATTATGTTGTCATGCAGCAGAGTGCTACAAGAGGACTAAGTCTTGAGAACAGATTGTTTTTAAGGCATATTTTTTTTATTGTGTTGTTGTTAAAGTGTTTCAGCTGTTTATTACACAAATAAACAGTTGAGAATTTCAAACTTGTTAAGTGCGTTATTGAACTAGAAAAATTATGTGGAAACCGATTGCACGTGGTATTTTAAGTGTACACAACTTAAAGTGATACAGTAAACTCATGTTGCGATTAGTGGTATTTTAAGTTAATTGACTTAATAGAGTAATCTTACTAATAAATCATTTGTAAGGTTACTAATTAATTTTGTGGCACGGTGGAGGGCGGGACCGGCGCGTGATTACGCACGCCCGGTCCCGTATCAGGCTAAATTGAGCCGTCAAGAGGGATAAAGGCCACTCGCAGACGGCGATCGAGAGAGAGAGCTTAATCAGCAGACATGTCTGCTGTCCTATATGTTTGTTTTAAGTTCTTCATTAAATTATTATTTATTTGTCAAGCCGGTTTCTCGCCTCTTCCTTGCCCCGTAACCTTGAACTTCTTTACATTGGTGCCGAAAGCCTGGGAAGGAAGAGGGATACGCCGTAGCGGAGTTCTCGCCACTTCTCAATGGAGCAGCCGCGGCCGTCTGCCGGGAGACGGAGGAGCCCAGCCACCTGGATGCGGAGGAACGGCCGCCGACCGCGAGGGGAGGAGGGGCTCCTGGAGCGGTTGGGGCCGCTGCCAGGGGCGGGGGAGTCCCCTAGTAGCCGCTGGAACGCGGCGGGGTTGGAGACTGCCGACCGCGTGCGGGGAGGGGCTCGCCGCCGACCGCCTGGAGCGGGAGAACCGCTGCCAGGGGCGGGGGGAGGCCCCTTCGACACCCCGGGAACGCGGCGGGGCGTTCCGTCCGCCAGGGGCTGAGGACTGCCTCCGATCTGCCCGGAGAGGCGCGGCTGTTGTCCTGTAGAGGGTGGAGAAGTGGCTGAGGAACGAGCTACGGCGTATCAGAGAAACCGGCTTGACAAATAAATAATAATTTAATGAAGAACTTAAAACAAACATATAGGACAGCAGACATGTCTGCTGATTAAGCTCTCTCTCTCGATCGCCGTCTGCGAGTGGCCTTTATCCCTCTTGACGGCTCAATTTAGCCTGATACGGGACCGGGCGTGCGTAATCACGCGCCGGTCCCACCCTCCACCGTGCCACACTCGAGCCCCTCCCCGCACGCGGTCGGCAGTCTCCAACCCCGCCGCGTTCCAGCGGCTACTAGGGGACTCCCCTGCCCCTGGCAGCGGCCCCAACCGCTCCAGGCGGTCGGCCAGGAGCCCCTCCTCCCCTCGCGGTCGGCGGCCGTTCCTCCGCGTCCAGGTGGCTGGGCTCCTCCGTCTCCCGGCAGATGGCTGCGGCTGCTCCATTGAGAAGTGGCGAGAACTCCGCTACGGCGTATCCCTCTTCCTTCCCGGGTTTCGGCACCAATGTAAAGAAGTTCAAGGTTACGGGGCAAGGAAGAGGCGAGAAACCGGCTTGACAAATAAATAATAATTTAATGAAGAACTTAAAACAAACATATAGGACAGCAGACATGTCTGCTGATTAAGCTCTCTCTCTCGATCGCCGTCTGCGAGTGGCCTTTATCCCTCTTGACGGCTCAATTTAGCCTGATACGGGACCGGGCGTGCGTAATCACGCGCCGGTCCCGCCCTCCACCGTGCCACAAATTTATAGTAATTAACAAAAAACAAGCAAGTAAAGTTAACTAGAAATTTACTATTAAGTTTAATAATAACAAGTTGACATTACTTGCATAAGAACATTAATATAACTTAATTTTAGCTAGTAAGTTTGCTTTGCAAAAATAAAGCAATTGGTTTCCTTAATTTTTAAATAAACTGAACATGTCAAATTTTACAGTGTATGCAGGTAACACATTTAAAATACTGTCTTGTGTAAGACGATGTAATGTTTAAAATATATTGTATAAAGTATAGCTAAGTTAATAACAGTTTGTTATTGAAGACAAAGTGTGCAATTTGTAGTATTTTGAATAAGACAAAGGTGTTACTGAGCATATACTTTTTACTCAAGTATAATACAATTATGGTATATTCCTTGTATGTTTCGAAGACACTCGCAATTAATTTGTAATGTATTTGTAACACAAATAAAGTACACTTTAATATCACTAATCAAGCATGTAATTACCCTACACTGGCATATACTTAAAAGTATACTAAGTATACTTGAAGTGGTTCCAATTTAGCACACAAAAGTACACTAAATACACTTAAAGTTATGCTTTACTACAATTTAATTACAACTAAAATATACTTGGTACAAAATTAGTTGTTCCAAAATAGCACACTTCAAGTTAACTAATCAATAACACGAAGTATAGCATTTTTTTTTTTTTCAACAGGGCCCTTTGTGTTCCACGGCAATCAAAATAAAAGGGTAAACGATCATGAAAGTTTCAGTTAATTTAAATGTAGCCTTGGGCAAACTATCGAAGTCCGAAATCCTCCGAAATTAGTTGAATACAGCATCAGAGTGACATACTTTGGGGGCTTTGCGATATTACCAAAATTCTGTATTGCTGTATGATACATTTTATATCACGTTAACGATGTATATCACTATGTAATTATTTTTTTCTTCTTCTGTAAAATCAATAAAAAAAGGTTTATAAATTTTATAGCGAAAGTTTTAGTTGTTTCAAAGGGGGCGTGACCAAATACATTTGAGAACGACTGTCCTAGAGTGACATTTAAAATACAGACATGGGGTGACATTTTGGGTGTGCAAGCAACAAATCAAGGGTTACATATTGGTGGTGCAGGTAAAAAGTGTCTTTTGATAGTGTGTTGCTCAACAGACGATAGAATTAAAATGAATGCTGTCATGTTTACAATAAATTTATATTTTAACAAAATGTTAATATTTTTTTCAAATCTTCGAAAACTTACTTTGCTGTGCACCATTGTCTGAAACACTAGCTTTTGCATTGACATAGTGAACTATAAAAGATTGTGACATCATATCATTGATGATAAAAATTAGCATTAGAAATCCCTGAAAAATATCCTTATTTCATTAAGCTACTCTGCTACTCTATGGGTCTACAAGGCTAAGCCTAGCCTAGTATGTTTCCTTCCAACTCAATATGCAGAAACCTGGCTCAGGTGGTCAATTTAAAGATGAATGGCTTTGAGATGCAACGAGGAATGCACCGTAAATGGGATAGGGCATGAATTCCAAACAAGCTCTGTGGAGATTGGCTGTGCTGTATAATACCTTTCTCTTTTTTATCAAACTAATAAATTACAGCCCATCTCTCTGATAACTAGGGAGAGAATGTGCTTGATTTAGACCCCAGATGTGACCCAGGGTTACCTGGCAACTGGACAAGCTCAGAAAAAAAGAAAACACACCAAGAAATCATTGGCTGGTGAGAGAGAGAGAGAGAGAGAGAGTGAGAGTGAGAGTGAGTGAGTGTGGGAGATAGAAATGTAAGTATAAGATATGACCTTTCTATTTTGTGAGAACATCCTTTTGCTGACTTTTCCTTACATCAAATGAAACAGATTTGAATGTGTGTGGTCATATGTGGTTATAATACAATGCAGTGTTGTTTGTTGTCTAACACTTTATTGGCAGTGCATACCTTATTGGTCATATTTATATCAAGTCATTTATATGAACGTGTAAATTTGTATATTTTATTTTATTTATTCATTACCTCTGTTCCTGTATCCTCTCTTAAAAGGTGTTGCAGTATTTATTGCTGTTCATTTCCACTGGTGCATGCTTAGTTATGCTAGAAATTTGAGCTTCTTTGTTAGATACATGTCGCCTAAAGCCTATGTGAATAGAATAGCTTCTCTGTCAACATGCATGCTGGAGTCCACTGCTCGTTTAAAAAAAAAAAAATGTATAATATTTTAAAAATATTTTGATTTGATTTTTAAAAAGCAAATGTAATTATTTAAAAAGTAGTTCCTTTGGAATTCCTTATATTTTACCCCCAAAATTGTAATTTATGAATAATGTCATATCAGTAAGGCATGGCAAGTTTATGTAGCTTTTTAAGCACATTGCATATGTTGTGATATAAAGTGCTTTTCACAGGCAAAATAAAGAAAAATTAAATAGACCGATAAATCAAAAGTGGATTTCCCAATTAAATTCCCTTATCTTGTATCTGTCATTTGTATCTTTTTAGATTTAAACAACTACAGTATATGCAATTAATTACGTTTTCCGTGCAAATAAATAGATTAGTATAATCCAAGTGAGGGTGTTTTTCCAATTAACTGGTACTCATAATCTCAAGAGAGATTCAATTAAGGTTATAGACTTTGAGCAGCCATGCCCAGACATGTTGTAGCCTGACTGACAGACATGCACACTCACACACACAACATGCAGACTGTGTTTTCTCGCACATCAGGGATATTCTGCATCATAGATCCTGAGCGCCTGCAGGACATGACCTCTCGCTTTCTTTCACTCTGTCTGTCTCTCTTACTCAAACTCCCGTGGTACACTGCAGAATTCACTTTACATTCTGTGATGCTCAACCAATTTACATCTTACCCCCCTCCCTTAGGCACCATTACCACGGCAACCTGTCCCTTTAGAGACAAAAAGAAAACAAGACTTATATATTTCCATCATAAATACACTCACAACACACACACACACACACAGTGTTTAAACTCAGCCACATCCCTCAAGGGTATCTGTACCACAGGGGAAAAAGCCATGCAACAGTAGAGAAGATTCTCCAGGCCAGTGCAAACCAGTCACATGACAGCTGATCCATAATATATTGTAAGATAGAGGAAAGACATACCCGAGCAAAACAGCCCCATTCACCTGTATTAATTTTTTTTTTAAAAATAGTGGATAGACAATAAAATTGGGGTTGGGGTATAGAAAGAAGTTGGGGGAAGTGTTGCCACTCTTCATTAGAGGCATGATTATGATGGTAGAGGAGAGGCCCAAGGGAAATAGTGTTTTTTTTTTTTTTTTTTGGTTTTTTTTTTTAGGTGAAAGAGGTAAATAAATTGAGCGAAAAAGAAAGAAAGAAAGGTGACACACAGCTGCTTATTACAGCCCTCCTCAGGCCAGTTCCTCAAATCCATGTGTCCACTCCACTCCCGTCACTCACAAACATACACGTCCACACAGACAGACATAACAGAAACAAAACATGACATGAATGCAGAGGAGCATCTAACAGAGTCTCATGGACACAGAAGATGTCCACAAATACAAAACTTTGTACTATATCACAGGTAGAATCATAAAAATCTTTGTTTTCATTCACAGCATATGATTGCAATGATGTTTAATGAACATTAACTTTAGAAACATAGATGCCAGGAATCTGTCCTTTGTGATCTGTGCTTTTTCATTTATTTCACTTTTTGCATGTCTGTACAGTTGTCTCTCTGCCCTGCCTAGTTACTTTGACACCACATCCAATCGATAGCATGCAGTCATATTTCAAATTTACAGAGGAATATTACAGTACATGACAACCAGCCCACCTGGCTAGGGCTTGTGTGTTGATTTAATATACTGTAGATCACCGCTTACTACCTTTTCAATTAAGAAAATGTCAAAAATAAACATATTTAAGCGTTTCCCATTTTATTATTATAACCTCTGATTTATACTTTTCAGCATTTTGCCTTTTTATGGGATTACACAGAATGCTGCTTGGGATTCTCATTCTTCACATGAATGTCCTGGAACAGCAATAGGACTTGAATAGGGATGGGGATCAGGAAATTATATGGATGCAAACCATTTAGTATGATTTTAAACAATAGTTATCAGTAATTTTTTAAATTATGTTTAACAAGACAATCCATTTATGTTTACGGAATGTAATTGGGCATTCCCAGAATGGTTTAAGTCATGGAGTTCTGTTTTAACATTGTCTCGCCTACTGTGCAAACGCTAAAACACTATTTTTGAAGAAATCCTCACTATGCAACATTTTTCAAAGGTGCCTTAAACTTATGCACAGTACTGTAAAACTGATTAGATCACTTCAGAAGATGTGGATTTAACGTATTCTGGATTACTTTTATGCTGCAGCTATGTGCTTTTTGAAGCTTCAAGGCTTTGGTCATCATTCACAAATTGAGCAGAACTTTTAAGACCTTACATAACTGTTAGACCTCTTAGATATTCTTGTCATGAACTGTTGGCTGTTCCAATATCCAGATGCAAAACAAAAGTGATAGCATTTGAGGTGTACAGCCTGCCCTGGGACATTAGATCTGCTGAATCTATGTCTGTTTTTAAGTCTTGTCTAAAAACTCATTTGTATAGACTTGCTTTTATTACTATGTGAATGTGTTGTGTTTTGTGTGTCACTTTATTACTGTGTAAATATGTAGGGTTTTACTGTGAGTGTTTTTGAGTTTATGTTTTGTGAAGCACTTTGTGCCTATTTGCTAAAAGGTGCTATATAAGTCAAATTTATATTACTTGTATTGTATGGGCCTACAGAGCTGAGATATTCTTCTTAAGAATGTCATTTGTGTTCTGCAGAAGAAAGAAAGTCATACACATCTGGAATGGCATGAGGGTGAATTATTCCTTAAAAAGTTATCCAGGACTGTCCATGGTGCTGAATTTTTTCTTGCTGGAAACAGCTGCATATAGTACAAAGAGTGAACTTTGTTTCTCAAAATCTTAGAGGAGGCCAATTCCAGTCTTATAATGTTAATGAAGAACTTTAGTGTTAATTTATATTAAAATCTAATAACAGAAAACAGAGAGAGACTTTAAATCAAGAGAAATTAAATGCAAAGAAAGAGGGGATAAAATAACAAAGAGAAAGAGAAAGCTTGTTAGAGCAAAACAGATGGCCTTTGAATTCAACAAAGGACACAAGGGAGCAAACTCTGGGTATACAGACGTGACCCTTACCTTTAGTGTACATATGTCAGTGTGGGTATTTCTATACGTTTGTGTTTTTACAGAAGCCAAGCTGCATTTTTTGAAAAATATAGGTAATTCACAGGAGCTATGCACTTCTCATGTGCCCACACACAAACACACAAAGCAGAATTAAATGAAAGTATTTGGGGTTTCCATTCTGTCACATTATAGCAGATGGTGTCCAGTTCATGCCAGGCTGGTACACTCCCTGGAGACAAAGTGGGAGGGAAAAAGAGAAAAAACCAAAAAGGGAGAAAGATATTGGGTACTCCCTTAACTCCCTCTTTGTCTCAGTTATTTACACCTCAAAGATTGTTCTTGGGGGAAAGGGCTGACCAACTCAGGCGTGCTCCCACACATAAGCACGCGCGCACACTCAGAATCATCACCTTGGTTTTCAGATTGTGGAAGCAGTGAGATTCTTGTATGAATCAGGGTAATAACACATTACACTCCAAGTAAACATTTTAAATTAGGGTTTTATTTAGAATCCTACAGCCCTTTACCCAAATCCAAAAGAACACTTTATACCAAAAAGGTTCAGTATATAAAACAAATAACTTTGCAAAAGGGCTCATTAGGCAAAAAATGTTATACCTATTTAATGCTAGGCTCTATTTAATCATACTTTAATGTATTATACACATGGTTATTTCAATTTCTTCTAGTAATAAAGTAACTTTATACTACCTATTTAGTTAACATTTCCTTGAAATTTATTGCCCATTTATCTAAAACTAAACTAGCTATATGTAGCTAATTATTAGATGCTATTTAAAACCTCTAAACTAGCTATATGTAGCTAATTATTAGCTTCTATTTCAAACCTCAAAACTAGCAATGTAGCTAACTATTAGCTTCTATTTCAAACCTCTAAACTAGCTATGTAGCTAACTATTAGCTTCTATTTCAAACCTCTAAACTAGCAATGTAGCTATCTATTAGCTTCTATTTAAAACCTCTAAACTAGCTATGTAGCTAACTATTAGCTTCTATTTCAAACCTCAAAACTAGCAATGTAGCTAACTATTAGCTTCTATTTCAAACCTCTAAACTAGCTATGTATCTAACTATTAGCTTCTATTTCAAACCTCTAAACTAGCAATGTAGCTATCTATTAGCTTCTATTTAAAACCTCTAAACTAGCTATGTAGCTAACTATTAGCTTCTATTTCAAACCTCTAAACTAGCAATGTCGCTAACTATTAGCTTCTATTTCAAACCTCTAAACTAGCTATGTAGCTAACTATTAGCTTCTATGTCAAACCTCTAAACTAGTAATGTAGCTAACTATTAGCTTTTATTTAAAACCTTTAAAAACAGAAAGAAAAAAAGAATGCTTCTATATGGAACCTTTCAGTGGTACCAAATATGAAGCATGCATTGAACCCATAATAATTACTTAGAAGAGTGTACAAAGTAAGAGAAAAGCCAAAATGAGATTGTTTTATTACTCGTTGTGAAACTTTCCAATTGGCCATGTGCAGGTGCTATGATGGACCTTTCCAATTGTATCCATGAATCTACACGCACTGATTTGCCTCCAGGATCTCTCACAGGTGCAACATTGGCCCCAGGCCGGCCTGGCACCCTATCCTCCTGCTCATCACCACCACTACCAAAACACACACACATACACACAACCCCCCCCCCCCCCTCGAAGGTCCAGCTGATCCCCACCTGATCCCAATTCATGGGGGAGGATGAGGCATTCTGACTTGAGCTCACCCCGGAGATGTGAGAGAGAAGAAATATATGCCATCGCTCATCTTTCCTCTCTCTCTCTCTCTCTCTCTCTTTCTCTTTCTTGGAGGGATATGACTTCTTTTTGTTCCTGTCAGCCTAAACCAAAAATGACACCCAAAACTCTGTTATATAGTGCCCTTGAGAACTGTACACATGCATGTCCATGTACTGTAGGAAATATTGTGCATGTGTGCGCAAGAGTGTTATTGTGTGTAAAGGGCAATATGTCGAACTAGGGCTGAGCTCTGAGCTCAGGTGTCCCGTGCTGATGAGCTGCAGCTGGCTCTTATTGGGGCTGTAATGGGTGCCATCCAGTGCCTGGGTCAGTCATGCAGCTGAGTTTAGACTACCCCCACTCTAACAATCCATGTTCAAACTCATTTTGAAATAAACCTATTATTTTCACCTCATATTCTTTAAAAATGTTTCTCTGACCTTAAAACTCACTAGACAGAAATTATTGAAGCTTTACCCCATTGTTTTACCACAAAGTAGGCAAACAATATCAAAATAAGTTAAATTATATAAAATATGCAACTGGTATCCATTCTAGATAAGGTGATTACACAAAGAAGACCACGTTGTGCTTGCAAATAAAAAACTGGACTCTGCTTCTCTAACCATCAGAACACACATACTGCTTGGCATGACTGTATGTTGGAATTAATTTATTCAGATATGATCAGCAGCAATGGAATATACTCACACGGCTCTTGGGTTGAATGATTTGGTAAACATGTAAAGGTCTCTAACAAAGTAAGCAGTTTTTTAGCTCATGAAGAGACTGAAAACTGTTCACCATAAAGTAGGGCATTCTTTTGATTTCGACATAAAACAAAATTCCTTTTGAGAGTAATTGGAACATGAACACTTAATTGACTTGGTTAGTGCCACCTGTCACAAATGCCAGACCATTCTGCTTGTTTTTGGTAAATTAGCGCACAAAGTGCTTGCTTGGAGTGCAACCTGAGCAACTAAACAAAGTTCACATTCAACTTTGTATGTATTGATGTGATGTGGTGATTTTTTTTCTTCTGCTGACTAAAATAAAGGATTCTAAATATGTGTGCCTGTTTGTTTCATGTAATCTAAATGCTCATATATGAAAGCTTGGCCTGGCAGAAGGTATTCTTATTGACCAGGTATTTGGACTGAATTAAGTCGTGAAATGAGCTTCAATCCATTGTTCTGTCAAAATGAACAACAGAGATCAATACTTGTGATCTCCACCAGCCCTCCTGAAACTACGCACACATGCTCCCTTCAGAGTTAACATGTTGAATTAAACCTGACTACGCCAAATTACAAGAAAACAGAGCATTTGCAAATAAATGCATGCCCACACATAAAATGATATGCATAATATTACCCAAAACACACATGATCTTCAATTATCCCCTCTTTCCAGTCAAAATAATCCATCCCATTGTCTTATACTCAGTTCCGTTTACCTCCATGCCCTGCCCTATGTTGTCTCTCTCTCTCATTCTCTCTTGTTCTTGCTATTTTAATACACATCCACTGGCCCTGGGTCAGATATTCTGCCTCCATCCATCTCTCTATCCACCCATCCATCTTTTCATCCTTCCAGCAACATCAGCCAGCTGCCTCAACACACACACACACACACAGAGAGAGAGAGAGAGAGAGAGAGAGAGAGAGAGAGAGGGAGGACCTCAATTCAGTCAGTAAGGTCCTTGCCCCCTTCCCTAAGCAATGCCCAGATATGAACACATGCACCAGGCAAAGGGGGCAGAAGAGGGGGATGGTTGACTCTGGAGGCCATATGCCTCTTTCTCACATCTGACTCTGTGAATTTATATGTGATAGGAAGGGAGGGTGTGTTGTAGGAAACAGTGGACCAGCTGACTTTGTTCAAAAACAGAGGATAAATGTAGGAGATTTTAATTAAATCTACTGTAATATGTCTCGTCAGCCATGATAAATAGAGTCTAATATGTATCAGTTTAAAAGAGCATATTTTCTTGTCAGATTTGGTATTGTCCTTTTCCATTTTACTGATTATATCTGAGGTCATATGCACAGACAAACACACCCTTCCTTTATACAGTGACACGATGGCTATAGTAGTCATTGATGTGCCTGTTAAAGCGAAAGTAATGGGGTAGCCTACACTTTACAGGTCTTTTATGAGAAGTTGGACAGTACATTCTCTTCTTTTTCCATCCCATGTCCCTTTTACCTTTTTATGAGAAGTGTCTAATCAAAATTCAGTCTCTTTTCACAAAGAGCAACAGTCTTCAAGGCTGTTCTCTAGCCATTATATCACACAGAGACACAGATAATATGAAAGATCTGTAGAAACAGAAAAAAAAATCTAGCAACAACTCATCAATAAGTGTATTTTATTTTAACCAGACGATAGAAGGATTGATCTTTGAATTATCATGTTTGATGATTACTCACCCTATCATTTCTTGGACTGTACCATATTAATGTTGATCCAGTTTTAAATATGGCCCCATCAATGTTTACGGTACATCTTAACTGTGACTTTTATAGAATTTAGATTTAATGAGAAGTTTTCAAATTTTCTAGGTAAGCAGAGGGAATCTATTTGCTAACTGTCATTGACACTGAACTACATTAAATAAACTTGCATTACGTATGCTACAGACATTAATGTACAGTATAAGGGAGACTGCATATTTTAAGTACTGGGATTGGTTGCCATTTCTTTTTCAGAATTTCTTTTGCACAGGTGTGACAAATGCATTTTGTCTAGTAAAAGATTTTCCATTTATTCTCTGAATAAAGGTCATACAATCACTTGTATGATAATTAAAATGTTGTTTTAAGGGATAGTTCACACAAAAATGAAAATTCTCTTATCATTTACTCACCCTCGTGTCATCCCAGATGTGTATGACTTTTTTTCATCTGCTGAACACAAATGAAGATTTTTAGAATCATTTTTCACCTCTTTTGGTCCATACAATGCAAAATTTTGAAGCTCCAAAATCATAGAAGTCAGAATAAAACATTATCCATAAGACTCCAGTGGTTAAATCAATGTCTTCATAAGTGGTATGATAATTGTGGGTGAGAAACAGATCACTTTCACATTCTTCATGCATATTGCCGCATACTGGGCTGGGAGAAGGACTTTGATATGTTGATTTGTTTCTCACCCACACCTATCATATCACTTCTGAAAATATGGATTAAAACTCTGGAGTCATATGGATTACTTTTATGATGCCTTTATGTGTTTTTTTGGAGCGTCTACATTTTGGTACCCATTCACTTGCATTGTATGGACCTACAGGGCTGAAATATTCTTCTAAAAATCATAATTTGTGTTCTGCAGAACAAAGAAAGTCATATACATCTGGGATGGAATGAGGGTGAGTAAATGATGAGACAATTTTAGATTAAGCTGCATGTCACACTGCAGTTGACTGATGTCACCCCAGGCCAAAATCTCACCTAAATCTAAAAGTGGGTTTACTTAAATATTGTGGATTTTTTATTTATGTATTTATTTTTAGTTTTGTTCTTTTAAAAAGCTGTAACTTCAATTAACTTTTCAATTGCACCAACAAAGCCCACTTTAACAGGAGTTGTTTATGCATATTCATTAACCATTGCCTTAGTGCCAAACCCTTGAACTGACATCCTGCGTGTTTGAAGGCTCTAGCCTGAGGCGGTCCTTTCACTCCAGACGAGAAAGAAGTCGCTGAGTGGAAGGGGGAAACGAGGGGGTGGGACGAGGGTGGGACTGTCGTGGGTAAGTGCATAAAGTAAATGATTTGTTAGAGAGAGAGAGAGAGAGAGAGAGATCCCCCGTCATTTCGCACTTTTTTAGGGAGCCAGTGGAATGTTATCTCTCAAATCAACAGAGGCACAGGGACAAGCACGCCTGGATGTTGTTGTACAAAGGAATGACTGGCGCAATAGTATCCCCTGGAAAAAATAGAGAAGACAGCCTGAGCGACTGACGGCACTTTCTCATCCAACGATCTTTTCCGAGGACGTGTGTCCATTGTTGTCTACGCAAGGGTCATAGGGCATAACATCTCCAAGCGTGCGTTACCGGTCCCGTTATATTCATCTCCATACTTTAAGATTGCTAATGGCAATTTCGTCGTACAAGAACACGAATCTTCGTTAAAGACCTGCGTAATTAGATTAAGAAATTACCACGAAGAAATGCCTTTTGATGATGCTGAACTAAAATAAGATTTGAGAAAGGAGAATGGACATGTTTCACTAAGAACACACTCATTAAAGCTACATTTTGGGGAATTACGGTCTCGTTGAATTCATCATTAATTTTAAAGGTGAGTTTCAAGCATTATATCATTGCTGTGTCTGTAAGGCTGCTTTTAACTTTTCATGTTTTCGTTTCTCTAAATGTCTTTAGGTACAAAACTTCCCATTACAGTGTTCAAGTTACACACCTTAAATGTTATTAATATATTTAATTAATAGCAACAAAATGTATTTATGAGTAGCTCCACGAAATGTTAGCCTATGTAGTTCACCATTTGTAGATAAGTAGCCTACGTTTGCAAATAACATTCAAATAAAAGTGACGTGAACCGTGTAATGTAGCCCACAGTAGCCTAGTTATGCTCAGTTAGCTACGTGGTGCTAAATATAATTTTTCAACCTCTAATGTTAAAGAAAAATCAAAGCTTAGCCCATACGTTTGAGAAGCACCATGTCTAAAATGCACGCGCCCTTGTGTCATCTGGAGCTATAGACTTTGCTGACAGATGATCAGCTATGACTTTGCTTTGGCGACAGTAATTGATTTCCATTAACTAAGCATGGAGCCAGTTAAAATGTATAGGCTAACCATACTGATTAATACAAACTGTGCGCTGAATGATGCGAAATGCACACTGGCATTGACAATATCAATCATAAACATTAGTCAATATCAATACTGTGGTGAAAATACCATCGGCTAATTGAAAAAGTAAATTCTATGAAGTTGTGCAAACACACGTGAGTTTACCGTTACCCTGAATACAAATGTGAATGAAATGAATAAGAACTGTTTAATTTAGTTGATGATGTTATTCTTTTTGTATTTTTTATTTATGCAACTTTCCTCCAATAAAAGAACAAGTGCGGTGCAATATATGCTGGCAAGATTGGGTGCTACTGCATTGAAATTATCTATTACAATAACCTATGGGTAGATTATTCTTTATGTTTGAAGAACATATATATACCTACTTTGTCTTCTTCAACAGAGCAGTTAACAACCTCTGAAGTGCTGAAAATGATGCTGAGTCCTGATCAGACGGATCCTGACCTCACCTGGCCACAGCCGGACTCAGAATGTCTGAACGTGATGAAGGTGGACTGTGTGGCTCACGAGCCCTTCGAGGCCGATGATGGCAAGACGCGCGCACTCGTGCCAGCCGCGCTCACACGAGAAGAGAAGAGAAGGAGGCGGCGCGCGACTGCGAAATACCGCTCTGCGCACGCCACGCGCGAGCGCATCCGCGTAGAAGCGTTCAACGTGGCGTTCGCCGAACTTAGGAAGCTGCTACCAACACTCCCACCCGACAAGAAGCTCTCAAAGATAGAAATACTTCGCCTGGCTATCTGTTACATATCTTACCTTAACCACGTTTTGGACGTTTAATGAACTTAAGAGGACATTCAACAGTAGGTCTACAGCAAAATCCTACAAGTGCATTTGAACAAGTTTACTGATGGAGAAGTAGCCTACCTATTCAAGAAGGACACAAAAAATAGAGAAAGAAAAATGGGTAATACTTTATAATTAATTTCATTCACACGTCATTAACAAATAAAGAATATTTAATGCTTAACAGAGCAGTGGTTTATGAACATTTAAAAATGACCTACAATAGGTCTATATGAAAGTTTCATGAAACTTTGAATGCGCATTAACCAATTATCTATTAAGCATTAGATAATAGAATTATGTTTGTTAATATTATGAGTTATTATTCATTTTTACCTGAAATAATGTGTTGCAATAATGTTTGACACTGTAGCAAGATAGAATAAAGGATAGCTGTTCAGGCGTTATATCTATAGTTCAACATCAAAAGTACATTTGTGGCAATAATTAATGGAACGTTTTAACTTGGGCAGGATAGGATTGAGAAACTATTCTTTGATTTTTCATATTCATTCATTCCCAAATATCATATCTATTCAAACTAGTTATCCTAATCCGTCTAACAACCGTTACAAATAAAATTTGGTCTGCACAATCTGGATGAATAAATCAACCAGTTTTTATGGCAAACTTCTTGGGAAAAAATGGATAGGCTACTTCTGTGCTGGAACAAATCGTAACATTATTAGTTCTTAATTTTATTTTTTTTTTCCTCGTTTATTATATTTATAAAGTAAATTAAGATAGCATATGTGAGTGTCTTTAAAATAGCCTTTCTATGGTTCGTGTAAATAAATATTTAATGTTTTATGATTATTCAGATTTTACACTTGTGTGGCAGAGTTGGGGTTTACTGTTGCTTTTCACTTGCACTTTTCATTGGCAGTTTTTAGGAATAGGAGGGCCTTCGCTGTGCACTAAGGTTTTTATGATAATAGTGTTGATGTCCTGTCCTATAGTAAAGAGAAGCACTTCCCCGATGTATTGCTGTATTGTTTATTTCGTTTACAATGTGCTGCATAGATAGCGCCTTGGGTACCTGATGATTGTGGCGGTTAAAAAGTACCACTAGAATATATTTTGTGTTTCGGTAGAAATGTATTTACATAACTAATGTCGAAGTAATAATTGGCAATTCATAATAAAGCCAGCTATTTTTCTCCAGGTTGTTTGCCTCCAAGTCTAAGCTACCCATTGACGCTCTCTCTGCTGCGACCAAAAATGATCTAAAAGTAGTTTATTTTTTTCTTTCGCAAACTATTTTATAAAGATTATTTGTTTACGTGTTTCTTGTGAACCTCTTGAAATTTTTATAGTGAACAAATTATCTCATGTCTCTGCCTCATATCCAAAGATCACCCTGTTAATTCAGGGGATTCCCGTCATTTTGTAGTGGAATAACCAGTAGCTACACTGGTTTTTACCGACGCAGTTTTTTTTTTTTTTTTTTTTTTTTACTATTTTAAATAAATGTAAAAAAAAAAAATGTTTTGTCTGTTGTACTTTTTGCAATAAAAGCACATTCAAATAAAATACATTGTGCCAATAAGATCCTATAGCCTATGTTGTTTATATATTCGGAAGCTAATACTTCACGCATGGACTACCGTTTCTTTAAGTATATTTTGACATTATAAAATAGCCTACATTGCTGTTACTATTATTATAGTGTAAGAAAATGGTTTAAAATGAATATATCATTCTGTCACACACATGCGTGTGTTCACATGCAGTCCGCTTAGTTCGACCCATAGGCAAATATCTCCCCAGAGAGGAGACAGGTGCTTGCGCAGACGGACCAAGGCAACCGAATTACGACCCGTCTGCTGCATCCCATGGGAAAGAGCGAGAGAGAGTGTGTGTGTGTGTGTGTGTGTGTGTGTGTGTGTGTGTGTGTGTTGACGTGTGTGTGTGTGTTGACGTGTGTGTGTGTGTTGACGTGTGTGTGGGTGATCTATTTCACGTTAAAGAAACCATAAATATAATCAGCTGATGACGACGATTCTGCTTGAAGGTCTATCAGATAGGCCACTCAAACAGTTCATTAACAACCAGAAAAACGCAAGAAACAACATTGGGATTAATGTCTCATTTATGTAGAACATTTATTTTTATGATAAAATCTCATTTATGTAGAACACAAGTAGTAACCTAAGATTGGAAGTTACAAATGAACATCATAATATCTAGTAGCCTAGCATTTCAGGAAGTGCTGCAATCCGCAGTCTCTGATGTTAGAAGTGAGCAGACCTCGTTAGATGATTATGTAATGAATTACACTCAGTCCTGCTTTAATGCCATATGTCTCCCTGTATGTCACAGAGAAGGGTCGAATACATTAGCCCTCCGCTCAGGTAGCCAGATTAGACGTTGACCCTTAATGCAAAGAGCCAATCTGTCCTTTCTGCA
Source organism: Moxostoma hubbsi (assembly GCA_032164185.1). Classification (NCBI taxonomy): domain Eukaryota; kingdom Metazoa; phylum Chordata; class Actinopteri; order Cypriniformes; family Catostomidae; genus Moxostoma; species Moxostoma hubbsi. The sequence goes on along the minus strand of JAVLUX010000011.1, from coordinate 12,505,930 downwards.
AAACAAAACAGCAAGACTGTCTCATCAAACCACTCTATATCTATCTATCTATCTATCTATCTATCTATCTATCTATCTATCTATCTATCTATCTATCTATCTATCTATCTATCTATCGCTTCACATCATAGTCTCGTATCAACCCGTCAAAGTGCTCAAATTATTTGGAGACAGATGGAAACGGACGGATGAGGGACAGAGGAACGAGAGTCAGTCTGTTCTCATTAGCTCGCGCATAGAAAGTGTCACGCTCAGAACAATGCGACCCGGCTGCACGCGCACTCCCAGACCATCTGTGCACGCGTCAGACATACAATGATCCGATTTTCATCGTACAATGACACACTGACTGACATAGTTGCTGAATGCATTTGTAGATGCATTAATGGAATATGCTTGCAGTTTTATAATTTTTTTTAAATGACCAATTCAAATACTATGTGCTCTGATTCTTCTTAAGTGCTTCAAAAAGTAAATATTAGCCTATTTTCACATGTATGAAAGTCGCTATTGACTCCAAAAGTTACTTTACAACCATAGACATAAAAATATATTGATCTCATTACATTAGATAAAATAACTGGCATTTGCAGTGTGTTAACGATCTAAGCAGAAATACAATTCCTTTTAAACAGTTAAGTAATAAGCCCACTCATCTGTATTAAAAATGTTTAAAAAAAAAAAAAAAAAAAAAAAAACTACGCACAGTAGGTGTCAAATTGAACTTTATTACAACAACACATTTGATCTTGGCTGGAAAAATATGCATATTTAATTTCACAGAATATGAAAACAAAACAAAATATGCTTAAATATCAAGCTTTGCACATTTTTGTCACAACTCGATAAAGACACCAACAATTCACCCCATACAAATTAAACGTTTTTTTTTTTTTAATCAAGATTTTTTCATTGCATGGATCTGTGAGAATTTAATAAAGCACAATAACACTTTTCAAGCAAAACATATATATATTGTGTCAAAAAATTTAAATAAAATAATAATAGTAAAATATAAATATATATATATATATATATATATATATATATATATATATATATTGCGGAGAAAATGTCTATAATCATTTGTTTGCGCATGCCATTGCTTAGGTTTTTCCACAATATGGAAAATTATCTTCGTCTTTAGCGCTTCACAACAATTAACATGTATTACAAATATAAACAAAGAAACACTCAAAAACATGAATATATAAAAAAATGAATACAATAAAATATATCTTTATCCATTCTCTGTTCATTTCTTTACAATCAAGTCCACTGTGACGGACAGAACTGCATATCATGCTGGCACTCCTGCATCTCCTCTCCAGCTTCGACTGCACAAGCCGCACGGTCCACGCATCATTCTAAACTTTGTGTTTTCACAAGTGCCACTTAGTGGACAAAACTGTTTTTACTTTGTTATTTGTAATTTTATACAGTATTTCTTTTATTCTTTTTATGTAAGACATAGGTCTCAAGATAATTTGCATAGGCTAACAATTGACACTGACATATGATGTTGTCACAAAGTGTGTTATATTAATTAGACTAAATGCTTTTTCCTGGACTTCAAGGTTTTTTTCAAGACTTCAAGGTTTGTAACAATACAGAAACTTTAAAATATAACATAGACTATTCTGCAATATAGTCCTTATATTACTTATATCCAACCTCCATATCATCTAATCAATTGTGCACACCATAAAAGACATTTCTCATTCTTTTGAACAAATTGCCAATGCTTTGGTACATTCATTGCAATTGGTTATGTACAATTGTCTGCTGTTTCCTACATTATCAATTGCTTATGTCATGCTGATCAAAATATACTGGTTCTCTGTTGAATCTCACCCCCCAAAAACATATAGGCATTAGTTAATTGCACAAGTCATTAAAGCCAAAATGGTTGAACCTGTTGTCATAATATGTCAAGCATATTTTAGATACATTTCTATTAGATTTTTTTTGTAAATGCATCCTGAATTGATGAATTGCTCTCATGTGAATCTTGACTTTCACTAATGAAGGTTAAGTGTGAAGCGTTATATCAACCAATGATTAACCTTCTCTAAAATAGCTAAGAGAGCATCTCATGAACCTTCAATTGGCAACCATATATAGACAGAGCACAACACAGTGTTACAGTTTCTGACAATGGAAGGACAACAAGGAAATGAACAGGGTCAACAGCTGGGAAGAAGAGGACTAAGGATGCGTGGTGGAAGGTTAGGGAGGAAAAACAGAGGAATATGTAGAAGAGGCACAGGAGATGAAATAAGGGTAACTCTTGTGGACCATGTTCTCAATCATGGCTTTACGATGGCTGAGGCTGGTCGAAGGGTGCAGCCGAATGTTGGGAGAACAACCGTGTCCTCAAACATTCAAACGTTTGAACCATGGTCAGAGAAAATAATATCATTAGACTAAGGGAGATTCAGAGTGCCTTTATAGAAGACAACAATGTCTTTGAAAACATCCAATCTGTTAGCATCTCAACCATCGACAGGGTGCAGAAAAGAAACCATATGAGCATGAAACAGCTGTACCATGTACCATTTGAATGGAATGGTGACAGAGTGAAGGAGCTCTGAGTATGTACAGGTAAAATATGTGCATACAGTAATTACTTTACAGTAAGTGTGAGCTGTATACATTAGTTTTGGCTGTAGAAAAGAACACGCAATAAGTGTATATTTGATGTAACTTTATGTTGTCCAAAATGAGAATACATATAACTCATAAATCTAATTTAGCATCTTCTGGGATAGCGTATAATAGAACTGGAATCAAATGAACCACCTCACAACTTCATATACCTGGATGAAGCTGGCTTCAACCTGACCAAAATCAGAAGGTGTGGTCGAAATATCATTGGACACAGAGCTACTGTGGATGTGCCAGCGGGAAGGAAACATCATTATGCGTGCTGCTTTGTCAGAGAATAGTGTGGTAAATCATATCCCCCTTATAGGGCCATACAACACACAGCGTCTCCTCACCTTTTTACGACACCCTATACAGGGATCTCATACCTGCTGATGAGAGAGGTCATGCTCATGATGAGTTACTAAAGTATGTGGTACTTTGGGATAATAATACCATCAGGCAATGGTTTGTGACCCACCACAGTATGATTATGGAATTCCTTCCACCCTATTCCCCATTCCTTAACCCAATTGAGGAGTTCTTTTCAGCATGGAGGTGGAAGATCTACGATCGCCAGCCGCATACTCAAATTACCCTGCTGGCTGCCATGGATGCAGCATGTGAGGACATCACTGCCGAAACCTGCAGAGGCTGGATAAGACATGCAAAAAGTATTTCTTCGCTGAATCACAAGAGAAGGTATCCGCTGTGATGTAGATGAGAATGTTTGGCCTGACAGACTGGAACGTCAGGACCCCATACCATTCTGATTGTACAGAACTCTCAAAGAAGAGTTTCCTATGGTAACCTTTTGTATGCTTATATAGTATGTTTTTCCTTTGTGCTATAAAATAATTTTGTGTTTTTTCTTATGGAATCACAATGACACAGTAATTTGTTGACAGACCAAAAGTAAAAGCAGAAATGTGAATCCTGTCCAATCTCTTGCAATCCTAATCTCACATAAAGGAATGTGTGAAAAACACACTTTGTACTGTTGAAATGTTCAGTATAAATGCCATACAGAAAAAGGGCAGCCTTGTGCATTTTCAATCACTGTCATCAAAAATGCAGCCATAGTATACATCAGAAAATACCAACAGAGTACATTTTTATATTGAGAACATGGCTAAGCTTTTTGAAACAACTAAGCATCTTGTTTGTGAACAATGACACAAGGACTTGACATTCTGATGGCACTGATATGACCATTGACATAAAGATTTACTTCTGAGGAATGGACTAAAGATTTTTAAAGTTACAGCTTTTTGCAGGTAATCCATTGTATGGTGCTGTTTGTACTAACTGTTTTGAGAAATCGACTTACTGGTTTGCAAATGTTAAGAATGATTCAAGAAATGTACCAAAGTAAACTGTAAAAAGTGTGATGAATAGCCTGTCTACCCTACTTTCCAAATTTGTGGTGAACAGTTTTTTTCACTTTCCAACATGTAGGGTCTTTGTTCACAGAGAAATATTAGCTGCTTAACCAACATGCGTTGTTTTAGCTTTCAATTGCTTTTAGAGAAAACAGTTTTCAACTCTATCTCTCTTTAGTTCCCTAGTCACCGTAAAAAAAAAGAGTATTTGCCGCCACCTATTGGTCAATGATGGGTGGTAGCAGCAACTTGAAAACGAGTTCAATCAGGTTCAGTGATGGAGGGTTTCTTGAATAGATATATATACTGTGTGTGTGTGTGTGTGTGTGTGTGTGTGTGTGTGTGTGTGTGTGTGTATATATATGTATATATACATATTTATTTATTTATTTATTAATAATTTTTTTTTTTTTTTTTTTTTTTTAAGAAATCCATACAGCCCCTTTACCTCGTTCATATGTAGACTACATACCAAACGCCTATGACAGATGTAGGCTATAGCCTTCGCAATTAATCTTTAAAAAAAAAGAAAAATTGAGACCCCACCCTTAATTACTACAGGGAACACCTGATTACCTTACTCATATAATAGCCTCCAAATATTGGGTGTATTCAATAATTTAATTTACTTCACTGCACTTAAACTCAAATGCTTTGAATTTGTATGCAAACCTAAGGTGCAGAGTGTTGTTTTCAAAAGATGTTTCATTAACAGCCTTTCTAATAAGAGTTATGTTGAAAAACTGTATACTACATAATATTACCTTTATAAGTCATTGTTTTGTGCACGAGTGAAATATATAATCTATAATCTATAAAAGATTCTTGAGGACCACATTTAACATTTAAAGAATGTTTCTCTCGATGCATTTTGAGCCAAAAAGAACCAACTGCTAAAAATGGACACTAGAGGGCCCAACTATAAAGTTGAAGTCTTTTTACTGTTATGGTCAAAGCATCTCGTGAAAATAATACACAATATTGTTCTAATTCATTTGCAACATGACAACCGTGACAACATATTTTGTGAAGATTGATTACAGTAAAAAGGTAATCATAGTAATGTGACAAGATCAAGAATGTGGCAAATGCTGTAGTTATTAGAGAGAATTTATAGGAATGTATGGGACTCTAAAAATGTTTTTCAGTATCCAAAGTCAACCCATCACTACTTACAGTTGTTAGTAGTTTTTTTATCATAGTAAGTAGATATTCATCCAACAAATATACATATCCAAAGCAACACTAGAGGGGCAACCTAATAGGCTAATAGGCCTAATAGTGAGGCTCACTCTTTGCAGGGATAACGGACAGCATTTTCTATAGAATATGAGATATAAGTGAAAACTTTTGCTTTGTAATGACAGTGGCCGAATACTCAGCCTAAAGGCCTGTTGTTTTGTTGGCCACTGAGAATGAACACTGAATAAAAAGCTTTACATGGCAGGAAGAGTGGAGGAAATGTGTGGGGGAGGGACTGAGATTTAATGGTAAAAATCTCCCTCTGCCCCTTTCTCTCTCTCTCTCTCTCTTGCTTCATCAGTTTTATGGGATATTATAGCAGGATGCAATCAATAAGTCAGCAAAGACTAGAGACACTGAGATATTTAAGGACTGAGAGAAAGAGAGACAGATGTATATAATTCAGTAACAAGATATGAACATCATATTTTCCTTATTAGTATAAATCAGACAGACAGACAGAGAGAGACATACAGAGAGACAGACAGACAGACAGATTACAGAAGCTATATTGAAAATAGTAACCTTTTGTACAAGCTGATCCTCTATCTGGAGCTGGATATAGTAAATTCCTCTAGGAAATAAAACCAATGTAGCACGCGTCTGAATTTAAAATGATGCTGAGGACCATGCATGCATGTCAATGGTTATCAATGAGCACATGCATGAGGTTTGCATTTTGTAACAGTGTACATCTAATTAGAGGCGAGAACTCCCCCTAGCGCAACACCCTGGATTAAGACTTGGTCCCTCCACCTCCTCTGCCAAAGTGTCTCTGTGTGCTCCGCCTGTGAAGGATACCATCATTACTGCTGTCAGATTGGTTGCAATGCTTGAAAGAATGTAAATCTGGATACGATACGTTGATCAGGGAATCATTTCGTTGGAAGATGCTGGCGTTGCGGTAAGGTAAGTTTCTGCTATACCTATTGTCTATTATTCTTTTGTGCTCACTTCATTGATCAAAACAAGTAGTGATTACATTTGGCACTAAAAGACACTGGGATGAACGCTGGTAAATCCAAGCTGTCCCTGCTGCTGTATGTAAAACTGATTTTCAGCCATTGGTCATGTGTAGGCTAGGGCTGATTATGGTGCTTAATGACAGGGTTCCATTTTAAACCTATTATTCTTGATGCTGCCGCCTGAAGAGGAGTCAAAGATTAATCCATTATATGCATCGCAAAATTACACACTAACAGAGATACATTTAGATACATCTACTGTAATTTACTCCGATATATTCATTTTGTTCACTCGTTATTATATATCATCAATCTCGTTTTATTCAGGCTTCAAAAAAAATCTACTGGATGCACCCACGTAGTGTTTGTGTTCAACGCTTATTTATTTTATTTTTTTATTTGTTTATTGGATGTACTAGAGGCAGTGATGCGCCTCTTTAAAGCACATGGTTGGCATTCCATTGACTTGGGCGGTGTAATCATAGTGGATCCTCTTCTAGATGAACGAATCGTGTGTTTTGAACCGGTTCTTTTTTGATGATTTGGTCGAACCGATTCGCAAAGTATACTTGTATATTTTTACTCAAACTAATCGCTTAGCGAATCATCTTTGAACCGATTCTTTAAAACGAAGCGATCGAATGAACCGATTTGTTCAAATGAATAGGACTTCCCATCTCTATCCATTACGCCCATGAGCTATGCTAGATTTATAAACTCTTGCGGTTCGCGTTGGTTTCCTTCAACGCATACCGATCTTTGGATGAGTGGAAAAGGGCGTGTTCAGCGCAGAACTAAAGCGAATCATTTTTGTTTTGAACGCGTGGTCTGCGTGGAAACAACGCACGGCTTGTCGGGAATTATAAATAATTCTGCATTTATCACATTGCGTTAGTTTGAGCGTTGGTGCATGAAGAAGGTGAACTGACTATCTTTAATCTTCTCCTTATTGATTGATTTATTCTGTTCATATACAGCTGTAGAAAAAAAATGGGTGGGCTTGGGAGGGGAAGTGCACAATTTAGCCTCTAACCTTAATCTTGATGGTTTTAAAGAGGGTAGCCCACTTGGAGGTCAGCAGTCCTTATGTTATTGAGGCACCTGTTTTTATCACTCTCATTCATTCAGTAAACATACACCTGGGCATACCTTTAGCTGAGTTTACAATTATGAGTGATTTCTCTGTCTTAGCTGACAAGTGTGCAATAAAAGAGTATACATTATGCTTGTTATCATGTTGGTATTAAGTTTTGAAGATGAGCATCTATCCAAAAGTAAGTTGGTTCATTTTATTGGTCATGCACATACAGAACTTTCTACAGAGACTGGCATCCTAAACTGCCTTAAAGTTAAATGAGCTACAGTTTACTAATGCAAGTTCCTTCTCTTGACTCACACAACATGGGTGAGACTTCGTCCAGTATTTAGAGAATCACTCTGCTCACATATGATGTAAATTCCCATCTCTGAACTTTTTGGTGCTTCATGGCTCTGCAGGAATATACTACAGGCTAATGCAGGCTAGATAATGCAGTTGTACTCTCAGAGTCATCTGAAATTTGCAGTGATTTTCTGGAGGTAAAAAAGAATTGTGAAATAAAAAGCACTTGAACTAGAGTTAGTATTGTGCTGGTATTAACTTAGCATACAGATATACAGAGCATCTGCTATGTGTTGTCTTAGCTGCTGAATTGTGTTAATGCGTGTTTTTTTCCACTCTTAAAACTCCAGAAATAAGCAATGAGGCCATCTTTCTTGTGAGGAAGACACGTTGTCTTTTGCACAACAGAAAACCACACACTCTCACAAACGCTTTTTCAGTTTATATCTGACAGCACATAAATTATGCATACCAAAAAGTTTCACGCTCATATGCAGTAAAAAAAACAACAACAAAAACATTTTCTCAGGGGTACCTCGTTGGAAAAGGGGTGCCTCATTGTTTTTTGATTCCTGTGATGTATTTATAAAGTAGCCTATCTTTCTCTTCTTACACACATTTTGTTCGCTACATGCATATCTTTTTCTTCTCTTTTATCATAAAAATGTTAAATGATTCATTTCCTCGCAGTACAAAGTGTTCAAGTTTCAGTCCTATTTTGTTGAGTTTAGACTAAACATCGTCAATGCCAAAACGTTTGCACTTACATGTGCTGTTCAAGATGAATACATAATAAAATAGGTATTGTGTGCAGATTTTCAGATACAGAGCATAATGTTGTATAGCATGGCAAGAGAAACAATGTAACCAACTGTCCATTCCAACCAACATTCTTCAGAGGTGGAGTGTAGAATAGAATACACTCAAATGAACATTAGGAACACACACACACACACACACACACACACAAGTTGTAAGTTACAATTGTTACCTCAAGGGTCTCTTTTTACTTTATATGATCTAACCCATAATTTTTTGTTGTTGTTGTTATTTTTTGTGTAACCTTATCTAGTTGATTTTTGGTCTGAATTGACTGAAATTTTTAATTTAATTGAACATTTTTGACTTGTTACCACATGAGGCACATTTTTAGGTTATCTAAAAAATAAAACAAAACAAAAAATACAACATTTTTACAGTGTATGAATGAAAATGTTCCTGCATAGTCCACCGGACCGAGGAAACAAGGAGTACACTGTAAAATCGTACTCTTGTGTAGACGATTATGTAGACAAACTCTTCTGTTAATGTTGTTGACAGCTAGTGTGTGTGTGTTTGCGTGTGTGTGTGGGAGGGTTTGGGTGATTTACGAGGAAATTACAAACTGGTAATTACAAGGGTATTATGATATAAATGTGGTTTATGAGGACATTTCTATTGTCCCCATAATTCAAATAGCTAATATATATATATATATATATATATATATATATATATATATATATATATATATATATACTAAACTATGTTTTTTTGAAAATTTAAAAATGCAGAAAGTTTTTTGTGAGGGTAAGGTTTAGGGATAGGGTTAGGGGATAGAATCTATAGTTTGTGCAGTATAAAAATCATTATGTCTATAGAGAGTCCTCATAAGGATAGCTGCACCAATGTGTGTGTGTGTGTGACTTCTCCACCTCTGTTCCTTGGGGACTAAGCTCACAGCTGGAGAGTGGGAGAGAGTGTGCGGCATAACGTTCTGCACAGGCCTGGATTGTGCTGGCTATATATAGAGCTGCCACAGTTTCCGACACAATTATTTAATTTCCATCAGGCCTCAACACCCAGATTAAAGAGAGTGAGGCTCTGTAACTTATCTTCTGTGAATTCTTTTTCTCATCTCTTGCTGTCTCTCTCATTGTCGTTTTCTCTTTCACAGTATATACACACACAAGGATAATACTGATGTTAACTACTTTAGATTAATGCTAGTACTTTACTTTAGATTATGTTTTTATAGATTTGTAAATATAATAGTGGAGAGTGACAGGAAATTATTAAGGAGATAGATGGAGAATGGGATCTGGAGAAGTCGCAGGCCAGAATTGAACACTACAAATTTTTGCAGGTTAGCTATAATCAGTAATGCAATAATGAATATGAACTGTTTGTTACGGTTGCACAATATAGGGATGGTGACCATATTGGTACTGGCTAATATTAATGTTTTTATGTTTTATGATAAACATGTATGATTAAGCCACTATTAGTAGATGATAATCACAGGGCTTTATAATGTTTTTACTTGATTTTACAAAATTCAAGATTGGCAATTGGTGGGGAAAAACTGGAAGGGTAGTATATATTTTTTAATATTGTCAAATCATAACATTGTAAAATATAATATTGTAAAACCATATTATTGGTTATTGACATGAAATTGAAAGGCATTAAAAAAACTAGGTTTGATATTAGTGCCATTAAACTTCAGCCCACTATAGAGCAATGGTGAAGTCTGTATGGACTAAATTTATTAGACAGTTTTATGTGTGTGTGTGTGTGTGTGTGTGTGTGTGTGTGTGTGTGTGTGTGTGTTTGTGCTTCCTTTTACGTGTCAGTTGCGGCTTCTCATTCTGAGGAAAAATACAAACTACAGAGTATTTTTTTCCTTCATTACTTCAGCTCTTTTGTCTCTCACTGTCCCTCCTTTTCCAGTCTCATTCTTTGCTCTCTTGTTTCTGTCTGTCTTTCTGCCTGTCCTGCATTCCTGTTTAGTAGGTGAGGACATGCCATTGTTCTGCCTTTGATCAGGCATGACTGCCTCTAGGCACATGTGAAAGTCTTGTGTGTGTGTGTGTGTGTGTGTGTGTGTGTGTGTGCGTGTGTGCGCGCGCGCGCGTGTGTGTGTGTGCGTGTGTGCACGCGCGCGTGTGTGTGTGTGCATGTTTCTACAAGTGTGTATATGATACACATTACTCAGCGCTTTGAACATATTTTAAAGGCTTCTCTGGCTGAATGAGCCTCAGTCATATGATGATGTATTCATGTGTCTTAGCTCTTTAAGTTTTGGCTGTGAAAATCTGAGTTTTGATGGCTAAATGTAGACTGACTAGATGCAAGACTTCAGGTACTCTCTTGCTCTAGTTACACAACTGTATGCTCAAACTGCATTGTCCATGTGCATGTTAAAATACTTCACTGTATTTTACTGCATTCATCATCACATTAAAGGAATAGTTCACCCAAAAATTATAATTCTTTCATCATTTACTCACCTTTATGCCATCTCAAACTTGTATGACTTTCTATCTTCTGCTTAACACAAACAAAAGTCATAAATTTATATTGTGTTTTTATCCATACAATACAAATGCAAGCTCCAAAAAGGACATAAAGGCAGCATAAAGGTAATCCATATGACTCAAATGGTTCAATCAAAGCGATATGATCAGTTTTGGGTAATAACAGACACAAATGTAACAAAATTTTCCATTATAAATTTTTATATCTGCAGTCTCCATGGTGCGATTGAAGCTTAATTAAACTTTTCTGCACTTAACACAGGTGCTTGTGCACTCGCTGTACATGTGTTCTGTGCATGCATTAAGCATGAGGAATGATTGTGTCTTGATTGTGATGTTTTGGACATAAACACATCATACATCAATAAAAAATCTTTGTATTGGTTCCGCAGAAAAAAATAAATGATACCTTTTAGTTGCTAATGAAACAAAAGATTAACTCTATGATTACAGCTGTAAGAAAGGTGTGAACCCTATAAAATTATTGTCATTGAGGAGATTTACCAATGATTGAAACAATCAGTCATTTATCCAGATCATTCAAATCAAATAAATTTTGTCAATGTCAAAATGACAATCAAAATCTCATGTCTATTTATTTATTTGCTGTGGAACAATCAGAATAATGCATAATAATGTATTATCATTATCACAAAATTAACACCTTCAGGTTGATACTGAAAGAGGGGGATCTCAATGACCCAGTTGGGGTTTATTTTTCGATAATGACTGGCTGACATTATGTACATTATTCCTTAGTATTATGGGGTATATCATTACATAGGATGATGACGTACATTTTCCAGACTTGGACGCAAAACCAGACCCTCCAAAACCCAGAGCAATACCCGACCACTTAAGACTCACACCAAGACTTGAGGCGCAGATTTACACCAAGACCCAGAACCAGCCTGTCCATTTTAATGACTTGAAATAATACTGAATTTGTGGCAGGCAGCATTAACCTCAAACTGTGATCCAGTTTGTACATTGCCTAAGTAGACATTCAGAGGCTTAGAGAATTTCTTGTGAACTCGCTGTAATGGTGAAGAGACCATGCCAAACTGTAGTTGAGGTTATTAACACTTTTAGTTTTTTGGAAATGGACTGTCTGATACCTTCAGCTGAGACCCAGATCCAGACCTAGAGTTCACATTTTTAAATGCAGACCAAGACTTTGAGTAATTAGGGCCAGACCAGGTCACTCACTCACTCACTCACTCAATGTATTTATTTATATTTTATTAGAAATAAAGACAGAGACACAAAGAATAGGCCCATGATTTGTGAGGAAACAACATGAACATGCCTGCTGTTCAGCTCTCATGTCTGATCCATTATCTGAACTCCTGAAGCACTGACAAAAGTCAACAAAGAAAGGCCTGGTAAGATTAGAAAACTATTTAAACTGAATGATGAATTATTTTTGCTAACCCTTTATATTCGTTTTGTTAACCCTCTGTATTCCAATAATAGAACAACATTTTAAACAGAATTCGGGTATATCTTCCTATCAGTTGCTGTAGACCTGAGATGCCCAAACCAGGGCCACAGGCCAAAGCTGGTCCGTGATGACCTTTGATTTGGCCCGCCTTGCCATATATGACAATGTATCAAACTGTAATTCCAAAAGGTGCACGAGTAAATTCACTCTATCTCCCCCTTTCTATCTCATGCAGCTGTCAGCAGTGTCATAAGTGTTAGTGCACGCAGCGAGGCAGCGCTTTGTCACGTAGTTACTGAACTTAAGATGTTACAGATTGTAAGGGGGTTAAAGGGAAAGGAGGAGGCGAGAACTGGCTTAATAATATAAATGATAGTTAATAAAATAAAAAGACACACAAGCACTGCCTGTAATTCTCTCTCTCTCGAACTGTCATCACCGTCGCCTTTATCCTTCGCGTACCCCATCAGGCTGATTGGGGACAGGGCGTGCATCGTTCCAGCCCGGCCCCACCCTCCTCCGCTCTACACTCTTCCCAGCGTTGCCTCATGACGTACATCCTTTATATATACTCCTCTCTGGGTGGGGGGGGGGGGGGGTGGCTGGTCATCACCGCCTTCCTCGACCTGGGAGGAGACAGGACGGGAAAAACAAGAGACGACAGAGAGAGAGAGGAGAGAGAGAAGAAGCTCACTCACCGGTTCTCTGATGCACCGTCACGTGGTCCCCGATCACTCCTCCACGCTCTCAGGCGGATGACAGCCGCTCCTCCCCGGGCAGACTGGAGTCAAATCTCTGACCCCAAGCAGACAGAATGCCCCTCCGCTTTTCTGGCGGCATGTGGGGACACACCTCCGCCCCTGGCAGCAACTCCATTGCTCCAGGCAGTCAGGGAGTCCCGTCCCTCCTCTCCTCGTGGACAGCGGCCATTCCCCGCGTCCAGGCGATCGGGCTACTCTGTACCCCAGTGGATGGCAACAGCGACAGTGGACGGCACCAGTGCAAGGGGGATAAAGGGAAAGGAGGAGGCGAGAACCGGCTTGACAATATAAATAATATTTCATTAAATAAAAAGACACACACAAACACGTACAGGGCAGCTGGCCGTAACTCTGTGTCTCTCGAACTGTAGTCACCGGCCGCCTTTATCTCTCGCGCGCCCGTCAGGCTGATTGGGGACCAGGCATGTGTCGTTCCAGCCCGGCCCCGCCCTCCTCTTCTCTACACAGATGTATAAACCTTTCTAAACCTCTTAATTCGACATGCAAATGACGTTATATCGTGTCTCCATAAGCAAGCGAAGTGCTAAAACTATATAGTTTCTGTTTATAATCAACAAAGCTGTGTTATTATGTGAATGAGAAAAAAAAGTATTTTTATTTTCAATAAACATAATGCATTGCAGAGGTAATTCAATTGTGTAATTATTGAAACTAAATGTTTAAATAAAAGTATTTGACATAAAAGGATGACAGAGTCATTTTATAAGGCATTTTAAAAACTTTGGTAAAAAATGCCCCTCATATGAACCATATAAGGGGAGAATCCCACCCCCACCCCACCCCTCTCCATTTATTGTAATGCAACTTTTACCTTCGGCCCACGCCCCTCATGTTTGATTTTTAGCCCTGGAAAAGCTTTACAGAAGTGATTTATTTTGCCTTTGCTGAACTGTGAAATATGCAGCAACTTACAGATGTATTGTATTCCAAAAAACAGACATGCAGAGGTAGACATGTAGTGGCAAAAAGATAAGAAGAAAGAAATCTTTCTGAAGTTATAAAATATTTGGCTTTAATTGCTTTTTTGGAGGAGTCATTTATGATAAGATATAATAACATGAACACTCAGTACAGAAAAACTAGGCCCCCAGTCTCCATAACTTGATACACTTTCTGTGAGTAAGCTTATGAGTGTACATGGAGTAACTTTAGAGGAATTCTTTGTGTATCTGTGTGTGTTCTTGTGTGTGCATTTGTGATGTAATCCCAGAGGAATGCTATGTGTGCATGTCTAGGTCATATTTCCCTCCTCGATAAGATAAATGAAGAATTGAATGTGGTCAGTGCTATCCTGGCAAGTTCACTTACAGTTGATGAAGAATATTAAGGTATTCGGTAGCGTTTGTAACCACCACGCAAACCACGCAATTGCATGGGGCCCCGGACGTCGGGGGGGCCCCTCCCCGTTAGGAAAGCTCCAATAACCAATGGAGGAGTAACATGTTGTTCTGGGTACACGAGTGAATACGCTGTTGTCAGCGATCACAGAGCAGTTCAAATTAGAGGTCCGCCGCGCAAGGGTCAGTTTTTCAAGTAGGTCCTTGGGTTCGAGTTTGTAATTTATGAAAAAATATGCAGGCCTTGCAAACTTGTTTCAACCATGCGCTCTCACTCACAGATATGTGCGATCGGATGAGGGGCCGTTCACACTGAATGCGTTATTGCATGCGTCTGCTCTGTTTTCCAATGTTTACTTATGTAAATGTGCTGGACGAATGCCCTTGACTCCTGCACCACGTCTCACTGATTTTTCTGTGTCTCACGCAGGAACGGCACATTTTTAGACACTGTGTCAAGCTAAAATTAGCTTCAGATCTCAAAACGCATGTCAAGACACCTGTGTTCTGTTTCATTCGTTGTGCTACGTCTATTGTTTTTAGCGCAGGTGCCACAAAGATGTAACATTCTGAACAAGTTCAGGTTGCAAAGAGGTGACTTTTTCATTGTTTAACAGTATTCCAGATTGTTCTGCACCAAGCAAAGCGATTGATAAACATTTACCTTCTGCTCTAGTGTGCTGAGGGGCCGCCATTACCTTGATTGCCGTTACAATACTGCTTTGAATGTTGCATATGATGCTAACAAAAAATACAGCCTTCTGCAACATGAACTATACACTGCAGCATTAGAATATAAGGTGAAATTAAAGTAGATATGACAGATTTACAGTATATTACTATTGTATACAACAAATCCTCAAAATAATAATAATAATAATAATAATACTGTTGTATAGTATAATGACAATCTGGACATTAATACATAATAGATGGCTTATAATAATAATAAATAACAACTGAATTCTGAAATGTTATTGAGTGAAGCAGTAGTGTTTGCATACCCTGTTCATTAAAAAATAAGGAAAAAGTTTTGTAAAATAAATATAGGTAAATATTGCTTTTTTATCACTGTTTTGTGGAAAAACTGGAAAACATGCATTCATTATCTTTAACTAGATTTCTATTTCATTAAACGTTTTGAATGTACATGGCAACGATTTGCTGATATAATGAATTTACTATTATGATTTAGAATCAGTTTTATGCAACATGGGACCTCAGAAATCTAAAAACCCACCCCTGAAGGTATTCTCTGCTGATATTCTCCAACAAAATAGTAATTATGACAATTGCCCAATTCGAGGAAAACTGTTATTTTTTCTCTTCTCTTCTACCACAAAAATTCTCACAATAGTAAAGAATGTTGAATTTTATACTTGTGATTGCAAAAGGATTTTCTAAATGCCTAAATGAAATGCACAGAATTCTTGATTGGTCATTAATGGGGTTGTTGAAAACAGGTTGCCCCATCCAGACTTTTTTTTTTTTTTTTTGCTAGTGGTGCAGAAATCACTTAACCTTACTAATTCTAATCATTACAAACACCCTGCTGGATAATTTGTGAATGTGCAAAATAATTTCAGTCCCCAAAACATGTGTGTGATGGGTAAAAGAGAATATATTTGCAGAATTTAATTCTGCAGGGGTGGGGTGGGGTGGGGGGGGGGGGCTTTGTGTGTGTGTTGATGTGTTGGTTGCTTCCGTTGAGATGACAGGTGGCACTAGAGAATATGTTTTTCTTCAAATTATTAATTTTCAAGCGGATAAATCAATGCATGGCATGTGCTGGAAAGTATTTTATTATGGAGCCTTGGCACACATACCGTTGATTGTAAGCCTCTTTGATGACAGTTTTGAGGTTCAAAGTCTTACATATTCTCCACAATATTTCTTTCAAGCTAAATTGTTTACATTTTTATCATAAAAAAAAAATGTAAACATGGTGGCACTTTTAAAACATTGCTCTTTTTGTTTAAGCATCCCGACCAGCCTGGCAGTGCAACACTGGTTCAACCAATGGTGAGTTTGAGGCAGGATTATGTTTTTGAGTGTTTGATAAACCTGCTTGAATTTTTGTTTGTTTGTTTATTTTTCTATTCCATTTTGTGCCGTCAGTGCTGTTGAAATTTCACACTTCAGAAGCTTTACATATTTGTCTGCAGCTTTTATTTTTTCAAGTCGCATCCAAATGACTCCGCTTGCTGACCAACTGATCAGACTAAAGGTCCCTGCATACTCCCTACGAAATCAAAGAACGGATGGGTGTTTCGTCATTTAGAACAAAATCTGTTTTTGTTCATTTTTTCATTTTGTTTCGGTGGTTCGTAACAGTTTGCCAAGGCAAACTTTTAGGAAAACTCCATTGGTTCACATCATCAATGTGACCTGGAGCTCCACCTACTTTGTGGTCGACAGCTGATTCCTGCTCATTCAGTTAAAATCAGTCACCATGAACACACCACTGTGCAGAGTCATTTGCAAGCTGGTGCTAATCTTTACAATCATTTGTGTAGAGACATTTTTCAAGACCATGCCATGCAGTTTTTTTCCTTAATTAGCGTACAAAAAAAATCTACTCAAATACTCTAAAGTGCCATTCACTGTGTATGTTGTTCACTTGTGTGCCATATGCTAACGAAATAATCATTCTTTTGTCTGTATTCTGCCCATTCACACTTTCTATAAACCCATATTATGGCATGTTGCATATTAGGCACATATTATGGCCACGTATAGCTCAGCTGTTTCAAACTGCTTTTACCTCTGAACAAAGTATGATGAACAACTTCTCTGTAAGTGTGCTAGGTTTAGCACTCAACAGTCAGTAGCTAAAAGCTAGCTAGCTTAGGAAAAAACTCCCACTCAACAGAAAAAATAACTACCCCTTCTCTGTCAGTTTGAGTAAGAAGGCAACTGGAGAATTTGTTGTATTGGTGTAGTAGGGTGGAGTAGTAATGAATTGCTGGTATTTGTCAGCTTGATTCTTGAACTGGCTTGAAGGTTGAGTATACCACTGGGATAGAAAAACTGGTTGAATGGGTTGAACACCTTGATGCCGTCAGCGTGTTTCAGTTTTCTAAGCATTGCTGCAGTGAACCCTTGATTCTGTTTTTTTTAGTAAGTCTTTCGTAACCAAAGGGAGCTTACTATGCTTACTGTCATGCTTGATTTATAATGCTTTTTTTTTTGTTTCTTTTGTATATAGAGTTCATTCTGGGATTGCTTATTTTTACATGTGAGAGAATGGAAAGAGGCTTTCCAAATGTGGCCTGTGGGGTTGGGCTTTAGCAGCATTGCTTAGAGAGCAACAACTGTGAATTCTGGAAGAAATTTACTTTAGATGTGTTTAACGTTACATTTCTTTTTTTGTTGTTATTGTTTTTAGGGATGCTATCATGCAGTAAGTGTGATATAAGAAAACTAAAGCTAACTGAAATCATTGACTTTATTAGAATATTGCAGTTATTTTTACCAACTGACATTACTCTTTCTTTCTCCTTAGGTTAATGCTTAATAGCTAAAAGGCCCCAGAATTGATCCTTTCATCTCACACAGCTTCATGTATTTCCTGATTATCGTCTGCACTTTTACTGTTTCTACATTCCTCCCTCCTCGGCGTTAAATCAATCACAGGATAGACAGCATTGCTATGGACACAGAGTCCATTCACTCCGGTTATTCCCACCACTCCAACAGATCACGGGGATCAAACAAACAGAGGTAAAGGACTCTCTCTCTTTCTCTGTCATATTACTCTGAGAACAGCATTTTATCCATTCTGAAAATGTATATTAACCTTATGAAAGAACTCTGTATTTATTTAGAAGTTTAAGTATATTAATATAATTGTTACTTTATCTGTGAATTGAGTCTGTTGCTCATTGGTGATTGGATTATTAATTAATTGAGAAATTAACTTACTTGAAAAGTTAATCATTGTCATTATTGATTAAAAGAATGTTCCCGTTTAAAGCCGATAACATTATAAGTACATTACTATAAACATATTTAGTGTTTGCTTTAACAAACTGAGGGTTGAGTAAAATAGTTTTTCTGTGGTAATCGACAGCGTGCCACAGAATCTGTCAATAGATCTTAACTTTTATTGAACCCAGAACATTTCTTTAACCTGACAGTCTCATTAAAGGTGCAGTATGTAACCATTTTCATGTAATATTTGCCTTTTTTTGCCAATGTGTGAACGGCTTGTAATGCAACTTAAAAACTGAGCCCCTCCTGGAATTACTAGGTTGCCTATTAAAGCCTGTAGACTGATATTCATGCGAAGGGAGCGGGTCGGTTTTGCCAGGAAAATCTAAAGGATGCGATGTTTATGTGCGTTCCCGAGAGCCATCTACTGATTCACGTCTGGCTAATGGGAATGTGATTATGGTCGAGCGAAAACAAAAGTTAACATTGGCAGGGAATTTGATTACTGGAGGGACATTTGTTTAGTTTTGGGGATCAAAACCAACCCTGAATTGGCATTCTTCATATTGGACAGGTAAGCTTACAAAAGCATGTGAAATATAGTGCCATAAGGATTGATCTGTGTAATTTTAGATAACTTGATTTTGCCTGCTAACGCTGATGAATTGGAAGCTACCTTGCTTCGTAACTTTCAAATAATTTCAACAATCTTCTCTTTATATTAAAAGTCAGTTATACAGGATAAATGTAAGCAAATACGCTGGTTTCTTGATCGTAGTACAACATATGACATACAAAACATACAATAGTGCGACATAACAGTGTAGTGCAACAGTAAACTGTCTGGTATATTTCAGTAGTAAGATGCTGGTGGATCAGTTCAGTCTCTCTGTACGTTCTGTCATTGTGTGTACGAGCGCGAGCACGAGCAACAGGTAGCGGGCTGCAGTTCACTTAATGGCCATAGGTGTCATTAATAACAAGGGTTTCTGAATCTTACATACTGCACCTTTAACATGAGTCAGGCTCATTAGATTTTCACCAGATCTGGTGTCTTTCAGTTTAACGTCTGATCCAAAATGTGTACAGAGTATGGTGTAGGTTGTGTCTTTGAGCTGATAAAATATCATCTCTCTCTATCTACACCAAAAGAGCACAAGTTTTTGGACATTTGTTTGGCATGACTGAAATTTTGTGGATTGTGTTATGTTTGTCCTCTTTTGTACACATTTGTTTCAGATTCTGTGCACCTGTGTAAGTATATGATCACTTATGCTTATGAAACTTTTCACTCTTTTGGATTGGATTCTGGATTTTGGTGTTGCGATCTGAGCCAAAGATTTCACATGCTCAAAGCTCTCCTTGTCAACACATTATAATATGTTTTATTGCTATTGGACGGTGCTGACCCCACCCACTGTAATTAGGAAGTTATTTATTGAGCTCCACTACTGTTAGGTTTCCGATAACAACTCCAGTGAAATGTCCACACAGACCTCTGGAATTCCAGATTGAAAGCAGAGAATATAAGTGGCTTCACTGAGAAAGCCTAAAATATAGTTCCTCTTTCTCTTGGTTTGGCTGTCAAACTTTCTTACTGATTTACTTTTACATCTCTCATTCCTTTATTTTGATATTTTTTATTGGTCAGTGTGTTCTTTAATGTACATTTCTGGATGAATATGTGTATGTAGGCCTATTCTCCCTCATCGCCTGTTTTCTCTGAAAGTTAAATAAATAATAATAATTAAAACATTTTCACTGTATTTTTCACACACCACTTTGTCTGCTCTATGTCTTAAGAGTCAGAACTTGCACCATTAACATGTCTAGCATGTTCTTTAGCTCAGAGGCTACATCTAAATTGAACTACTTCTTTCCACTAAAACGAAGCTGAACACAACATATTGCATTTTTTATAATGCCTAGTGTGGAAATATGCAGTGCTGATTCATTCACGAAACAATGGCCGCCCGCATCCTAGAACAGGACTGAGATTGGCTTCTAAGAAATTAAAAGTTGTGCGTTATTTGTTTATTGCTTATTTCCATAGAATATCTTTGTTAAGAATGGCACAGAAAACATTGCTCAAGTCTGTCTGGTATTTGAGGGTTTTTGCTCTTGTGGTTGGTTGTTCTGCCCAATTGAAATAAGTTTTGCTCAGCAATAACAAACATTAGAGAGAACATTGGTGTGAACACTTCAGTGTTTAGCTTCAGGGTATCATACTGCCTTTCCCATCTTGAAACCCATCAACATCAACACCCAGTTATCACAACATCTAATTACAATCCTATGCTCCCTGCAAGGTATTTAGAATACGGGCATACACACAGAAGTGTGTGTGCCTGCACTGTTGACAAATCTATTTATTAATAAATTGATTGAATTAGGAGGAAAATATATACAGTATGTGTACACTACATATATAGATTTTGTTTTTATTATTCGTTGGGAATATAAAAAAAAAAATCAGTAACAAGTCATTTTGCATGGTCAAAAGCTAAGTAAATATGTATGATTTAAATGCATTTTTAGAAGATGAAAGAAGAGAGAAGAGCGAAAGATTTAGGTGTGGTATAGTGGTTAAAGATCTGGTCTGGTAATTAAAAGGTTGCAAGTTCGAACCCACACGGGTTGATCCATAAACTATCACTAATTATGCCCTTAGAGGGATAGCTCACCCAAATATGAAAATTCTCTCATCATTTACTCATCGTCATGATATCCCAGGTGTGTATGACTTTCCATCTTCACCAGAACAGATTTGAAGAAACATAAAAAAATATCTCAGCTCTGTAGGTCCTTAAATTGCAAGTGGATGTTGATCCAACTTTTGAAGCTCCAAAAATCACAGATAGTCAGCATAAACATCATCCATACAGTCCAGCTGTTAAATTAATGTCTTCTAAAGGGATACAATCGCTTTTGGTGTGAAAAAGATCAATATTTAATTACTTTTTTAACTCTTAATTATCGCTTCTAGTCAGCATTGGTATGCGCTTGTGATGCAGTAGTTTTGGCAAGTTCCAAGTGCGACACACATGGAAGAGCAGCGCTGTTGGCAAGTGAGTAGGAGGAATGCTGTACAGTAGCTCCATTGGTTTTTGTTTAGATCTCTATTTATCTGTTTCTTTACTGAGAATGGTGTGTTTGTGTGCGCATCCTGGATGTCTCAACTGACAGGGGAACGTGAGATTACGTCCGTAATATGGCAATGCGAATGCATCACACGAGAGACTGCGTGAACTCCTCTCATAAAGCTTACCGGAAGCGTTGGATTATAGTTAAAATGTACCTAAATGTATCTCTTATTTGCACCAAAAGTGATCGTTTTACTTTAGAGACATTCATTTAACATGTGAGTCCTATGGATGATGATCATGCTTTCTTGGATCTTCAAACGTCGGATCATCCACTTGCATTTAAAGGACCTAATGAGCTGAGATATTTTTATATTTTTCTTCAAATGTGTCCTGGTGAGGAAAGAAAGTCGAGAATTTTCATTTTTGGGTGAACTATACCTTTAACTGTTAGTTAATTAAGTGTCTGAACCTGTAATTCATTCTGAGGAAACTGTTATTTCTGGAAAAGAAAAAAACGTAATATAGGAAATGATTGCGTGGGGCAAGATCCCCATGGTAAAGGTGGAGTTGGGGAGATGGAGGGATGCTGGAAACAGCTGAGACCGAAGAGAAGTAAGCAGCTGCTTATATTCTCTGGCTATTAATTGAAAGATTAGATGAGCTCGCTCCTCCTGAACTTATGTTTAGGAGCTTCATATTATTATATGTAGTTACAGCCTTGAAAAGTACCATAGTTATTATTTATTTCTAACCCTTATTTTACACATTACTGTATTTTAAACACATTACTGTGATCTTAAGTTACAATAACTTAGTAGCAAGCAGTAGTAAGTTCAGTGTCCTGTTAATTATATCAGCAATAAGCTATGTGCACACAAGCACAAAAAGGGCTCCATTTACTGAGAATGACCCCAATCTAAATGAGCATTTCTGAAAACGAAAATGACAAACTTGAAAGTCTTGTAAAATATATATATACTACATACATTTATATTTACATTTATTCATTTGGCAGACGCTTTTATCCAAAGCGACTTACACAAGAGGAAAAAACATAAGCGAATCATCTTAAGGAGACAGTGGTACGAAAAGTGCCATACTACAAAGTTTCACTATCATCAGAATAGTATACAAAACCGATTTAAGTGCAACAAGAATTTTAAGTGACTGGTTAAATGCTCTTGGAAAAGGTGTTCTTAGCTGTTTTTTGACACAATCCGTGTCAGCTTCACGGATTGAGTTAGGGAGGTCATTCCACGAACGTGATATGATAAAACTGAAAGTCCGGGAAAGTGTTTTGGTGCCTCTTTGTTTTGGTACGACAAAGCGACGTTCCTTAGTCGACCGCAGGCTTCTGGTGGGAACGTAGCTCTGCATAAATGAGAGAGAGAGAAAGAGAGAGAGAGAGAGGTAGAGAGAAAGCTCTGCTTGGATTAGGGTTGTCACAGCTGACTGCATCTAACCCAGTTTGCACCAGATGCTCCAGCGAGGGCATGTGCAAATGCAAAAGAGGAAAGTCAGAGGAGGAGGATGAGAAGAAGAGTGATGGCAGTAGTTATCTTGTCATTAGTCTGACTTGGTGGCTTCTCTCTGATTGTCATGGTGACAGCATTTCCTTCACCTCCGTCATTGTGTGTGTCTTTCTCATGCAGTGAACGCAGCAGCAGGGATCGGCATAAATCGCACAGCCGAGACAGCAGCACCCGCTCAGACAAAAATGTCATCATCAGTGCGTCGTCAGCCCAGCCACAGCAACCAGATCAGAGCTCCGCCCCTACAGACACCCAGGTGAGTGAACATGTGAACATAGGCCTATGTGTAATTTACTGAACGAGTTATTGAAAGTAAATGTGGGGAGAGAGTTTAGTGTGTATAAGTGAGAAAGTAGAGTAACCATGAGAGTGGGTGTCAGAGATTGAGTCTTAATACACTTGATTTGCTGCACTGTTGTGGATCATAAAGTGTTTAGAGCTATAGAGAATGAATAACAACAAATTAAGTCACACTCTCTGAATTTAAAAGAAAGTGAGACGAGTGAGAGACTACAGTGTAGAGGTTAAAGATCTGTGGCTGGTAACTGAAAGGTTGCAGTCGAACCAACAAGGGTTGATCCATGAACTATCACCATTGTGCTTTTGATCGATATACTTAAAGGTAAAGTTCAACTTA
Source organism: Moxostoma hubbsi (assembly GCA_032164185.1). NCBI lineage: Eukaryota > Metazoa > Chordata > Actinopteri > Cypriniformes > Catostomidae > Moxostoma > Moxostoma hubbsi. The sequence goes on along the minus strand of JAVLUX010000011.1, from coordinate 12,482,264 downwards.
AAATGAAAATGGTATCATCATTTTTTCTTACCTTTGTGTTGTTTCAAAACCATCTGACTTTCGTTTTTCAAAGAAACATAAAAGAAGATATGTAGAAGACTCTACAATACCTTTGATGTATGGAATAAGGATGCCATTAAATTAAATGGCAACACAGACTAATATTCTGCCTAAATAAAGTCATAAATGCTTGAAATGGCATTTGAGTGCGTAAATGATGACAGAATGTTCATTTTGGGGCTAAATTTCCTTTTTACCTCCAGGGTGACTGAAACTGTATTAACTGTAAATTACATTGAATAAAACACCATCTCAGAATGCCCAGCATTGGCACTCTCTCTAGGCAGACAAGGACAAGGGCCGAGGTCTGTGATGGCTAGCTGGTAAAAGAAAGGCAGCATTTAAAAACGAAAAGGTTGTATTAGAAGAAACAATTTAAAACTAAAGGTACTTTTCTCTCCATTTGGGATATTCAAATGCCATACACACATTGATGACATTGTGTCATCAGTCATTGTGACAATGCCAATTTCCATGCCTCATTGGTAAGCTGTATACTGTAAAGCACAGGTCGTGTGAGCATGGAAGCATAATGAATGAGACAGAGATTTTTGCTTAACTATCCGTTACTTGAGGGGGACTGAACCTGTAATAAGTGTACTGCATGTGTGGCTGGCTGTTACACAGACAATAATTTTTTCTGTGTGTGCAATGAGGAATGGGAAATGTGTGTACTTTTTCAAGCTCGGGTCAAGTATCAAGCCCTCCTCCAGGGACAGCGAGCCAAACTCATTTACAATATCCTCATTGCAGGATTACATTAACATCACAACAAACTCCACGACCTTGGCTAAGACTCTGAAATTGATGGTCTTGCTCTCCATATCACGAAAAACATCTGTCCATCTCTCAGACATGGCCGTCTTGTTCATATTTCACTCAGTGATGTGACAAGTGACAATGTTTTTCGCGCAAGCCCACTCATCAAAGAGCACCGTTTCGTCAATCAAACTGAGAGTGGGGATTCTGGAGTTAAAGTGTTCGAGGCTGCTCTTAATGTCTTTCCACTCAGGGATGTCTCTCAGTAGGGCCCACACAAATTTTTCTGTTCTCCAATGAGCAGCTCCTATTCTGGAAGTAATCCAGCAAGCCAAACTCGTTTACAATATACTGATTGCAGGATTACATTAACTTGCGAACTACTGAAATATTTTTACATACTCGTATGGAATTTATGGGAGCTTTAACAATAAATACAAGCTTCACTTTTCTGCTTTTAAACCATATGGCACACTTGCCTGCTACAGCTCCATTGTAATTGCATGACTGTAAATGCATTGGTTTTTACAATTTAAGGGTGAGCTGAACTATTTGCTGTTAAATCAACAAAATGCACAGTAAATTGAAAATAACTGTAATATGTTTTTATTCAGATTGCTCCAAAAGTCACATATTGAAGAGTGGTGGTGCCGTAGTGGCTAAAGCACAGGGCTGTTAATCAGAAGGTCACTGGTTCGAACCCCACGACCACCACCATTGTGTCCTTGAGTAAGGCACTTAACTCCAGGTTGCTCCGGGGGGGATTGTCCCTGTAATAAGTGCACTGTAAGTTGCTTTGGATAAAAGCATCTGGTAAATGTAAATGAACAGGGAGTGTTGTATCAAACTGTATAGTGTCTTTACTGAGTGACCTTTACATCTATTTTAATGTGACATTGGTAATGAGAAGATTACCTTATATACCCTGATGCTGCTCTTGAGTTACATATAGACAAATGTACAGGAAGCAACCAAGGCACAGGTAAGTTGATAGAATATTAAATGAAGAGACTATGAAAATGGGAATGACAGATCTTGAGGGGAAAGTGTGTGTTTGGCGAGGGGGGTGGACAGATATGTAAACTAGGAATGACACAATGACTTCTGTATGATGGGATGCTGCTTTGTACTTCCCACTGAGTCTCAGTTATTCTGACCTACTTGGCTCACCCTCAGGGGCAAAAGGCACACCAAGTTTTCATATGACCTCATGTCTGTCTACATTCATTTATGTGAGTGTACAGTGTACACCAATCAGCCACAACATTAAAACCACATGCTTAATATTGTGTAGGTGTTATGAAATGGGCAGACGAGGAGTGAGGATCCAATAGCGGTTTATTGAAAATAACACAAAGTAAAGCGAACTATGAACACAGGAACAAATAAAAGATCCACAATGGGAAAATAAAGGTATAAACACAAGATATAAATACTGGGAATCTTCCAAGGAGGGCACAGGCAGAAACACAGACGAGGGCAGGATTCACATGCAACATTTACCAAACAATAACCGACCAGGGGAGAAGGAGAAGGTAAACATGAGGACTTAAATACAAAACAAGGGGAAACATAGACCAATGGAAAACCAAAACTCAAAACAAGATAACAAGACAATAAACTAAAACCAATGATAAACTAGAACTGATAACAAGATAATTAGACAATGAACCAATGAAAATCAGACACATAGACATGGAGGGAAAACAGGACATGACAAGACTGGGGAACAGGAACATAAGAATTATTTCAAAATAAGAGTGCATAAACAAAAGACAGTATGGAGCGAAACGGGTGCCAGAAACTTAAAAATAAAAGAACATAGACAAAAGACAATATGGAACATAACAGTAGGTTCAAACCCCAAAAATAGTTCCAACCCGCATCTCATGCTTCTTACCACAATTGTACAGAGCGGTTATCTGAGTTACCGTAGACTTTGTCAGTTCGAACCAGTCTGGCCAATCTCTGTTGACCTCATCAACAAGGCATTTTAGTCCACAGAAATGCCGCTCACTGGATGTTTTTTGTTTTTGGCACCATTATGATTCTAGAGACTGTTGTGTATGAAAATCCCTGAAGATCAGCAGTTACAGAAATACTCAAACCAGCCTGTCAGGCACCGATGTGTGCATGTATATATATATATACACACTGTAGTACTTATCTTCTTCTGTCTAAAGTTGTGATGCCTTTGATTTAAGCTTTTCTTAGATCTTTTTTTGTCTCTTCACATGCATGAGAGATACAGTTGCGGCAATTACCTAATCCTGAAAAGTGTCCAAAGGATTCCATTTAGGTCTCCCATTGCAGCAAGATTTTCTCTTTACATTATATCTATTGGTCAGTTGTGTGCATGAATTCAGTGGCAAATTTGAAGTATTAAAATTAGTCTCAATGCATATCAATATATTGTGTATAATTTACAAAAAGATTTAATGACACTTTTGTTCTGCATTCAATTAAAATAGTAAAGTAGGTGCACAGTTCTCAGCTTTTAGATATGTAGCCTACAAAAACAAATATGGCATGCAGTTAATCAAAATGAATTATCACAATATCAAGAGAAATAATCAACAGTGTGATTTTATTAAATAATTTTTTATTTTATTAAAAAAATATGATGTTAAAATAAAGTAATAATCATCATTTAATAGCATAATTAGCATGATTTTATTAAACTCGCTAGTTTAAAATAAGCTCCTGACTTATCTGCTGATAAATCTACTTTACTAAATCTATGTTGCTCATATTTGAAACACAGTAGTTTAATATGATTTTTTAAGTGGTACAATTGGCCCATAATATGGGGCGACTGTAATATTCTGACTTATTGTATTAAATTCAATATTACAATCTTATCTTTCTCTATTTAATTATTTGAATGGTACCATTACTGGTGGTGGCAAGCGTACTATAAATGTTTCTTATAGCAAAAAAATGGGAGGTAGATTTAGCCTATGGGTTATGTTATGTAAAAAATAAATATTTAATTAAATAAATGTAATTGCCCCCAGTCACCCGGAGATAAGGATACTCTAAGCAAAACACACTAGTACATACATTTGGTGTAAATATTTTAGTAAATATAGTAGAGCCCCTAGCACTGCTAACAGGTTAATGATATGCCCTTGAATGACTGTCAAGTCTATTCTTCCCTGTGTAATTTCATCATGTTGGCTCTGATATTCTTTTTTGTTCCTGTCATTCATCCTGAGCCTCTGAGGTATAGTCTACAGTGAGGAAACTTTAGACAATAATAAAAAGTATGACTTGGAATAGCAAGCATCCAACTCATTTACTTGCGCCAAGAAAGGGTATGTTCATTTTTGCTTGTTTGTACCTCTGTTTTACTGTCTTTTTTACTAGTAAAATTACTATTGTTGCCAAATGATGTGAATAAAACAGATAATTCTGGCTCTAAAATATGTTTGGATGAGCCATTGTAAAATAGCTGATATACTGTATGCACACATGTGTTTCTACAAACCACTTGTAACCATAAACAGCCCAGATTTGGACTAATGAGCCAATTGAATTAATAGAAGAATTGTTTAATATGATTTTTTTCTGTTATAATCATAAAAATATACTATTTTAGTATTAATAAAAAATGTATTCTTGTCCCCTGATTAAGTTGATCATCATCCTATGTTTCAGGTCTTTATGTATTTTCACTGCTTACAAAGCAAATGAAGGCTTGTGATGGTTTTGTTAGTTTCCTGACAAATGTGTGGGCAAAATATATGCTTCTGTTGGGCCCATCAGAGCCTTGTCAGTCCCTACACCCCATATTCGCTTACCCCTACTGCCTCTGCCGTGGTCATCACTCATTTGACCCGATTAATCACACTTCTCATTCAAGCTAAAAGCCCTATGTAATAACTCATAATGAGTTACTAGAGAATGCTTGCCTGACAAAGGCAGCCTCTAACATTTCAAAGTCAGCATTTAAGGAATGTCCAATACATGTTAAAGGGATAATTCACCCAAAAATGAAAATGTATTTATGATTTACTCACCCTCATGTTGTTCCATCCAAACCCATATAACTTACATTCTTTCATGTAAACACAAAAGAGGATGTTAGGTGGGGTGAAACTTAGTCACTATTTACCTACCTTGTATAGGAAAAGTGAATGGTGACTGAGACTAACATTCTGCCTAACATCTCCTTTCGTGTTCCACAAAAGGAAGAAAGTCATATTGGGTTTGGAACAACATAAGGGTGAATAAGTGATGACAGAATTTTAATTTATACCTGAACTATCCCTTCAATTCTTTAAGAATTGTTGTATAATCTGTATTCATTTTGATTTGAAATTGAAGACCTGACCAAAACACCTATACAGTTTTATTTTGGAAAAAAATAGAGGAAAAGGATGGAGGGTGGAGAGGAGGATTTTTCACACTCGGTTACCACTCCCACTCTTCCTGCTTTTCTTTTTTTGGCTCAGCTCAGACTATGGTCTGTAAGAGGGAAATGAGCTGCACTCGAGTCCAGAAACACACACACACACACACACTGGTGCAGCTATCCTTATGTGGACTTCTATAGACATAGTGATTTTTATACTGTACAAACTATAGATTCTATCCCCTAACCCTAAACCTAACACAAAAAACTTTCTGCATTTTTACATTTTCAAAAAAAAACATTGTTTAGTATGTTTTTTAAGGAATTTGAATTATTGGGACACTAGAAATGTCCTCATAAACCACATTTATTGCATACCCTAGTAATTACCAGTTTTTAACCTAAAAAAATGTCCTCGTAAACCACCCACACATAAACACACACTCTATTTGCTGTGCTGTGTGCTTCTTTTGTCTCTTTCATTGGGGGAAGCACACTCAGCTATGTGGACTGTAGGCAAATGAAACCAGACCGCAGAGATCAGACAATGAGATCAGACCGCAGCCCTAAACCAGAGGCAGTGCTGCACACAAAGAATCAGCTTATTCGAGTTATTGAGTTAACTGAGACATCGTTTTTAAAAACTACAGTGCAGTCACTATCAACAGTTTGAGGAATTATAGAGTACTATGCAAAAAAATATAAAAGTGTTGTGCTTGTGTTCAATCTAATGCGAACATGAGGATCATGACAAATCAAATTCTCCATCTTATGAAACAGACATAGGGATCATTTACACAAGATGCATTCATGCATTCCACCTGCATACACTCTGAACCTGTCACAATGTACGGCTTAACAAAAAGACTCTATTTTGAAGGATGCAACCCATAAATTATAAACAGACTGTAATTGAAAGATGCAACCCAGAAGAAATGGTTGTCACATATTTCACATGCAAAGAGCCATTCATAACTGAGAATTCTTAAAGGAGTAGTTCACCCAAAAATTATAATTCTCTCATTGTTTATTCTCCCTTATGCCCTCTTAAACTTTCTCTCTTTTGCAGAACACAAAAGCAATTAATTAAAAGGAAATATTCTGTGTTTTTGTCTAACACAAGTCAGTGGGGGTCCAACACTTTCAAGTTCCAAAAAGGAAATAAAGGCAGCATTAAGGTATGTGCGTACATCAAGCTCGAGGAACTGTAAACAAGCATCTCTCATGAGCAAGCCAAGGAGACTGCAGATGCACATATAGTGAAAAATTGGTTACATATTGGTCTGTTTCTCACACAAAACCAATTGTGTTTCTTCAGAATACATGGATAAACCACTCTTCATATGAATTACCTTTATGCTGCCTTTATGTCCTTTTTGGAGCTTGAAACTTTTGGACCCCATTGATTTGCATTGTATGGACAGTAACAGATAACACTTTAAATCCTTAAAAATATCTTTGTGTTCTGCAGAAGAAATAAAATAAAAAAAGTTTGAGATGGCATAAGGGGAAGTAAATGATGAGAGAATTATACTTTTTGGATGAAAATATATATGGATATCCCTTTAAAGGAAAAATAGCAAAACCAGTCAATTGAATTCTAAAAATTACAGAGAGGGTGGAAAATGATCTTGTAAAACAATACCATAGGTGTTTTTGGTGCAAGAAACTGTGATTAACATTATTAGTGGGCGTCAGGGACAAAATTAAATGCTACTAGCAAAGTATAGAACATACTGTGTACTCTCTTGGAGATTATTGCAACCCTCTGACCATGTGATCTCATCAGAGAGTTCTTGAGTGGATAGCCTCTGTTTTCGGGGCTCGTGTGCATCTGTGTTTGTGTTTCCACAACACAATACAATTCTGTAACCTTTTCCATCTGCCATTTCCTCACTTCTGATGATCACATTTTAAGCTATTTTTGCATAAAGGTTGTCCCAAGCTTTAAACTATGAGTAGACTGGAACGGAGAGGTTCTTTTTCTTTCTTTCTTTCTTTTTAAATGCAAAAATAAGTATATAAAAAGGTGGGGATGAATTAATGTCCTTATTGCAGAATAATCTACAGTACAATGGAATTCTAACCTGCCCTGTATTTCACATTCTAGTTGAGTTTACATAGATGCCCTTTGCTGCTGTTAGCATTCTCACTTGTTATTATGTTGTCTCTTAGAACTCAAGTTCATTTTATATGCAAATGTATGTAAGTTTTGAGTGTTTGGCATTAATATATGCTGATCAGGGAGTCCTGGGTATTTCCATACTGTCTGTCTGCATTAGCCTGTTAGAAGATCTGTCATCTCACTAACAAGGAGGGATAGGGAAGTTCATCAAAATCTATAAATGTGTATTTTTCTTTATGATTGTTCCTGAGTGATGGCCTTGTGTGTGTGTTAAATTTTGCATAAATGGTCCAGCGTGGTTGCCGATGGCCAATAAAATGGCACAATGTATAATAAAATGTAATTAAAGCAATTAAAATGTGCACAAAATTGCTGAATTTAAACAAATGCTTATTTTACACTTTTTTATAATGTTCACTCAAAAGTCACAAAAAAAAAAATCTATTAAATATGCACTATCCATTGACACAGCTTTCGATAGGATGTGGAACTGACATAGGTGGAATGACCACTTCTGTACATAAGTTATTTGAAAATGGCCAAATAACAAGTGATCAATAATCAGCCTCGCCGATATATCGGTCTATCAATAATTCACTATGTGGTTGTTACATTTTTAATGCTGTTCTCCTTCCACCTCTTGGACGACAGGATGACAACTGGGGCGAGACCACCACAGCGGTCACTGGAACATCAGATCACAGCTTGTCTCAAGAGGACTTGGCTGGCTTCGGGAAGGAGACGGAAACTCCAGCAGAGAAGTTGAACTGTATACGCTTCCTTCCTTTGGTCCTCACCCTCCTCCTGGGCCTGCTGGTCCTGGTCACCCCCCTGGCCTTCCTGGTGCTTCCCCAGCTGGTGTGGCCGGAGCGTCTGCAGGCTTGCGGGACAGCCTGCGAGGGCCTGTTTCTCTCACTAGCTTTCAAGCTCCTCATTCTGCTACTGGCCGGATGGGCCTTGTTTGTGCGTCCGACAAGAGCCTCCCTTCCTAGGATAGCTGTGTTCCGTGCCCTGCTTGGGTTGCTAACACTCCTTCTGCTGCTCTCTTATTGGCTGTTCTTTGGGGTGCGCATCTTGGATTCACAGGTATGGGCAAATGTGTGTGTAGGGACCATTAAGAGTCAAGACAAGTATGTTCATATTTGTGGAACTGCTTGTTTATATTCCCTTTAATAAAATGGATAGTTTCCACTGTAAAATATAATTGGATGCGCCATGTTTGAAGGTTTTTTTTTTTTAAATAGCTGATATATACAAACACATCTTTGACCAAGAATCAATTACATTCTATATTAATTAGCCAATAAATGTTTTTTAAATTTACATAGTTTGGCAACTATAACAGCCTAACAATAGACTAATGAACTATGTTATTTGATAATAAAAAAAAGTATTTTTATTTGGATTATTATTATTATTAAATATAATGATATATTAAACATCAGCATATTGTACCATATTGTTATTGCGCCATGTGTCACAATGATTTTATCATAGTTAAGGGGGTTTTAGGCATCAACACCTTTTAACCCTTTAAGGAATATTTCACCAAAAGAAAAAGATTGTCTTAATTTACTCTCCCTAACTATCCCTTTAACAACACTCCTAACCATGGTAAAATCACTGTAACAAATGGCTTCTCATAGCTTATGACGTTATTCTGAGCTGTGTCAAATTTAAAGGTGAAGTGTGTAATCTCAGTGCTACTATTGGCACCAAATGGAATTACAAAAATAAACATTTGGCCCTGTCCCATAATGCACACTCTGTCCTTGCATTCTTCCTCTGAGTGCAGACATTGGTGGCGTAAACAAGTGCAGTCCGATGTGGCGTTAATCAGCAAGTCCATGAGGATGCATGATTTATAAAAGTGTGCATTTTGGACAGACTTCAAGACTTCAGTCAGATACTGGCATTTTCTTACATTACGTTTTACATCTACATGCAGTTTTACAAATTATTATTTAAAGAATAATGACTGATAGAAAGGGTAAACTTGGATATTTATTTTTATTAATTCCAAGCAACACTCAAAGCATTAGACAATTTAATCAAGAACCTCTGAAAAACAAACAAACCACATCCTTTTAAATATCTAGAGAACAAATAAACATGATTCAGACATATGGATGGTTACAGTCTGGTACTTAAAACACAGTCAAATGTATAGAAAGAATGTACATCTCACACACTGCCATAGATTGCAAAAATCATTCTGTAAATATGTATCATGTAAATACGCACAGCCACACTTCTGCAGGTGTATACTGTATACATCACTATTAGACCAAATGTTGCTGTATCAATAAATATATAAGCAATCTTACAAACTAGGAAAATTTTCTCTCCTGTCTTGATATTTTTGAGACTCACAATAATTCTAAAATCCTCTTTGAAACAACAACAACAAAGGTTTAGTGTTAGGATACTTATTTTTATGAACGTAAAACATCCTCAAGAAAAATTATTTAATAAAAACTGAATAGGAGTAATTCCATATTTCTGGAAAACGAAATAAAACAATGTTTTGAACCAGTTCTACACATCAGACAAACAAGTGAAACAAACTATATTTACACTAGAAAAGCAAGAGATCCATTATTGACAATCGAATAAAATGCAATTGACATCGTCTCATCCGCCAAGATTTTTTTCTCCAGCTCGGAAACATCAGTCTGCTGTGATTGGTCGAGAGGATCAGCAGCGGGACTGTTGGGTTGTAGTCTGCTGTGGAGCTCACACTGTTATGGGCTCAGCCGAAGGGCACGCTGAAGGTGCAAATGCTCTAAAAAGGCAAATGGGATACCCTACAGTCTCATGGACTTCACGAGAATGCACAAATGAGGGTCACGATACCACAAGTCCACATAAAGTGTGCCATTTGGGACAGGGCCTTTGCCAACACCACTCAAGACTCATCAGGCCCTTTCACTCTCTGATTCCGTTTGAACAAATAGGTCATACTAAATAAAAGGTAATAAACGTTTAACGACATAATAAACAATATCACTATAACATAAACTAGGGATGTCCCAATACTGATATTGGTATCGCACTCATGTACTTGTACCATCTGACGTACTAATGTCATTATGTAATCATTCAGCTCACATATTAAAATCACGTTATGTCCTAGTGAGATTATTTAACTGCAAATGCTGCAATTTAATGAGATAAATATATAGTTTGCTTGCAGTTCAAATGTGAGCACTTGTGAATGTGTGGAGACAGTGCTGTGCCAGCAGCACAAACCTTTTAAAGCTCCTCCTTGGATCAAGGACCATCAGAACACCATCATGAGCATTGCATGCTCTGTTTGTAGCAGATGACAGTATACAGAGTGCACATTCACAATATAGAGCGAGGCTTATACAGAGTACATACTTATTTAATTATATTGCAGCCTTTTGCAGTTTAATAATCACTTTGTGTCATGTAGCGACCAGCTTTTCCAGAGTTGGAATATGCCATCATAACATCAGAGCTCCTTGATCAAAACAAGACAGAAACACTTCAAAATAAATTAAAGGTAAAATTATAGCAAAAATGTATGACAGAAATATACTGTATCACTACTGTAAAGTTATGTAATATTCACTGTAATACTAATAATAATAATTAGAATAATAATAATAATAAATCAGTAATTGTGTAATATTTAAGCAGTATCTAACATCTGTGATGCTCTGTTATGCGGCACTTTATTTGACAAAATAGAACTCCAATGTTCTATTTTGGATTGTGCGGTGAGGTTCTATATATAAAAAACAATACAATAATACAGTACTGTGCTAATGTCTTAGGCACATTTGATGTTTCACAAAAACATTTGTCTTAAGATGGTTATTTATGTCTTCAGCTTTAGTGTGTCAATAGGAAATATAAAATGTTAGACTCCCAAACATTACTTTTGTAAATAGAATAGAAGAACAGGGAGCTCTGCAAGAGATGGCATTGCCCCCACTAAGACCCCCACTGAACATCGAGTCAGCCTGTGATTACATTTAGAGACAGAAGCAGTTGAGAAAGCCTAAATAGATTGAAAAACTGTGGCAAATTCTCCAAGAAGCTTGGAAAATCCTATCTGCCAACAACCAAGAAAAACTGTGTTCAGTTTAGAGAATTGGTGCTGTTTTGAAGGCAAAGGTGGTCACACCGAATATTGATTTAGCTTTTTATGTTTACTGGACTTTGTATGATGTTACTTGATAAATGAAAACTTTTTATGGCATTATTTTTGAAGACATTTTTCACAAGTGCCTAAAACGTTTGCCCAGTAATGTATGTTGAAAACACATTTTAATATTTTCATTTGATACATTTTTTAATTAATTCATTTATTTAAACACCATTTTGATGATAACATGTAAATAAACTGTTGATATGGAGTTTAGAAAAAAACGTTATCGGACAAGGTATCGGCAAGTACCAAAAACAAAGTAGCGGTACTTACACTCATTCTCAAAAAATTATATTGGGACATCCCTAACATAAACACACAGAAAGCATTGCAGTGTTATTGGATGAGCTGATTCCTTTGCCGGATTGAACAAGTTTTTTTTTTGTCTTCTGAAAATGTTAGAAATGTTTCATCAGCTGAATGATCGCCAACAATTTAAACAACAGTACAACCCATTGAAGTACAACCCATCATTCACGTCAAAAGTTAAATATGGTGCTACTTTGAATAAGGTCTATTGCTTTACTGTGTGTGCTTGACAGGATGAGAACTACCAGGGCATAGTGCAATTTGCTGTGTCATTGGTGGATGCTCTGCTGTTCATCCATTACCTGGCAGTGGTGCTGCTGGAGGTCCGGCATCTGCAGCCCTGCTTTTCTCTTTGTGTCGTGCGCTCCACTGATGGAGAGACTCACCACTACAACCTGGGACTACTGAGGTGAGCAGCGTGTGTACATGTGCAGCTGTGAAAAACTGAAGTCAGTTTATTAAGTTGACTAGACAACAACATGGCTATGGCTGAGCTATTCCTCTGCTGACAAATTACCAGTATATGGTTTATGTATTGTAAAACTGTGTGTATGTGTGTGCACGTACTGTTTAATGCATTAATAATGAGCTGATGTTGGGCCAAGGGAAAGAGGACCATTAATAACCCCATTACAGGCACTCCCTACTTTGCCCTCTCTGGCTGCCCCTCTCCCTTCCTCTCTCCCGCCCATAGCTTTCCTTTGTTCTTGCTCTCATTCTTTCATTGGCTGTACATTTATAATTCAGCCCTCACTTTTTAGTGCTGTTACTGTAGTCAAACACCATGACATCATTGGACACACACCAAGATACTATTTTTTTTTCTTCTTTTTTTTTAAAAAAAAGGTTAAGGATCATTCATGATTCACAACCTGCACTTAAAAGAAAAAACTAAACGAAAAACAAACGTTTTTCAAAAAGTTTAAACACGTCACCCATCTTCCACTGCTCACAAACAGCTAGTCCTGCCCCAAACTCACACCATCGGTTGAGCTTATGTTGATATATCTGGACCATATGGCACAAAATACACACTTTATGTTACTTTTTAAGTCAAGGGTTATTGTTGAAACATTAGAGACACAAGAAAGAATGCTGGGGTCTTGGCAATAGGGTCTAAAAATTTTAATTTAGCCATTGGACCAATCACAAAGCTGATTGGTCCAAACTTGTGTACACACCAGAACACACACATCTTGGTCTCTGACTTGTTTGATTTTATGTTGATCAGCATATCTTTCTCGCTCTCTTTTGTAATGTAGCATACAGCGGGCAGCTCTGGTCATTCTAGAAAACTATTATAAGGATTTCTCAGTCCACAACCCTGCCCTACTGACAGCTGCTAAGTCCAGGGCAGCTAAACATCTGGCTGGCTTAAAGGTCTATGATGTAGATGGTGAGTTATATCTGCAAAGTCACTGTTTGACCAGACACTTATTCTCTTTTTTAATATTTTTTTTTTCCATTAGTATTGTCAGGGTGTCATAGCAAAGTGCATCGTCATCATTTTGGAATGCCCATAGGAAAGAAAACTCACAAATGAGATTTCTTGAATAATATGTAATTTCTTGTTTATGTTGTGCTGGTCGATATGAGTCATCTTGGTCTTATACTGACACCTAGCGGTATAAATAAAACATTATGCAAAAGCAAAGGTTTTCAGTTATTTTCCAATTATTCTCCTGAGAAAAAGACTTTAGTAATGCCACGTGTCCCGACAATTTTCTAATCTTTCTTTTTTATTATTATTGCTCAGAAGTTGCTCTTTAATAATTTAGAAGTCATAATGGACTTTATCAACTTTGCCTCAGATATTTCTTCTAAAAATCCTTAGGATAAATCAAATTAAACACAAATGAGACAATTGACCCTGCGCTATGCTCACCCCCATTAGTTACAGTTACTCACTCTGACAAGCTCTGCAGGACAGCCCATTGGTTTTTGGCTAAATATTATCATAAAAGGAATGGATAATATTTTTATGTGGGCTGGTACGAAGAATGCCATTGTAAAATAAATTGTTAATTTACACAGTAATTTGATTAAAACTGTGGAGACTGTGAATCAGAATCAAGGCAAACCATTATTACACTCTCATAACACACTCATTTTGATGCTGTGAACTGTTTGTTTACTATCGCTTTTGCTATGACTTGAATCAATAGAGAATGTGAAGATACGGCACGCTGTGTTGCATGTTGGGACAGGGGCGCCATCTTGTGAGGATCACGCTACTGTTACCAATACCTTTTGTTTTTTTGGATAAACAGTTGCTGAAAAAGGACCCTACCGGTAGAAACTGAATCTCAATGCCAAGCAAATAGTATTTGGATAAACTAAGGATGATAAACAACAAAGATCCATATGACTTGGCAGGCCAAGACTGGATTACAGACCCCGATGCTCTACCTCCACTCACATACCCGGACATTGAAAACTATCTAGTTTTGGACTGAGAAAACACACACACACACACACACACACACACACACACATACCTATGTTTACACTACACAGAACATCATAAGAAATATAATGTGAGCTGGTTTTTGAAGAAAAAATATTTTTATAAAAATATTGTACAATTTAGGTCAAAGTTAAGAGTCCACAGAACTCACCCGACTGGAAATGTAGAGAACACACTTTAATTGATGCAGGTATGTTGTTAAAAGTAATGTCTTTCCTTCTTACTGCAGCTAGCCATGCCATCTGGTGTCTTCTCAACACCTCCTCAACCTGCATCCCTTCATGTTTTTTTACACGTAGGAAAGGCAAAAAAACATTTTCCATTGTCCAGTTTTCTCCCTGAACGATGGTGTAACTTATTATGTTAGTTCTTGATGCAGCAGGAATTACCTACCATGACGATGTTTTTCAGAATCACGACAGAAAATCAAAACACTTGCCTCAAACTCACTAACAGAAAAACAGATGTCAGTTACTTAAAATTCAACACGGCAATGAAGTCAACTTCACATTCTCTATACATACATAACAATTATTGTTCAGTTGTTAGCTTTAATTTACCTTGGAGCAAATGTAGGTGTCTTTGCAGATGTTATATGTTCATTTGAGAACGAGGGCTGACACAGTTTAATACATAACATGCTCTTCTCCAGATTTAATTAAAGATAAAAAAAATATTTTTTAAATAAAAACACTGCATGTATCCTCTCTGGGTAACTCGTGTCACTATTACAAATGACCTGGCAACAACGTGATTTCAATTTGTTTATTTTGATAAAATCCTGTTTAAAAGTACTAAAACACACATTAATTCCAAAGGCTCTCATAGGAAAATAGCAAACACGTGTCAACGTAATGGCGGCCCAGGAACAGTTGCTTAGACAAGATTGGTCAGAAGCACTTTTAAGGTGGGGTTAGCAAAGGGTCAGTTGCTGATTGACAACATCTTTAAGCTCATAGTAAATTCTCTGACTTTTGATGGCAAATATGGCAATTATGAGCCCAGTTTGTTCCTCTTCTGGAAACTGAATTTTACTTTCTGTCTTATGTGGAGCAAAAAAAAAATGGGACTTGGCCTCAGTCACCATTTACTTTTGTAGGAAGTTTTTTTCTATTTCTTTTTAAGACAATGGAGACCGAGACTAACATTCTTCTTTTTTATTTCACGGAAGAAAGGTAGGCCATATGGGTTTGGAACAACATGACGATGAGTAAATGATGACAGAATTTTCATTTTTGTGTGAACTATCCCTTGAAGTCTCCAAATTGAAACAGCAACTTTTGAGCATAAAATAAAAATTGCCTAAAGCAAATTCCCTCTCAGTCTTCAAAGAAACGGATGATGACAAATCTTTTCCATGAGCACTTGACCATACACTCATAATATACTCCGATCAAACACAACATTAAAACAATTTGCCTAATATTGTGTAGATCTGTTGACCTCTCTCATCAACAAGGCATTTCAGTCTACAGAACTGCCGCTCACTGGATGTTTTTTGTTTTTGGCACCATTCTGAGTAAATTCTAGAGACTGTTATGCATTAAAACATCCAGTGAGCGGCAGTTCTGTAGAAATGCCTTGTTGATGACAGAGGTCAACAGAGAATGGCCAGACTGGTTAGAAATGACAAAGTCTACGGTAACTCAGATAACCACCATTGTGGTGAGAAGAATAGCATCTCATAATTTCTGAGATGCGGGTTGGCGCTCTTTTGGCAGAAGGAGGGGGACCTACAAAATATTAGACAGGTGGTTTTAATGTTATGGCTGATTTGATAGTACTTTTCTGATGCAGATACTACTGTCTCCTTTAGATTAATCGCTTATGTTGTATTATTACTCTTTTGTAAGTTGCTTTAGATAAAAGCGTCTGTCAAGTGAAAATATTTTAATTTAATGTAAATGTAAAAAAATCTCTGGATGATTGTACTTTTGGCTTTGTCAAACGTGGAAATTGGATAAACTTATCACAACAAACACATGCAAGCACACAAAGAAGCATAAACTTGTAATTCATGTTTTGTTTTTTTTCTGCAGAGTTTAAAGCCAAACTGAAAATCTTTTCGATTGTAAGTTCAGACTGTGGAATGCATTCAGAAATTTCTTCACAAAGACACAGAACTTTAGGGTGTTCACAAGTCTTTTGCCTGCAATCATTTTACACTGTGCACAAGGTCACTGAACCCCCCCCCCCCCCCCCCTTTCTGGAAAAATTCTGGAAAGTGTAAAAAAAAAAAAGATTCTCACCATATAATGGTTTAAGCTGTTTTGTGCTTTGAACAAATTGTCAGAGTATTAATAATGCATCACAAGGAAGAAGATATTCCTCTGAAATATCTACGTCTTTCTTTCTGGGCATTCTGAGAAGTCTCTTCCTAAATACATGTTTATGTCTGTGAGGATATGTTCACTGCAGTAAACTTTATAAGAATAGTTGTTTTATTTCTACTAATGGTCCTTGGTGTATGTGTTTGTATGTACATGTTTGTTACCATTGTTCTTTTATTCTACATCTACCAATTAAGAGAGTGGCGGTCTCATGGTTTGTTGGTCCGCAGCATAGGTGATTTCTTATATCTTAGCTCTTATTAGGGGTGGATTCAGTGCTAGGATAAAACAGTTAACAGACCTGCCCTGCTACTGCTACCCTAATCATGCATTATTAATCATATCTGCAGCCTGAATATGGATAAATATGCATAGATGATTCTGTTCACCCTATTACCATGCACAAAGAGCTAACATGAGAAGCAGATGATCACTATCTGCACGTGGCTGCCGAAGGGCTTTTTGCAGTAGATATGACTTTCCTTAGCCTGATGGGATATGATTTGCCAAAGTGATAGTGATCTTTTTTTTCTTGTTAAAAATGAATTAGTGAATTGATTGCTACGCCCAACCTTAAAGCACTACTGACAAATCCCATCTTGGTTTCTCTTGTCAGACAAGATTGCTGTTTAAAGGCTCTCAAAAGCATGAAATCATAGGGTCAAGGTTTGGCAAGTTAGCATGACCTAGTTAACTGCTGCTGGTTGTTGCCATAACTTTATGATCGGATGTTGAAACATATATTGTTCAACATATAAATTTCAAATATTATAGAACATTGTAATATAGTAGATTTTTTTTTAGGGCTTCAAGATACTATGCCTCAGCACAATGGAAATAAGCCACAAACAATTAAATGAACCCAAGCACAACAAAATTATGCAACAATACAGCAGAAATAAACCACAGCACAATTAAATTAAGCCATGACACGATGGAAAACCACAGTACAACAAAAATAAGCCACAACTAAACTAAATTTAGCCCCAACAAAACACAGTTTAGCCACAATACGCAATAAGCCACAACACAATAAATTAAGCCATAACATGACAGAAAATCCACAGCACAGCAAAAATAAACACTATAAAAATAAG
This sequence comes from Moxostoma hubbsi, assembly GCA_032164185.1. Taxonomy (NCBI): domain Eukaryota; kingdom Metazoa; phylum Chordata; class Actinopteri; order Cypriniformes; family Catostomidae; genus Moxostoma; species Moxostoma hubbsi. Next base: position 12,464,580 of record JAVLUX010000011.1, on the reverse strand, counting down.
CCAAATTAAGGCACAATTAAATGGGAAAGCTATATACAGTATAAAGAAAATAAGCCTCAGCACAATGAAATTAAGCCACAACACAAAGATATTAGGCTAAGCCACACAACAGAAAAACCAGAGCACAATGAAAATAAACCACAACATAAAACAATTAGGCCATAGCACAGTGGAAATAAACCACAACACAGCAGAATTTTTGATGGGGTAAAACTTTCAGCTGTAACTGTACCTTAATGCTAATCTTTATTATGCAAGGTGCTGGTAGCGAGGCTGCAACTGCTCAGTCTCGTGCTAAAATTGCTGCTGCTGCCCGGCACAGAGACACCAGCCACAACGAGCTGTACTATGAGGAAGCAGAGCATGAGAGAAGAGTCCGGAAACGCAGGGCACGGTAGGAGCAGTAGTGATAGTGTGATAGAGTGATAGAGTTTGTAAAATGTTTTATTCAGCAGGCAATATACCACATTGTCTCTTTCTAGACTGGTGGTGGCAGTAGAGGAGGCGTTCACACATGTTAGACGGCTGCAGGAGGAGGAGAAAAAGAAACCGCCAGGAGATGAGATGGATCCTCGTGAGGCAGCACAGGCCATCTTCCCATCCATGGCACGAGCATTGCAGAAATATCTGCGCACCACCCGACAGCAGCACTGCCATAGCATGGACAGCATTCAGGCCCACCTTGCGCTCTGCATCACAAACAATATGACCCCAAAGGTTGGACAAAAACATACTTTCTCTGTTTCACACACAGACAATGGTAGTCAACTTGACTATAATTGTCTGCATTACTAAAAATGATCATCAAATGTAGATACTAACCGATTCAAACACTTAAAAGCTGTTGATTTACCCCCCACAATTTTCTTCAATTACTTAATCTTCAACCACAGCCTCCATTCAAACATTGTTTTAAGTGTGCTGTATATTTTAGGCTTATATAATACTTTTTAAGAAAATTACCTTTAATGTTTGAAAAATATCCTTTTGATGAGGCCACATTCACACACACTACAAGATTTTGGGAGTGACAACCACATTTTAATGGAGGAATCTCTTAAATCATAAGGCTCTGGGTTGCACCATCTGTGCATAAGTTCTCACATAAACGGGTACTTAAAATTCAAACTAAGGGTGTAGTAACTACTAGTTTGTTTGTAACTAAGCCGGTGCTTAATTTAGTTGTGCCACCAGTTCTTAAATGGATATTCCAGCTTCAATACAAGTTGAGCTCATTCAACGACATTTGTGGCGTAATAATGATTCCCACAACAATTTATTTCTACTCATCCCTCCTTTTCTTAAATAAAAGCAAAAAAATGGTTGACAGTGTGGCACTTACAATGGAAGTGAATGTGGCCAATTTTTTAATGTTAAAATTCTCGCTGTTTCAAAAGTTTAGCCACAAAAAATAAAAAGTATGCGTGTTAACATGATTTTAGTGTGATAAAATCACTAACTACCCTTTTTTATAGACAATTTTACAACTTTGTTGTCATGACGATGTAATGTCAACAAATCCTAAAACTTTACATCTCAAACAATACAAAAACAAAAGTTTTAACAGAAGAATTAATGTAAGTGCTTTTATAAAATTACAAGTTTCACATTTGTGACTTTAAACCCTCCAGAAACTGGCCACATTCACTTCCATTGTTAGTGCCTCACTGTAACCTCAAAGTTTGCTTTTTGTAAAAAAAAAAAAAAAAAGGATAGATGAGTCATCAACATTATACTATAAATGCTGTCGATTGAGCTGAACTTTTATTGAACCAGGAATATTCCTTTAAGGCAAGACTTATAAAGACCATGAAATAATGTGTAGTTGCATAGAGTGACATTTACCTTTATTAATCCAACAAGTAGCCTTCAAATTTGTTAACAGAAGTGTTGAAAACCTGTAATATTTTTGGCTCATGTAATTGTCATGATATGTCATTAAATCAGTAAATACAATAAATTGTGTATTAAAATATATAACCAATAGTATAATATTAAATAAATAAATACTTATACAACAGACTGGAAAAATACATATATTTTGTATATGTTGAAAATTGGCATGCTAGTGAAACTGGGCAATGCGCACCAGAGATTGTCTATCTTTCTTGTGACTGTAAAAGAGTGTAAATGTCAACATCAACATATATGTCTAAAGGTTTGAAGTAGAGCACATTGATGTCATTCAATCAGTTTGCTTTTTTCCAAACATTACTCCTGGTCAGAGGCCTCCTAAAATATTTTGTTTATATGAAGGTGTAAAACAGATCAAATTCATGGGCAAGGAAGAGGCGAGAAACCGGCTTGACATATAAACTAAAGGTTTAATGGAGAACTCAAAAGACAAACACATAAGATAACGGACGTCCGTAATTGAGCTCTCTCTCTCGATCGCCGTCTGCGAGTGGCCTTTATCCCTCTTGACGGCTTAATTAGCCTAATGCGGGACCGGGCGTGCGTAATCACGCGCCGGTCCCGCCCTCCACCGTGCCACAGAAGGGTTACATTCAAGGGTTTAGTTTAATGCTACAAAACTCAAATATTTAATAGTATGTAAATTGTAACTAGTGCCCATTCATGCTATACTGTAACTTACCCATAGCTAGTGCAACCTGCCCCAGGAGACTTAAAGGTATAAACAAGAAACATGGACTCCAACATTTTATACTGTGTGGTGTTGTTTTGCTGTTTTGTGCTATTTATTACTAAACAGAGCTTCCACCATGTGTGCTGTTCCACCAAATGTGCTCTCACTCTGGATCAAAAGCTGGTAAGAACCCCTACTGCACACTGTGACAGATATTATATCTAAAAATTCCTCTGTGATTTGATACCACTACTCCTGGAGTCTAGGAACTTAGACTAGGAGAACATTAAATTAGCAGTTACAACTTACATACTACTAAATATTAGAATGTTGCACCATTAAACTTAGTTAAAATGTAATCCCATGTATAAACAACCGGTAAATGTTAATGGAAGCCTCTGATTAGGAATAATGGTTGAAATCTAATTTATTTGTGGGGGACCCCTGCTAGCCGATTGACTGCATCAATTCAGAATGAAGAGATACCCACATAACTATTCAGGTTTTACAATTAATATGTTTCTCGTTCTTGTGAATCCGAGTGCGATTGTTGTGCGATGTTGCTTACAGATATTAGTGAACAGATCTGTGTGCCATTGTTTCCTGCCAGGCATTTCTAGAGAGCTATCTGGTCACTGGGCCCACACTGCAGTACGGGAGAGAGTGCTTGCAGGCTAGGCAGTGGATGTTGGTCAGCGAGGCATCTGTCACCAGTCCTCTCCGTCATGGCACTGAGTTCCAGCTCAAATCTAATGACTTCAGCTTGGTGGTCACCAGCAAAGATATCCCTCATGTCAAACTCAGCGAGGAGTTCGTCCACCCCAAGTCCCACAAGTTCGTACTGCAACTGCAGTCCGAGACCTCCGTCTGATGGATTACATATTTCTTTGTCAATTTTGTTTTCTACACATGTACATTTTGGACTAATGCTATTTTGTTTTAAATTCTTTTTCACTTTTTCACGATTTATAAATGGCATTTTACATACTGGATGTATTTTGATACAATATTTGTTATGGCCATTAACAGATAATAATAAAATAAAAAAACTATGTATTGCATTACCTAGTGCTGGCAGGTGTGATTGTGCATTTGTGCTGTTTGTCTGTATGTTACACTGTGCAAAGAGCAAATGCAAAATACATAATGTGGTTAGCAACAGACTGAGACATTTTGGGCAGAGTTTTCTTTTTTGCAGGTAGACATTATTTAGTGCGCGTGTGTGTGTGTGTGTGTGTGTGTGTGTGTGTGTGTGTGTTTGTGTGTGCATAATTGAGAAAGCAACAAAACATGTTTATTAAAATCAAGCCCATTAATGCTGCCTAAAGCTTGACATTTCTTTGCTAATGAAAGCACAAAAGAGAATAACAACCTGTCATGCCTTTTTTCTACTGCTCTAAAAAAAATCCTCAAAGGATAATGTACATTTTCTTTCGCATATTAAATAAGGAAGATTGTGTTATATTAGATTTTCCTACATTGTTCAGGTATGTTACAGCATACATTTTCCCCATGGCTCATAAACAGCTCATCGTATTTGAGTACTGTTCATGAAATTTAGAGTTTGAGTTTAATTTACTGACCAAGCATACAAAACTATGCCGTAACAAATTAAAAGTCACAAACAAATGTCTAGCAACTATTACATATCAGTGTTATATTCATTAATTCTTAAATTTGATATGTAAGGCAAATTAATCTTTAGTTTAATTTAAGAGTTTTAAAATGGCAAACTTTCCTATAGAACAGAACAACAGAAATGTCAATACTTTGCTTCATTGTGTCAATGGAATGCAAAGACTTGGGATGGCCTCACCAGAAATAAAAATATTTGGGTGATTTATGTGGGTTTTATTATTATTATTATGTCATTTTTGCTGGTGGAATCAATTGTGTAAATGTTTGCTAACCTAACACTTGAAAATCTCAATCAGGAAATTCTGTGGCAATTTCTTGATTGTAAAACACTGGATGTTGGACGAAAACATGGGTTGCATCCTCTGTTCATCAAGAACTTATGATTTGTGGCAGATTCGTAGTAAATTTTAAACTGTAATTTTTTTGTTTACTGATTCAGAGCCATTCCCCCATGTATCTGTATATATTATAAATATGGAAAATTTCATATGCTGTACTGTATGTATATATTTCATTTATTAGTGTATAACTTTGTAGTAGTTCACAATAACTTTGTGTACAATCCGGCATTTGCTTGTATGTTTATATAATGCTATAATTTTTATTTGACTGTAATCACAAAATTTCATTCAATTTGGCCTGTTGAATTCCTGTAATGAATTGTCTAGATTTGTCTAAACCATTCATAATGAGGATATTTTTTTGTGAGACAAAGGACATTGCAGCAAATTCATATGCTGATTTTGAGCCCTTAACCTTGATTTATTTTTTATTTTTATGGAATTTATTGTCATTGGAAAATTGAAGTTAAACACAAGCTGTTTTTAGATGACGTTTCGGTTTCTGAACTAGAGCTAAGGTCAATTCTAAAGAACAGCCATCTTTTTTATAAATAGTTAAAAAATCTAAAGCACAAATTATCATAAAGTGTCCACAATGTTTTTATTTATTGTTTTCTATATTATCCTGTAGCAAGTTGGACATTCTCTTTTTCTGAAGGACCAATCACAAGCATAATGTCATGTCAAGTGAAATATAATGTGTGATAAATATAGAATTGTTGGTTTGAGTTCAGCAATCCAAAAGTCTCCCATCTACTCTCTTGTTTAACGTAATAAGTTTATATTGGCTGCCCAATGTGAAGTGCCCAGTGCATTCCATAGCAAAAACCAAGCATGAAGTATCTACAGACCTCAAAAACACTAGCAACAAATGACTTGTTTGGTACACTGTGGCCTCCATTAGAATCTAACAGAATGGTTTGGAGTTTCCAGCCTATGTGGGTACTAAGAAATGCCTTAATCAAAAAGGTGGACAAAAAACAACTAGCCATTCAACGAAAGCTTCAGAATCCCTGAGCAGAGGTTATCTAGATGAATAACCATCTCTACAGGACTACCATAATGTTTCTGTATGGGAATTAGACAGAATGCATTCTTAAGTAAAAATGTTAATGACACTCCTCCCAGGAGTTTACCATTCTCCTTTGCATTAGAATGACCAGAAGCACAAAATCGATGGCAAGTATCTGAAAGCAGAAATACAAACAACTGCCCAATAACAATTTGTTGAACTTGAGCCCTTCATAAAATCTGTGGGGAGACCAAAAGTTTGGAGTTTACAGATGCTCCTCATACAATTAGACAGAGCTTTAAGTACATCTGTTAAGTGAACTAAGAAACTGTCCCAAACCAGGTAAATGGTTGACACATACTCCAGAAAACTCACTGACAAAAAGTGTTGAATTATGGCCCTGAATACTTATTAATTTATTTGTCATGAATTTGTTAGAAATGCATGTTGTAAATACTACACATGCACGTTCACACACAAAATAAAGCTTGAATTTCAGTGTGTGTGTGTGTGTGTCATAGAGTTAGCTTTTACTTTTTAATGTAATTTCACTTATTCCAGAAATATGTGTTGGTATGTGGCATGGGGGGGGGGGGGGGGGGGGGGGTGGTCATGTGTCGGTCTGCGGGAGAGAGGTAAGGCTTGTCACCTGTCTCATAATTGTCTGTAACACCTGTCTCTCATCCTAGTGATGGCGGAGGGAGACTTAAAATCCACGCCAGAGCATCAGAGTAGTGAGAGGGACCAGCAAGTTAAAACCAGCAGAGAAAGATTTTTGTTATTGTTTCTGTTTTGACGGTAACCGTCAACTGTGGACTATTTATTTATTAAAAGGACTTTACCTTGAACCAGCTTCATTGTCTCCTGAATCCTCCATTGCCCACAGACCAAGAACCTTGTACAGGGTAATAAACACCTCTAAAAAACAAAAGCAAGAATGATAAATAACATGTTAGCATTTTATGTACTCAAGACAAAAAAGATTAAAGGACAAAGCTTAAGAGGTTTATGGTTCACTGTCATACCACTATAGTTCAACTCCAAGTTCTCTTCAGTTCCTCTTCCTGATAAATTTGATGGCTCGCCAGAGAAGTGTAAAGGATTGTACGTCAATATAAAGTCTATTTCTCCAATCAACAAGAGTCATTCAGTCAAGAGTCCAAGAAATGTGCATTTATGATGACATGACTAACTGGTAAAGCACTAGATTGGGCCTCAGCTGTTTGGGAGTGTGATATCGGCTTCAAACATCATTAGATTACTTTGCTTCCCAGATCCATGAAGTGTTTGAGTACCCAGAGGGAGGTAAAGTTGCTTCTGTTCAGTTGCTTCATGAACGCCGAAGATCACGTTCTGCAGCTAACTTTGCCATACACTTCAGGACATTAGCAGCCCTAAGTGGATGGAATGAGATCGCACTCAAGACTGTGTTCAGAGAGGGACTGAACTTCAATCTGCAGGCTGAACTCGCATGCAAGGGTGAGGATTCAACACTCACTGAATTTATTTCTTTGGCTGTTAGGATTAATAATTTACTGCGTAATTCACCATGCTCAAAGATGGGCTCCAAGTCACAACCATAAGTCCATATTCAAGTCCAGGTATGATCCAAAGTCCCTGAACCGATGCAGATCACATATACCAGGGTTTTTGATGAAGAACGCAATCGTCGTCATCAGGAGCAACTGTGTTATTACTGTGGTGAAGGGAATAATCGAAACTCCACATGCCCTCACAAAGGCAAAAAACTTAACGACTCCAGAACTACTGTCAGTACCATGAACATTTCATCTCCCACACACCACAGTTTCAACCTCCCCAGTGAGTTCTCCTTTGACACCCATCTGAAATCTGTCTCTGCACTCGTCGACTCAGGGGCTGCTGTGAATTTAATTCACCAAGATCTAGTACGGGAACTCCTTATCCTTACAGTTCCTTGTATACCTACATGTAGAAAAATCAAGGAGGACACAGGAAAAAAGGTTCCTTCAACCCAAGTAAGAGGGCTTTTATTGGCTTAAACAGGGGCGCCTCAACATTCCAGCTTCACAGTAAACTTTAGCTTCACACTAAACTATAGCTTCACGATAAGATTGTACTTTATAACGAACTTCAGCTTCACAATAGGCTTCCAGACCCAGAATCTCTCTCACCTGCTGGCGTTGTGGCTCTTTTTATGCCGCTCTCCCCGTGCTCACTGTAATTAGAGACAGGAGTTAGTCATAATTTAGCTCAGGTGCCATCCGGCGTGAACGCCTGTTGGCACTGCTCCATCCACTGGACCGGGTCTGTAGCCCCCTTTTTAGTGAGATCAGTCAGCGGGCTGGTGACATCGGAATAATTAGGTACAAACCTCCTGTAATATCCAGCCAGCCCCGGGAACTTTTTCACCCCCTTTTTGGTCTTGGGTCTCGGGCAGGTGACAACCGCCGCAGTCGTGACCCAAGTAGAACCCCAGATACCGTACCTCCACCCACCCAATCTTGCACTTCTTGGGGTTTGCTGTGAGCCCCGCCCACCGCAGCGATCTCCGGACCACCCTCAGATGCTGCATGTGCCACTGCCAATCATTGCTATACATGATTATATCATCTAAATAGGCAGTGGTGTAAGCTGTATGCGGTCTGAGGATACGTTCCATGAGCCGCTGAAACATATAAATAGAGATAATAGAGATAGAGGGAGAAGAGGGCTCTTCTGCCCTCAGGTACGCCACCATATGGTCCTCTGCGTGTCGGACAGCTTTCTCCAGCGACGCAGGGTGGTGTACTGGACGCACTCCATCATTCCCTTTGGCAGCCAAAGGATAAGTTGTTCCAGTACCATCTGATCTAAGATTCCCAAGATGTAGCGTTTCCCCGCCAGCAGCCATTTCCGGCACGCATCTCGGAGCTGCTGGGAAAAGGCAAATGGGCCGTCAGACTTCCCCAGCTTCAGGAACCGGGAGAGCTGCCTGTATTGCTCCGGGCTTCGACCCACCCGCTGCAGGATTGCCTTCTTCAGGTCGTCGTAGGCCAGAAGGTTAGCCACTGGCAGTTGTTGGGCAGCAAGCTGGGCTTCTCCGGACAAGAGCGGGAGAAGCCTGGCCGCCCATTGGTCACGCGGTCAGCTCCAGACCTCAGACGTCCACTCAAACCGGTCTATGAATGCCTCTGCGTCGTGGCCGGGGCTCTCTCCAGGCCAAGCAGGCTCCGGATCGCAGGCCAGTCCTCTGCTTGAGCTAGCAGGATTTCCTGGTCTTGGCGAAGCTGAAGCAGGGATTGTTGGTGGGACTGATGGAGGCTAATGAGGGACTGGATGATCTTGGCCAACTGCGAGGACTCCATGGGGCGTACTTAATTCAATCTTGGGTTTCAGCACCAGTGTAGAGACTTCAAGGAGGACACAGGAAAACAGGTTCCTTCAACCTAGGTAAGTGGGCTTTTATTGGATTAAACATTTACATTTATGCATTTGGCCGACGCTTTTATCCAAAGCGACTTACAGTTCACTTATTACAGGGACACTCCCCCCGGAGCAACCTGGAATTAAGTGCCTTGCTCAAGGACACAATGGTGGTCCTTGCTTCACAGTAATCTACTGGATCTTCTACAGTAATCTACTTCACTGGATCGAACCAACAACCTTCTGATTACCAGTTCAGTGCTTTAGCCCACTACGCCACCACCACCACTAGTTTGAACAAGGGTACTACTTCCCAATATGGCACCCCCTCTGCATATCCTTTGTCAAGACCTGAAACCATGGCCATGGAAACTTACATCGAGGAGGCTTTGGCTTCAGGGCTCATTCGTCCTTCCACCTCACAAGCTGCAGCAGGCTTCTTCTTCATTGAGAAGAAAGATGGAGGGCTCCGTCCACGCATAGACTACCGAGTATTGAACACAGTGACAATCAAGTACAGGTACCCATATATACAAAGCTGGATTTAAGAAGCGCTTATGACCTGATTCAGATTAGAGAGGGAGATGAGTGGAAAGCAGCATTTATCACTACTAGGGGGCACTATGAATACCAGGTGATGCCTTATGGCCTGGCCAACGTCATTCATCAATGAGATCTTCAGAGACCTCCTCAACAGATGTGTCATCGCCTACATTGATGGCATCCTCATATACTCCCAAGATAAAGAACAACACATCAAAGACGTTAAAATGGTCCTCTCCCGTAATTCTTAAGCGCCAACTCTATGTTAAAGCTGAGAAATGTGAGTTCCACACGACCCATACAACATTCTTAGGGTATATCATCAGCCATAGAGGTGTTGATGGATGACTCCAAGAATAAGGCAGTCATGGTGTGGCGAAGTCCGAACACCGTTAAGGAACTACAAAGTTTCCTGGGCTTTGCCACCTTCAGGAGGTTTATCCCTCATCTCTGCCCCTTTAATGTCTTTGCTCAAAGGAAAACCATCCAAGCTACCATGGAGTGATTCTGCTCAAAAAGTACGTACCCTCTACTTACCACGCAATCTACACCAAAGAACAATCCAGTGGATTCATACGTCCCTCAGCACTGGACATCCTGGCATCCAGAGGACTATAAACCTGGTACGTAACTCATTTGGCGGCCTTCAATCATTAATGATGTCACTGCTTACTGTATGTTAAGGCATGTCAAGTGTGTGCACAGTCTAAAACCCCTAGAGAATTGGTCCCACCAATCTGGGACCCTGGTCCCACCAATCTGTCGACTTCATCACCGACCTGCCAGACTCCAATGGGTATACCACCATCTTTGTTATCATTGATCGTTTCTCTAAGTCTTGCAGACTTGTCCCCAAGAAAGGTCTACCTACTGCTATGGAAACCGCTAACGCTCTTTTCCACCAGGTTTTCAGGATCTATTGGTGCTATGCCTCGTGGTAGCATTTACACAACACAGTTTCTCAACCAAATTCACTCAATGAACAAGCTTACGTTTCCGATTCTCATTTTTTTATATTTACATATGTAGAATAAAAGATTAAACTTACAGATTTCCTCGATAATTAACTAAACTTGTTCTTTTTATCAGGTTTTATCCGGATGAACGGCAAAATAAATGATTTTACTTCATCACTCGGCTTTATCTCGATTGGACATCAAGATTCATTCTCAGCTAAGTATTTTTCTCTTTTCTAGACCTTTAGTTTAAGATTAAACAAATATTTTCTATTATTCAGACTTTAGTTGCTATCAATTCCTAACAGCGAAGTTGATCGGCATATCGTTGCTCTCTTCACTTCATCTGTTCTGTGTCTGTCTGCGTTATTTCTAGTGTGGAGTCAGAGGCTACAGCAAGATTGACTAATTGGATAAATCACATTTGCAGCGCTGTTCCAGACTCATATTGGTCCAGTTTATCTGCAATTTGTTTAACATATATTTACAAGTATTAGTAATAAATATGCAATTGTGCATACTTTTCTGACTCTTTGGTTTTCATTCTGTTTCTAGTTACTTGTCTTTAGTTTCTTCACATATTTTAGTTAAATATGCACTTTTTAGTTAGTTTTAAGCTTATAACAGAATGCAATTTACTGATTTTACATTTGGGTTACACGTCTCTTGCCTGAAGCAAGACCTGTCACCACTAGATGGCGCACCTGGCATACTTTTGGAAAGTGCCCCAAAAACAGCTGCACAGTAGAGGGAAATATCGCTCCTCCAATACTCTGGCGGGTTGAAGGGAATTTGATCATGTTTTTGCCTTTATTGTATTTAGGCATAAATGATGAGTGCCATAAATGTATCTACAGCAGAGACCCTGACAGAATAAACATTTTCCCTGGTATTTGAATGGGGGAAAGTGTTTGAACACTGGGGGGAATTTTTATTTCAGAAAACTGGTTCACCACTACGGGCCCTGCATTCATTATCAGGGGACAATGTGTGGTGCTTATGTTCACTGTATGTTTTGTGTACACACTTGTGCTCGATGAACATCGAATAATGTTGCATGTCTCGAAACCTTTGGTAATGGAGACTGAGGCCAAATTCTATCAAGCAGTTATAAAAAGCAGTCACTCTAAATGTATTTACAGCAGAGGATGCCAGATAAACAATCTACCTTAGCATAGAATGGGGAAGAATGTGCGAAAATGGAGGGGAATTGAAAGCAAGCAGGCTCGCTTTTTTATGTTTATACGGTCCAATTTCGTTCACTGAAATTTTTTTTTTTCCGGCTCATCCTTCGTTACACAGCAAGCCCGTCAGGCTCGTGTGCACACCCATTTTTATCGTACATTGAGTTATATTATGCGTGTCTCGAGACCCTTGGTCATGGAGGCAGAGACAAAACTCGTAAAATACGGGGGAGACTGAGCTAAATTGGTGTACTGAACAAACGTGTTAGAACTAAACCAGTCCCAACATATAATGGGGGAACAATGCGTAGTACCCAGATAGCGCGGAACATCCTCAAATAAAAGCATCGCCTTGACCAACACGTTCCCCAATGAGGGAAATTACAAACAGAGCCGATATTATCTCAAAGTATTCTTTAAAGGTGCACTCAGCGATTCCTGAGAAACACCGTTGACATTTGAACTCAGCTGCCAAAACAAACACACTCCTCCCTTCAGTGCTCCTTTGGAAGCTCCGCCCCCCAAATTCAGTAAGTTCTGCCAACTGCAGAACAGCAGAACCATACGTCATAGCAGTGTGAGGACGACAGCGCCAGCCCATAGACTGTAAAAAAAGCGCCAGCCTAACAGTCTGATGCCGGAAGTGGGCGGGGTAGCAGTCTGATACCGGAAGTGGGCGGGGTAGTAGTCTGATGCCGGAAGTGTACGGAGTTCATGTTTAATTATGGCAGAGCACACGGTAGAACACGGAAAAGAAGAAGAGAAGAAGGTAAAAATAAGTTATATCTTTGATGGATGCAACATACTTAACGTTATACGCTTATACAAAACGGCTCTAAGTATTTTGTAAGTTAATATTCAACAATACTATTGATCTGTCATTGACACCATTATATGAGAACTGAACTGAGCTGGACGATGACATCACTGTTTTCTCCAGAATGGCTATATAGATTAATTAACTGAATTAATAACTTTTGTACAACAGAAAATAATCACCACTTGACTTAGATCTGCAGAGACAAATTTTGTTGCATTATTTTCCTGTATTGTAAAAGTGCTATATAATAATTAAATCACATGATCACATATTGTTATTTTACAGTTTGATTGTAGCCCTTTTTTTTGGTTTGTGATTTAATTTGTTGTTGGCGTTGTAATTTACAGCATTTGTTAAATTTTCTGACCATGAGAATTGCATTAATTGTATTTTATTTCACCTGTAGAAGCACATAACGATTCAGAGAGGATCAGCGCTACCACCTTTGGAGCAATGCACAACCTGCTGCAGAAATTTTCACTGCCCTTTTTGTGATAGCAGTATTTTTAAACCGACAAGACGGGACAAATTGAATAATCACATTAAAATCCACTTTAAAAAGGCTGTTGTTCATAGAGGTATGAACATCTTGAGTTATTTTTTAATATACAGTGGCAATAGATATTATTTTACATTTTAGATTTATGCATTTATTCTGATGGAGAATTTTGCCATTGAAAGGTAACTCTCTCGCTCTCTCAAGTTTTTCTCTGTCTATAAATTAACTTAAAGATTAATTTGTCACAGGAAACATGCTGCCGTTGATGTGCAGGTGCCACCTAAAGCACAAGAGACTGAAATCGGCGACAAGGTATGTTTTTATCGTCTCAAACGGGCACATGAAAGAGCATAATTTCAAAACATTAATTTACACACATCCTGATTAAAACAATGTATTGTTGAGGACACTTTCAATCTCCCCAGGGACAACAGATGGAAATTAGCTAGCATCTAAATGTGGTGCAAACCATCTCTTCTCTTGTGAGAATAATTTATTTTAAATGAATTACATATTTCATTCCTTTTTTGTACTCCTCTCTCATGAAGGAACCACAGATGGTCAAAGACCTGAGGACCGCAGTTGGATGGCTGCAGAAAAACTGCCACTCATTCAGAGGGTTTGTGGAAGAGCCGAGGTATCTGACCTTAAAGAAGGAAGACCAGGAAAAGGCCCTTCTTAAACTTGATCAGGCAGAAAGAAGGGATGATCTGGAATGGGCCAAAGAGCCTTTCATGTTTCGGTTCCAGTTTAGAGAAGACATGGAAGTTTTTCTTTGCAAGTGTCATGATGAAAGGCACCTCAGGATTAACTCCATTTGTATGGAGTTTTATTTTCTTTGGTTTGATTTTGTTTTATATAATCTATTTATTATTTTGTATTTTTATTTAATTACTATTATTTATTTGGAGCAGGTACAGTCAGCTAGTGTGTGATTCTTTAGATATTTCAGAGGAAAAAACTTATTTTATTTAAATGAATCATTTTTATTTTTTCAGTGCATCATATAATTGTTGTGTATGGTCTATGAAAAAAAATTGTTGGTTGAGTATTACAAATTATTTTCAATTAAATCAAATGTTCAAACGCTCAAGCTTTGGTTTCATTGTATTATTTTTTTGTTTTAAGCTTTGTTCAATTTATATTGTTAATCATTTGACTCAACAAAACAAATGGATAAAGTATCATTTTAACTTTAAAAAACTATTAACATTTGTTAATAGTAGGCTAGTATATTGCCTTTTGTTAATAGGACAAAACATAATTTGTATCTTTTATACTATTTGATGTATATATCTTAAATATATCTTTTCAATGAAATTGTTTTAAAAAAAAAGTCTTTATAATAATGTTGTTTTAACCTTAAAAACATCCCAAAACACGGAAGTAGCGCAATGCCTGGCCGCGCACACTTCCGGCATCAGACTGTTAGGCTGGTGCTGTCGTCCTCACAATGCTATGACGTATGGTTCTGCGGTTCTGCAGACGGACCTATCTCAGTTCTGCTGCTAAAATAGCTTGCAGAGTAAACGAGATGATTTTACGCACACCAGCTCCAGACACTCACGTCTCTCAAGGTTCTGTTAACCATAGCAAAATTATTGTTACCACCTATCAAGAAAAAAAAAGAGCAACTTTTGCATCCGTCTTCAAGCCTTTTACCTCTCAGAGGTATCACCACCACTGAAAAGCCTCGATGTCCTAGCCGCCAAATTCATAATTCTTTTCCAGTTTATAATTGTTTAACATTTTACTCTTGGTCTGTTTCTCAGCCATTTGTCCTCCTTGGAGTTTAGAAAGTTTACATCAGCCAGATTTGCCATTGCTCTTCTAATGAATTTCCCTCTCAGTCTGCCCCACCCCCATAATGTGCACATGCAAGAACAACCCCCTGTTGCTGATTGGATGGAGTAGTGTTGTGTGGATCGGTCTGATCCACTTTATTATTGTCCAATATACAGAGCCATGGCTGGGTACAAATACTAGATTTTTTTTTCAGCCCACTAACAGAAAGAACAGCTAGCAGACTGTGAGGAGGTATTTGCAGAATTTGACTAAAAAGTGTATTGGATGAGAATTACTGGGCACCTTTAATGCGATGCGGTTGGTTGGACTGAAAAGAGCGACGTCCATGCCACCACTGAAAAATCAAGCAGAGATAGCAGTGAGCATCTCTTGTCTCACCAGAACCCCTATGTGGTCCATGAATGGATGAAAGGCCAAAAAAATAATAAAGAGTTAAAATACCTTGCATCTCCTGATAGCATCCCGAAAGAGTAATGGCACAGACGAAGTGTTTGCATGATGGTTCGCCATCACTCCGTTGTGGAATATTCTCTTATTCCAGCCCCCTCGTTCTGTGGCTGGGCTCACCAGTCCATGCATGATCCCCTCCGCCATGAGCAATATGCTTTGAAGAGAGAGAAAGGCTGAGGCCACTGCTCCATTGCCTTATTCATTTGCTTTCTCCCAGAATGACACAGAAAAATACAATAAGAACAAAGCGACCAATTTGTACATTACCTTCAAAGAAAAATTCTCTAATACAGCATTTTTTTATAGTGAAGGCTCAAATGGTAACTCTTTTGCATGCTTGTTCATCAGAAAATGGCCGCTGAGCAAGGTCTCAGAGCATGTCCATCAAGGGCAAAAAACACGAGGAAGAATCTGATGTCTGTTTGCACTCCAATCTTCTCAAACACAAGCCGAAAACCCCAAACTGCCCCTGCACACAGAGCTCCAATCTGGAGGCCGTGGAACTGGAACTAGTGGGGATAACGCCTCGTGGTGAGAAATTGCAAGCCTCGAACAATTCCGCTGTCCCTGTTTGGACCTTATAATGATGGGAAAAAACAAATTAAAAATTGCTCTGAAATTACACTGTATAAAATGACGTGAGTCTCTTCTCAAACTCAATCCTGGTTTGCCACTCAAAAGGGAGAATAATTGCTTAAACGTGAGTCATTGGTACAACATGGGCCAGACGAGATTGTGTACTGAAAAACAGAAAATCTGACTCAATGGCACCAAAGCGAGTGGTTTTATGGAGCCCATGACGTAGCTCCCTAGGGGCATCACTTAAGCGCCACCAGGCAATAAATTGGCTTGACTGTACAAGGGCTTCAGACGAAGTGACACTCAGGGCTTGTCCCATTCGATTACGAAGCTCAAGTTCCTACGAAAGGGAACTAATTTCTGTACAAGCTGCAGAAGTGATGAAGAGTTTTTTGGTGAGTTGCTCAACAAAAAAGAAAACATTTGAAACACATCACAAACTATTTCAATTCACCTGCTGGACATGTTGACTGGCAGATTTATCATGTGTGCACAGTCTGAGGGGTAAAAAAAATCATATTAACAGTTAAAACATGTTATAATTTGAAGAGTGATTATATGCCACTGCTGAAATGTTAAATATGCATGCATGTTAAGTACATTTTTATTCAGTGTGTTATCCACACTTATAACGACTGCTGTTACAGATGTTATCAGTTTGAACTACTGATTGTATCTTGCATGTGTATCAAAAATTTGCTGAAAACATGTTACAAACAGAGGTGGGTAGAGAAGCCAAAAAACCGTACTCAAGTAAAAGTACAATTACTTCAAAAACATAATTACTCAAGTAGAAGTAAAAGTACTAACATAAATAATTACTTGAGTAAGAAAGTATCCAATTAAAAGAGTACTCAAGTAGTTAGTAACTACTCAAATGTCATAATAGACGTTTACTCACCCTATATTCCATTACATAATACACATTGAACATGTACTACAGAATTATTATTATTAATATTAATAATATTGCCTGAGTCACTATTTACTTTCGGTGAATTATATATATATATAGGAAATAGTGAATGAGTGAACGATTGCGGACACAGCCAATCTTGTCGCGACGATTGTCCGCACATCTCGTGCCCGCACATCTCCCAAGGCTGTCTGTTAGCGCACCAGTCGTCCATCACACGAATGGCAGTGATTAATTTGGATGTTTACATGGATTTATACAACTAATCGGCCTGAATTAGCTGCGATAGTTTCCAGTACCCCCGCGAGTGCGCGGAGTAAATGCATAAATACTGCTTATGACATGCGGGACAAATCACACTGATATATTGCTGCACTGGACTGGCGACCTGTCCAGGGTGTACCCCGCCTTTCGCCCAATGTTAGCTGGGATAGGCTCCAGCCCCCCGCGACCCTGTACAGGATAAGCGGTTGACGATGGATGGATGGATGGATATTGCTGCACTAATTTAAAAATGTACACTTAAAAACTGATGTAATAAGAGCCCGGTTACAGAATCACCCTGAAAATGACCATCTCATTACACATAGAGATTACAATTAGAGAATTGTGCTCCTCCGAGTGTTTTGAACGCAATAACGTAATGCATGTTTGTGGATCGAGTAGTGACACTGCCTACTGAAGTTTTTTCTTCACTGTATAAACTGCACATTGCTCATACAGCTGAAATTTCAGTTACTGCCCTCTGGAGTAAACAGGTGGTACTACAAGCTTGCATTTCTCAGGAATCTTCATTATTATGTTCCGTGGGCATACGATTAACTGCGTTAATTTTTTTACGCGTCATTTTTTGTCAAATTAATCACACTGAATTAACGCGCTAAATCGACAGCCCTAATATATATATATATATATATATATATATATATACTTTATATATATTTTATATTTATTACATGTTGGTGTCAAGGTCAATTTATTTATATAGCACATTTAAGAACACTAGTGTATA
Organism: Moxostoma hubbsi; assembly: GCA_032164185.1. Lineage (NCBI taxonomy): Eukaryota > Metazoa > Chordata > Actinopteri > Cypriniformes > Catostomidae > Moxostoma > Moxostoma hubbsi. The sequence continues at coordinate 12,446,853 of JAVLUX010000011.1, read as the reverse complement.
CCAAAGTGCTGTACATATTCACATGAAAACAATAACAGGACACAGAGGAATAAAAGACTAATTTGAAAAATAACACAAAACATGAAATTACCCATATAGTCTACAATAAACATTCATGTAAAAGGCAAGGAATAAAGATACGTCAGGCGTGATTTAAAAACAGGAATGGAAGGGGCAGACCTAACATCCAGAGGTATACTGTTCCATAGTCTAGGGCCAGCAACAGAAAAAGCACGATCCCCTTTAAACTTTAGGCGAGAGCATGGTATTTGCAGGAGAAATTTGTCTGAAGATCTGAGGCTTCTAGGGGTTTGTTGATAGTTCAGAAGTTCTGACAGATAAGAAGGGGCCACACCATTTAATGCTTTATAAACAAATAACAAGATCTTAAAATGGATCCTAAAATGCACCAGTAACCAGTGGAGAGATGCTAAAACCGGTGAAATGTGTTCCCTCTTCTTAGCACCAGTAAGCAACCTAGTAGCTTTGTTTTGGACCAACTGCAGGCGATACAGAGACTATAAAAAAAGTGATTTAGCCCCATATACAATGCATTTGAATAGTCAAGTCTAGATGAGATGAAGGCATGGATAACTGTTTCCAAATTCCTTTAATGATTGCTGATGTTTTAATTTGGCTATTTGCCTTAATTGAAAAAAGCTACTCCTCACCACAGCGTTTATCCGTTTTCCAAAATTTAGCTCAGAGTGAAAAATCACACCTAGGTTTTTTGCAAAAGAATGAATATTTGAAAACAGTGTATCTAGGTTCCTAGTGATATCAGAGACAGCACCAGGGAGACCAAACACAATGACCTCAGTTTTGCTCTCATTTAATTGGAGAAAGTTATTAAGATCGGTCATATTTAAATTAGGCTTCTTGAGAAATGGCCTGATCACTGCCTGCATGACGGAACACAGCCACTGTTCAATGAGCCATTTAAAATAGCCAATATTATCCAGCACCTCTCTAAAGAGCTGGGTGGGAATAACATCAACCGAAGAGGTGGTCGGCTTAATCTGTTGCAGTATATCCATAAGATCTGATGATCGCTCACAACTTGGCAGTTAATGGCAGCATACCCTTTTCTGCATATTAATACATGGCACTCATTGGAAGGGATGTGAATAGGAATTAGTGCTTCATCACTGACACCAATGACTGGGGGATATTGTGTTTTTTTTTAAAAAATGCTGCACTGCAGCTTTGTCTTCTCTGGAGGTGGGGAATTTTATGTGCTCCAGGATGTGCCAAAGTAATGCAGTGGCGAGCGCTTGCACAGACCTTGACACTGAGGCCTTGCAGAGCATGTGTCCATCTCCAAGAACCTCTAGAAAGCTTCCCATTGCATAGAATCTTAGTGCTGCCAAGTGCTGGGTTTCAGGGCTCAGGTGAGTTAGCCGGTTTGTTTTTTACGTTTTATTATTTTCTCTCCCTCATGTATGCATGATCGCTGTTTCCATGGGAACATTGATTTTTCCAGGTATATCACTGATCATGCCACTGTTTAGCATGCCGAGCAACACCTATTCTCCTCTAATTCACTCCCTTCTTAAACCATTTGTGTTCACAGTATCTTTGCTAGATTGCTATTTGGTGTGAATTAACTAACCTCACTCTCTCTGCCTAGTTGGTCTTGTCTCATGTATCTGCCCACATGTCGGGTATGTGGTTGCCTTCCAGTTCGCTGTGGGTCAGCTGGGTTTCCACAGAGTATACCTTGTCTTTGCCCGCTTATCGGGAGCTAGATCGCCCTACCCTGCTGAGCATCATTCTGCACCTCAGTTAGCTTCAAAGGAGGATTCTACGAATCAATTCCTGACTTCCACAACACACACACTCATTCTATGAACACACTCTTTTGTGCTGAATGCTGAGAAGAGTTATTCCCTGTCTGTCGCTCACTTTGACGTTTGCTGTTGGATCTATGGTGCATATCAGCGGCTTTCTCCTTCTCTGCAGCTTTGCCCTTGGGCTCTTCGACAGCATTTCATTAAAGAGTAAAATAGTAGATTTTCTCTAAAAGAGTATACACATTGTCGTTGAATGTCTTTTTAAAGATGTCTTTCCACCTTTGTGTAGTTCCTGGATGCGGCAGATATCTCTCCGCTTCTGACGGTCATAAGAGCTGCATCACGTGCCTGGACTGCGATCATACACAGGCAGCGTTTTATGAATGGTTCATGTTCTCAGTGCGAGAACATAACCATTGCAACATTGTGGTCGCAGCTTTCTTTCCTCCAAGAGAAAGCCACTTCAGCCGCTCCCCGTGCCACGCCTCCTTCCTACGGGATAGGGGGCTGGCGATGAAGGCGATTTGGGGAGTGCAGCGGGCTTGGTTTTGCTGGGTAAATCCCCACAAACCACCCACCCCAGAGCATGCTCATTTGCTTCCGTTCGGGCTAGAGGTGAGAGCAGCTCACCTCACGGCCAGTCTGTTTACTCCCTCAGACCCTCCCTGTTTACTCCTTTGTTTTGTTCAAGTTTGACCTTAATCAGATTTTTTCTAAATGATTTAGTGAGGGTTTTGTGGTTGGTAGTTTGAGGAACAGACACAGTCTCTATGAGATATCTAGGTTATACTGTCTCTATGTGTTGTAGTTTATGTGACCTATGTGACATCTCAAGGCAGCTAGCAGATGTTCGGATTAACCAGTTTGTCTGCTTCCTGACCTGGGCCCCAGTTAGTCAAATACTATCATTATTAAGACTATGAGTCAAATTACTAGAGAGGAGAGCGGCACCTTCCCTGGAGGGATGGAGTCTGTCTCTCTTTTGCAGGTCAGGTCAACCCCAAAAACTCTTCCAATTGTCTATAAATCCTATTCTATTCTTCAGCCACCACTCAGACATCCAGCCATTCAGTGACAATAATCTACTATAAACCTTATTACAGCATATTAAACCTGTCATTACAGCATATTCACACACCTCACGGAATTGTTTGTTGTTGTTGGTTGTTCTAGATAAGCGGTGCTTTGAGATCGATGCAGTAATCTGTGTAACACAGAGAAAAACGGGAGCGCGCTGACAAATCACGCACTTTAATCGTGATAAAAATAGAAAGTGGATGCAGGTGGAATATGCGCACAGTTGCGAGGGAAAATCTGATGCGTGCTGAAAAATGGCAGATGTTAAGGATTAAAGGCTGAAAACAGATATATAAAGGATGCTAAAAAAAACTTGCAGGCTACAAACACATAGACTTGTGCTAGGCGCCAGCAGCAACAGGTAAAAAAAAAGCAGATGAAACAGTAGAAAATCGGAAAAACCTGAAACACGGTAAAATGACAAAGGATTAAATGATGAACGTATAAGAATAAGCAATGCTAAGCAGCCTAAGCAGGCTTCAAACACTCGTGCAGTGTGCCATCATTAACAGCACGTGCGTTTTCAAAAAGCTACATTTTCGTGACAAAAACGCTGTCTCATTTTGGACGGAAGGCCAAAACGTATTTCTAGTGACATTTAGCTACTTTCCATTGAAACTAGTTGGCAACACTGTTTTTTTTTTCCTTAAAAGATTTGTCATTAGTTGGTGATCAGCCACACTTCATGCAGCCCATCAATGGTCTTATAACAAGCTCATAAATGGAACCAGAAGTGACAGAGCAGGGAGAGATCTACAATATGCAGTGCTGTGAGTCCTAAGTTAAAGGGGTTAGAAAATCTGCTCCAAAAAAAGCTAAATGTCATGCAGGGGTTGCTATCAGAAACCGCATAGCTGGTCTTTGTCAGGCCAACTAGCTATTCTGATGTTTACAAGACCCTAAAGGCAGAGAAAATCTCTTTCTCTATGTGCTATTAGAGAATGGCTCAACGCTTTGAAACAACAGGTTATGTTGCCAGAAAGAAAAAATCTGGAAGGGCCAAAGCCTCTTCATGCAGGGCTGACCACGTTTAACATACAGTACATTCAAGCAGACATTTTAGAACAAAGTGCTACATCTCCAACAGTATATTACAAACATGAAATATGCAATAAAGATAGTATTTAAAATGTATATACATAAATAAAAATTGTGGCCAAAAAAGGTGAATATTGTGTGAGCTCCATGACTGCTAATGGGAATAACATTAAATGCAGCTGATGGAGTTTCTGGTGAGCTCTTATGGTGGGATGGTGCCCTACTTGGGCGTTGGCACCATATGCAGACAGCTTAATGTGCGTATGGGAGCAGCGGTACAGACTGAGGTTAACATTATTCTTAATATCTCCTTTATGTTCCATGGACAAATCAAAGTCATAAGGGTTTGGAACAACATATGGGTTTGGATCAACATATGGATGAGGTGAGGGTTATTGCATTGTTGCATCATGACAGCATTTCAAGCCAAATTTTAAAAAAAAGATGTCTCATTGTTGTTGCCTATGTACCCCACAACAGTGGTGTAATTTGCAAAATTCAGCCTGAGATTATATTAAATTGTCCATAAAAATTATAATATATATATATATATATATATATATATATATATATATATATATATATATATATATATTTATTATGTAGGAGATAAATTATATAGGATATGATAAAGGTTATTTTTTTACTCCTATTCTGGCCTCAATTTGTTAGATAAACTTGACAGAATTAACTGTTGATTTTCTACATAAATATATATTTATATTTATTTATAATGTGCAAGAGTATAATGCATCTTTTTGTTCTGTGATTATATAATACATTCTTATAGTGCAATAATATCATTTTATCATAACTATTTCAACTGTGTTAGGAGAGGATAATGCATACACATTCAAAACATTTACACTACAGAGTGAGGTTGTCTACATGAGATGATGTACACTCATAATCCATATTATGCACCTTGAATTGTCTAGTTCTCTAAAGCAGTTTTTAAAAATAACTCCATAGTCTGAAAAACAAGCACATACTGATTACATAACAAGCATGTGCTCATCTTTCTATACAGTAGTTGTCATTATAACTTGCAAAACGTGGTGATAAGAGATATGTTCTTATAGGAGAACAGAGAGTTGGCCTGTGATTTTATGTATTTATTTATTATGTGATTTAAGTACATTTATTACACAGACAATTCACCTGGATAAACAAGTTCTTCGCTCAAGAGCACAATCATGATGGTTCAAGGATTGTTCCTTGTTTATATAAAATTGGCAACCTTTGGATTAAAAGGTTAAATTAAATTGTAGTTAAATTGTAGTTATTTAACTACAATGCCACACCATCCTGCATGGTAAAACAATAATCAAAATTGTAAATAAATAAATAAAATTCTCACACAACTGGTTTTAAACTCTTTGTCATCTGCCAAATTAGTTGCCTCAACTAAACTCAACCCCCCCTTTGTCTTGAAACTTTAATAGGAAAAATGACATTGCTATAACCAAAACCTCTAACCGATAACCAAACCTATCTCATGTCCCATACACCTCTGCCATTTTTAAATTTCACTATGTGTGAATGACATGAGTGCCATCATACCATGCCAATTTTATTTCAGCATTATGTACTAGACTCTGAATTTCACACTATTGAGTTTACTAAAATCAAATTTGGGTCTTCTCGCCACAAATCTTATGCACAATTCATCTAAAGGAATGGTACCACCCTAAAACACAACCACAGATTCCTGGCTTATATTTAATGTATTAATAGCCATAATTTGAAACAATGATTACACTAATGCAACAAATTGATTAATTTTATGACATTTTAATAGCTTGCATAACAGTGCCAAACACTGAAAGACATAAGAGAACACAAACAGGTTAAGTAAAAGGCAGCTGATTAACTAAACATGTGGCAAGAAATTATGACCTTGAGTTAGAAATAAATTACATAGCAAATGTGGGCAAATCAGTAATACTGAACCTCGAGGTGGCAAAGCTGTTTAGTAAAATGAATGAGCCAGAGATCCATGCCTGAACAATGAAAATCTTCTCAAGGATAATGAGTGAGGCATGTGCCTTTATGTAAGTCATTTCATTATCAAATACGGTTGTGTTGTGATTTGCATTTTATGGTGAACCATACTTAAGAGTACCATCACTGATGGTCAGATTTTCATTTGCAAATAAAAACATAATAATATTATCTTGCCCAAACCCAGCTGGAGTCTGTAAGTGCAGTATTCTATTGCTGTTGTTTTGATTTATGAAGTAAATTGTCTCTTATGTCATTTCAGTACTTGTAAGTTGAGAATAGTTGCCTTTAATTCCATTTAGTGTGATCAACTTCAAAGTTCTTGATATTAGAACTTAATGGCTTTTGAGCATGCTCAGTTTGATCACTGAGGAAGTCATTTGTAGCATAATCATAATTACAAAATATTATTTATGTATATATTTATACACCTCTTTGTTATCCTGCCACCCAATAATCACATTATTTAGTTTGTCCATGCCTAATACTGCTGGTGATTTTAGTAATTGTTGTTTTAAAATATAAAATGTATCTCCAAATATCACATAAATCCAGCATAAAATAATCCATAAGACTCTAGCTGTTATCCACTCTTTTCCAAAACATGAACCACCAAATCTTAGGTGAACCATTTTATCGTGTCTTATTCAATCAAATGTATTTATTTAAAATGTTTAGCTGCTGGGTGCTGTCAAATGTACAGACTTAACAAAAATGTCAGTTCATATGCACAACATTTTTTCACAAAACATAAACCGATGATGAAAACCAAAGCTTCCAATAAAATACACAGGAAAATTGTATCCTTTGTAGAAAAAAGATGTATCTGCAGTGGGAACAGGCCGCAGCCTACCTGGAGGGGAGGAGCTCTTTTTTTTTTTTACCAACTACTTTCACATTTTTTCTTCTGTTTTTTGGCAATTTACCAGTGGTGGCTGGTCCATAGGGGGTGCTGGGGCACTGCCCCACCTGGTGGAAAGTGTTTTTATATATATATATATATATATAAAAGCATTTTTAAAGTAATTATTTACAAATTATTTTAAGTATGTGTGTGTTTAAAATGCATAATAATAATGTGTAATATCTAAAATATAATTAATTATGTGGGGGAAAATTAGCTTCCTTTTCATCCCTTCTCTTGTCAAGAGTCCTGACTACCACCGACTGTGCATGCTTGGGATGCTTTTTCAAGCGCCCCTCGGTGGAGCAGTGCCAACCAATGCTGACACAATGTATTCACATGTGCAAAAGAAATTTAGCCAATCAGCAGCCTCGATATTATGGCTTGAGGGGTGCTGAGAGAAGCGCCACAAGTATGTGCAGCCGGTTGTGTTCGGGACTCTTGACATCATCTCATTGGGTGACTGACAGTCTCTGCCAATAGATTGTAATACTATATAAATGATGAACGCGTACACAGGAGCAGGATCTCAGCTGCCCAGTCTGCCCCCAAATTCAATAAGATCTCTTCAGCAAATCGGATCAACCTGGCATCAACATCAAACAACAGGCTAGCGAAAAGAGCAAAACATACACATGATGCTTCTCCCATACCTGGTACCGCAGAATAGCTTGGCTAGCTGGATGCATCAGCCTCAGACTAGGCTGGCAGACCCAAAGGTCAAGTCAAGTCAATTGTTTTTTTATTGTCGTTTCAACCATATACAGTTAGTACAGTACACAGCGAAATGAGACAACGTTCCTCTAGGACCATGGTGCTACATAAAACAACATAGAACAAACCTAGGACCACATGAGACTACACAGACTAAATAAAATACCTATATAAAGTGCACATGCAAACGTGTACAAAAAGTACAGGACAGTACAATAAATTACTAACAATGAACAGGAAAATAGACACATTAAGAGACAGTGTAGCACCGACCAGTACACAGTAGTGCAAAAGATGACAGTTTCTAAAAATGCCAAATGTAAACATAACATACTCTGAGATGGTGTTCTATGGACATAGCAGTTATTGAGGTAGCAGCCAGTTATAAAGTGACAATAATTCAAGTGCAACTCAGGACACGTGCGCGCGTGTGTGTGTGTGTGTGTGTGTGTGTGTGTGTGTGTGTCAAACCAGTCTCTGAGTATTGAGGAGTCTGATGGCTTGGGGGAAGAAGCTGTTACACAGTCTGGCCCCGTGAGGGCTCGAATGCTTCGGTACCTCTTGCCAGACGGCAGGAGGGTGAAGAGTTTGTGTGAGGGGTGTGTGGGGTCATCCACAATGCTGTTGGCTTTGCGGATGCAGTGTTTTTTGTAAATGTCTTTGATGGAGGGAAGAGAGACCCCGATGATCTTCTCAACTGTCCGCACTATCCTCTGCAGGGCTTTGCGGTCCGAAACGGTGCAATCCAAAACCAGGCAGTGATGCAGCTGCTCAGGATGCTCTCAATAGTCCATCTATAGTGTAGTGAGGATGGAGGGGTGGGAGGTGGCAGCCCAGTCAAGTCCTCAGCATTCAACATCAACAGTGCACTCTCCGATGCAGCGATCGAAGACTCATCCTGCTTGCAGGCCATGAAAGAGATGTCAAGCTGGCCATGAGGCAGGCTGGCCTCATTTTGTAACCGGACGGGAGCAAAACAGCATGCTGGGAACGGAAGGTCCACAGGGAATTACCCGGTGAGACCACGCCCATTGAACTCCCCAAATCGCCTCATACCCATGGGTAGAAGGCGCAGCGCGTGGGGGGGGGGGGGGGGGGGGGGGGCTAGAGTGGGGGGGCTAGAGTGGCTTTCCCGCTTCGGAAGAAGGAAAGCCGCAACCGCAACATTGCCATGGTCATATTCTTGCAATGAGAACATGAACCATCAACAAATGCTGCCTCAGTGTGATCGCTGTCCAGACACGTGAGTCAGCACATGTGGCCGTCAGAGAGATAAAGACCACATCCAGGAATCACACAAAGACAGAAAGGCATCTTTATAAAGACGTTTCTTTAAAAAGTCATTCAACATCAATGTGTGTGCTCTTATAGAGAAAATATTCTCTTTAGCAGGAATATACACTCTTTTAACGCTGTCGAAGCGCCCAGGGGCTAAAAGGAGAGAAAACCTCTGGAAATGCGCCATATATCAGAGGTGAATGGAACAGCAGCAGTGTTCAGCTCGCTGATAGTACAACCGCTTGTCTCTGAATAAATCTGAATGAGAGTATGCGTTCCTTCTCCTTTTATACCCATATGTCCGGGGGAGTGACATGCAAATTCCCTCACCAGTTCTCACTGGCCTTTTCTCAAAAGAATAGAGGTGTTCGGGGCTCTCAGGAGTGACCCCTAGTGTCACTACATCGACACAACTTCGAGTGAGTGACAGAAGGGAAACTACATATTGTTGCATTTGCTACGGAGCATGCACTCTTGCTCTCAGGCTGCAACAATGGACAAAGAGCAGCCCGTGGTATTGTTCTGACTGCCAGTACTTTTCCACTTTCCAGCAGCAGCACCAACCCCTGGAGGAAATCGGGGTATAGAAAAAAAGAGGTCACAGTTACCTTACCTTAACCAAAGCGAGAACTCAATAGGACCAAATGAACAGATATTTCTCAGGTTACTCAGAAGAGTCCAAGTTCTGTATCTGACGAGATGCGGCTTAGCTGAGGGTATTGAAGAGGTAAATAACTTCCGCTGAATTACATCATCAGATATTCCTCTACAAGCCACCACATATTAAAGCTCTTGTTTTTACCACAATTTGACATGAATTTAACACATTTTAAATCCCTTCTGCAGATTTCCCACCAAATCGGTGCAGTAAATATGAAAAAGTCAGCAGATTCTTTCTATGCCTGAAAACCGAGGACTCAAAAATAGTATCATATTTTTGAGTCCTCCTTAACTTAATTATATCGGGCACTGTATCTGGAAAGAATCTGTCAATACGTGAAGGAGTGCAATTTAAAGAGGTACTTCTCTAACCACAAACAGTCAACAGATAATCATATAAGGATTCTGCTCTCCAGATGTTTTCAGCCTACACAGCACACTCCCTTTGATTTGCCTGTTTCTAAATTTAATGAATGTTCAATCTCCTTTATAGATAAATATCTAACTATAGAACACTAAGCTGCCGGATCTACTGCATAAGCCCGGTTTTAATAAATGGCTGTGACTAATTAATTTTGGACATGTCATAATAACAAGACAAGTCAATTTTATTTGTATAGCACCTTTCACAACACACATTGTTTCAAAGCAGCTTTACAGAAGATCAGGCATTAAGACGATAAAACTATAATGTCTACAAATCATCATTGTGTAGTTAGATAATATACGATTGTTAATCATGTTTAAAAATAAGTAATAAAATAATAATTGTATTAATAACCCCAGTGAGCAAGCAGAAAGCGACTGTGGCAAGGAACACAAAACTCCATAAGATGTTGATTAATGGTTAAAAATAACCTCACTTGTTGGCAATTGTTAGTCTATGCACATTTAATCACTCACTCATGGACTCTCGGAACATCTTGGATGTTTGTCATCAGCCACCACACCTCCCCCCCTTCTCACACATCAAACCAATATAATGACACACCCTATCACAGACCAGGGGCTGGAGGTTATATCAAACCAATAATTCAAATTAGGTCACACCCTCCTCAAGCTTTCCATTTAGTACCATCATACCTATCATACCGCTAAATGCAAATGACATGGCAACTGTCAGTGGAAAAATACTGTGCATAGAAAAGCGATAGAAACTGTCATGAGGTGCACAGAGAGAGAAAGAGAGAGAGAGAGAGAGAGAGAGAGAGAGAGAGAGAGAGAGAGCTAGTGCAACAAACCAAAAGTGTGAGAGGTACTGGGAGTGAAAACAAGTAGAAAAATATAGCTGCAAGCAGCAATCAACAGGCAAGCACCGTGGGCTCATTTCCTCCTGGCGGCTTTAGTAAAACAATGCATCAAAAATTTTTAAGCGACTTAAATGGAAATTGATTTTTATTCAAAGACTGTTTTAAGGGCCACACTTCCTGCTGCCAGTTGGTGGGGCTACGACCATGACCCACAGTAGATACATCAATGTGATCAGCCCTCAAGGCCAAACATAAATGTCAATTCTGATGTACATCTCACAATGCACACAGAAGATATGAAACTATTCTTTCATCCTATTTGTTTATTACTTTATCGAGTTGCCATGGAGACACTGTTTTAGACATACAAAAATCTGTTCACAATTCAGCATCCTCAATGTTTTGGCATGGCGTTGCCTAAATTTGGTACCAGTCAGATGAATTCCCTATGAGGAATATTTCAAATTCCAGAGCATGCCACGTCTTCCATGCTGTGTGAATGTTGTCCGGCTTGATCTACATACAGTATGTACAAAGTTTGGTGACTGTAGCTGAAAAGGGATGTGCTACAGTGTCCCCTGAACATGGCTATTTTCTATTTGGCACTACAGAGCCCCCTCAACACACCAATAAATGAACCTTTGCCTATCCCTAATGGCCAGCAATTCTGATGTGTGCGCAAAAGATCATAAAAATTCAAATATGCCAAGTACCTCAAAAACATGAATAAACATAAAAAGGAATAATAGTGTTTAATGCATCGCTATGGCAACATTAGTTAAGATATCGAAAATCCCTTCATAATTTTAAATCTGCACTGTCTTGAAATTATTCTAAAGAAATTTGAAGCAAATAGTCATATCCATGTGATCAGCCCCCAATACCAAACATATATCTCAATTTTGATCTAAATCGCACAATGCATGCGGTTATATGAGCACTTCCTCTTTTTCATTTTTTGCCATTAATTTATTGCCTCACCATGGCAACACCATTTGAAATATCAAAAATCTGTTCGCAGTTTAGCATCGTCAATGTCTTGGCATGATGTTGCAATGTTTGGTGCCTGTCACATAAATCCCCTAGGAGTAGTATGTCAAATTCCAGAGTATGCATTTTTCAAACAATGCAACATGGCAGACTTCCTGTTGGGCAGACCCCATGACTATGATGGTGAAAGTTGTCCAGCTTGATGAGATCTATGTGTACAAAGTTTGGTGTCTGTACTTGAAAAGACATGTGAGAGCCTCCCAAAAATCCAATTTTCAAGGGGCCTGCAGAGAGTTACCTGTACACAACATCATTGGTATAGGACTAAACTATGAAATTATATTAACAACAAATGTCTTTTAAACAAAAAGACATGCTGAATTGTATTAATTGAAAAATAGACAAATTGCTGCGTTTGTTTTTCAATTGTGCCTTTTTTAAATACATATTAAACCCAGTAGTTTAATAAGTGGTTTTGTTTAAACTGTTTTGAATATGTTCTTTGAGATAAAAAAAATAGCAATAACATTAATGTGCGAATAATTTCATAAAATAAACAAGATCTACATATGATGTAACACCAACAACTGTAAACATGCCTTTTGCTGTGGAAAAAAAAAACTATTTCAATTCTCTTAAAGCAAGTCAAATAAACAAGCTCATACATTTTGTCCTTCTCCAATGAATCGCTGTTTTTTTTACCTGCAACTTTTAATACTAAATGTAGCAAATATGTACATATCATTTGTGTATTAAAAATAAACCCAATTTTCCTGTCCTTAGCTCATGGAAGTCACCACGATGAATTGATAAATCAGCCAGATTTCACAAGAAATCTTCAGAAAAGAACACACTCTAAACAAGATGTACCACACACCAAAAATAGTTGGTATATTATATTGATATCCACATCTCAATACAAATGTAAAATCTGCAGTCAGCCACTGGGGAAAAAAAAAAACAAACCAAAAAAAAAAAAAAACACAAACACAAAACTTGGGGAGGAATATGAACCCAGAGTCATCTCCCTTTGTTGTAGTAACCCAAAATGTGATGTTGAATAAAATTACAGACAATTAAAATGGTATTTTATTATATTACCATTATATTATATATATAATATATTTAGTATATTACCAAAACACAAACAACATATCAGGGCTTTCAAAATATGTCTTAAAGTAAGTGCTTCATTGGTTAATTATACTGCCAAATGAATGGTTAAATATTTAAAAACTTTGGGCTGTTGGTTTGATTTGGAAATCTGTGGTTTATCCAAAACCAACAAACCATTAAAGCATTGCCAGTACAATCAACAAATTATTTTACAATCAACAACACATTTTATGTGATTAAAAAAAGCTGCTTTGTTGAATCATAAGGTCTATACAAGCAATATTTGATGAGCAATAACTTATTTGTAAAGGATTTTATGCCAGGTTTCAATTGAGAGAACAGTTATTACATTTGGTCTAGATAATCACAGCAGTCCCAAAATGTTTTAATCCAACATTTAGTAAGTTAACTTAAAGTTTAAGCAATCTGTACACAATCACTGTGATAGTAATGTCCACCACACTATCAATTCAGTGATCAGCATTTTGATGAACAAAAGTATCAGATGAACTGGTTACTGCAGAGATAGGAATGCTTATAAATATTCAAGACCAAAAGAGTCCAAAATCATTTAGTTTGGGTAAATATATATTTATAAAAAGAGCAACCAATCTCTATGGAACCTTTTCTTTTTATTTTTGCATCTCTTGTTCCAATACATATTTGTATTTTCAGTATAAAACATGATTTAAATACATTCAGTATTAAAACAAGAATCAGTGCTTCACTAACTTTATTTCAGGACATTCCATTTATGATACAATTCTAAAATAATTAGAATTTTCTTGACACATCTATTTAGAATTAACAAATTAATTAAAACAATTGCACATTTGGGTCACTTTTTCACTAATTTAAGTGCTTTCATGTCAAGGTATTAATACAACAATATCAACTTAAAATAAGTTACCTCACACCAATTTCCATTTACTAAGGCCGAAGATCCCCTTTGTCTGAACAATCAGTGCATTCAACAGCAGAACAACAGTTAATGCATGTTACTGTAGCCACAATCAAACTCCTCTTCTAGAAGAGCAGTTAAAATGGAACAAAAAAGTTTTGGAACCTCAAATAATATTTAGATTTCAACATAACAGCACTAGCAGGTGCTGTTCCAGTGGACATTGTGAGGATCAGTGTGTAACATCCACAGATAAGCAGTCTTGTGTAGTAGCAATAAAATCTTGGGAATCATTTTCACCATATTAAAATCCCCAAAACGGGGACAAAACAATGTCTTTTGACCTGAAATCTTCCTACGTGCACGAAAGTAATGATTACAAATGCTACAGCAAATTGCTTGTGTACTGTTACAATATGCATGGAACCAAATACTCACTTGTACTTGGGAATGTACAGCAAGGTAATGATACCAGGTTTATTAAGAGGGCACAACACCTCAGTGACAAAGCATCTTTTTGTGCCAAGTTATTTATCATTTGCATAAAAATCTGACCTCATAATAAATAAATTCACCATCTTCTTTAACAAACTCCATAGTTTTTCTAAATTTCATTCTGTCCAAATTAATGTCAAATGTAGAAATACTGTAATAGCTGGTTACAAGAAATGTATTTCTATCCATTCCATTTATACTGGTGGCAAATGTACAGTAAGGCCAAATGTTATCTTTGGTAGTCCTAACAGAGTGCTATCACATACAAATGCATATACAAACAACAACTTTACACTTATATTTAAGTACTATAGGAGAGTTCCTTATAGGAAAACCATTACTTGAGGAAGAATTTCTAATTTCAGCTGAAAGAGTGCGTTAAGGCCAAATCCACCACTATCTTTAAAAGAATAATAAAAAAAAATAAAAAAAAACTGTATAAAATATATTAGCTAAGCACAACTGTCCATAAACTATATAAAAGCCACTCTTTTAATGCACTTGGTTGTCAACATATCAGAAAAAAAAATGAATTTAATATTTTAAGGTGTGATATAAATCCAAGGAGAAAGATTAAATCAATTATATTGTATGATTAAAAATGTTTAGAGTCCCCAAAATTATAAGAGGACAAAAAAATAACTGTAAATATTACAGACCCTATATGGCTTGTAAAAACAAATAAATGATACACATGTGTTGTCCATCACTTAAGTCATAGTAATCCAAGGTCAGCACACTACAGGGAGAAGTACACAAACATGAAGATACCCAGTGAACAGACCAATACCAGGATTGAGTTAAGTAACAGTTTGATCCTAGGGGGTTCATGAAGCAGTTCACGGATAGTTCCTTCATCTTCTTCAGTGACTTTTGTTTCAACAACAGAAGTCTTCTCCTTATGCCCACAAGTCCAGTCTAATTCATGCAGGCAACACTTTATATCACACTTGCCTTGGCCATCTTCCTTCTGATTCACAAGCTTTGCATGACCATCGCTGTAAAGTTCCATTGGAGTGGATGCTTCTGTACTCGGGGTCATGGGATCTTGGTCACAAGGGGAGGGCATTAAGAGTTTCATGTCAGCTTCATCAAGACATCTCTCTTTCTGGACATCCACAGACACGTCTTTCTTAAGGACACCATTGCCACTGCCACTGAAGTGGTTTTGACCATTATTGGCAAGTTTGTAAATTTCCTCTCGTTCAGTCACAGGGAGCCGTTTCAGTTCGCTCAAGCCCCAGACTGTAGTACGCTTGACTTTCTCCTTTTCTGGGGGTGGTGTGCACAGACTGACAATCACAGCCACCAGGCCAGAGATCCAAAACAGCCCAGCAGCAATGTACATGTAGTGGACATGCGTGATGAAAGTTGGACGTTCATCCGGCTGGTCGCATTTTGGCTCACGATATATAAAGCCAAAGAGGAGGCGCGTAACGCCTAGTACAAACCCAGTCATGCCACCCCAAAATGCTCCCGTCTCGTTGCAGCGCTTCCAGAAGATTCCAAGTAGAAAGAGAGCAGCGATAGGAGGTGTCAGGTATCCTGCAGTTTCCTGGATGTAGAGGTACATCTGGCCACCTTGCATCTCAATAATTACCGGCACCCAAGCAATACTGATGGTCACCATGAATATCACAAACATCCTGCCAACCAATACTAGCTCACTGGATGGGGCCGTCGTACGCACCATTTTATAAATGTCCAAAGTGAAGATGGTGCTTGCACTGTTAAAAATTGAGTCCAGGTCACTCATGAGGGCAGCGATCATTACAGCCATCATCAAACCTCGAAGACCTACTGGCATTACACTCATGACCAGTCGAGGGTAGGCAATGTTGGAGCAGCCAGCCTGACTTCCACACACTGCCATGCAGTGCTCTGGTCCGATACACGCCAGCTCATCAGGAAACAATATTCGTGAGATCATTCCTGGAATAACGATAATGAACATGGGAAGGACTTTAAGCATACCTGCCATAAGAGTAGATCCTTTGGCATGAACAATGTTCTTGGCTGCTAACACTCTCTGCACAATCACCTGGTCAGCACACCAATACCAAATTGATGCAGGTGTCTGACCCAACAAGAAGCCAGGCCAAGGGATGTCCTCATCAAGCGGACCTCGTAGGAGCTTGAGTGAATCAGGCTTGGGATGGATTCGGCAGGAGTTTGTGTATTTGAAGGTGAAATTGCTGTTAGCCAGGATGGCTGTGACGTTTGGGACTGCCTCCATGTATTTTTCCCGTACACCCTCCAAACCGCCTACTTTGATCAGACTGAGAACAGCAAGAGTTAATGCACCACCAATCATGAGCAAGGCCTGTAAAGTGTCCGTGTAGATCACTGCCACCAGTCCGCCAGTCACAGTCAGCAAGGCTGTCATGGCAATGAGCAAGACTACTGACAGGTAGAGGTTCCAGCCAAGAGACTCCTGAATGAATAGAGCTCCTGCATATAAGTCTACTGAGAGTTTAGTAAAGATATACAGCAAAAGGGAAAGGGCTGCAAAATAAACCTTTAGCCGACATCCCCCATAACGCTTAGAAAGGTACTCTGGCATGGTGTAAACTCCAGAGTAGATGTAGACCGGAATGAATACCCAGCCCAGCAGCTGCAGAAGCAGAAGGGCATTGAACTCCCAGGCGCCCACTGCATAACCACTTGCTGCACCAGAACCAGCGAGGCCAATGAAATGCTCGCTACCAATGTTGCTTACAAACAGTGAGGCACCTACCACTACCCAGTTCATAGTTCGACCAGCTAGGAAGTAGCCGCTAACAGTACTACGGTTGGCTTTCCACATGGCAAGGAGACCAATTACAAGTACAAGGACAAAATAAAGTCCGACAACTGCAATATCGGCAGTCTCCATTGCTGGTTCCATTTTTAAATATTACAATTGTACTATTACAAAATGTAAATCACTGGGAAGAAAGGTTTATTTTAATAAAGATGCAGGCATGCACAAATAGAAAAATCGCTTATTCCTTTGCTTTCCTGTCTTTCTAGAAGGAAACGGAAGCATCAACCGTCTGTCAGATGAATTTCTATTTGGTTTGTGTTATGATTAATCCAACGGTGCTCTCATGAAGCACACAGGTTATTTTGGGGAGGATGTCCCAGGCTTCTGGTTTGTGTTATGATTAATCCAACGGTGCTCTCATGAAGCACACTGGTTATTTTGTGGAGGATGTCTCAGGCTTCTGGTATATTCCTGCAAGACAGCAAACATAGAAAGAGAGAGACAGAGCATGCATTAGATCAAGTGCTCTAAAACAGACTAAGCTGATGACAGAGCTCCCTAACCTCATCTGTACCTTCTTACTAACAACTGACCATCATCAATGCAAAACTGGAAAACACAAAATAGCATTTTTGACAAAGATTTTATTGAAAATTTTGTTGCTGTTGCTATGCAGTTGGCAAAGACAATTTACAAGGCTTAAATTATATAGCAACAGAGGCAGAAAACAATAATATCAATAACACACAAACAAACACCATAGCATCATCAAATATTTTAATTGAATATTTTAGGTCTTTGTTTCTGAAAAAACAAAATCCTTCACCCAAAAATGCAAATTCTCTCATCATTTACTCACCCACATGATATCCCAGGTGTTTTTGCTTCCTTTTGTCAGCAGAATACATTTGAAGAAAAAAAGAAAAATATCTCCACTCAGTAGGTTCTTAAAATGCAAGTGGATGGTGATCAGACCTTGGAAGCGCCCAAAATCACAGACAGTCAGCATAAACATCATTGATACGACTCCAGTGGTTAAAAGCAATACGATCGCTTTTGATGCACAACATCTGGAGGCTTTTTACTTTTTGACTATAAACCGTCGCTTCCAGCAAGCAGTAGTATACACATTCACGGGAGTGCTGAGATCACACGGTCTCTCGTGACAAATTCACGTTGGCATGTTACAGACGTAATCTCACGTTCTTCTCTTAGTTGAGACATCCAGGATAAGCACACAAATGGGGTGTCACACTTGGGTCAGTTTTCTCGTGCCTCACGTGAAAACAGGATCACGTCTACTGACCGGAGGCGATGATCTAAAAAGTACTTTACTTTCACTAAAAAGGGAGTCAAAAAGTACTTAAATATTAAAAAAATTTGCACCAAAAGCAATTGTGTTACTTTAGAAGACATTAATTTAACCGTTGGAGTCATATTGATGACAATATGCTGACTCTGCGATTTTCTCCTCTGTGAGCTTCAAAAGTGATCACCATCCACTTGCCTTTTAAGGACCTACTGAGACAAGATTCTATTTTTCTTCAAATGTGTTCTGCTGAAGAAAGAAATTCATACACACCTGGGATATTGTGAGGGTGACTCCTTCATATGCATATCACATAGGTATCTGATTTATACTTTCAGTACAATGCAAATTCAACTCATGGAGTTGTTTACCAGGAGCCAGATAAGGTTTTTCCTCAAATTTGGTTGAACTAATTGGTTGCTCATAAATTAAAGGAACAGTTCACTCAAAACTTTTAATTCTAAAACAAAATAATTTACTGCATCCCAGACGTGTTTGACTTTCTTCTGCAGAACACAAACAAGGATTTATATCAAGGAAGAATATCTCAGCTCTGTAAGTCAATGCAATGCAAGTGAAAGGTGACCAAAGATCACATAAAGGCAGCATAAAAGTAATCCATACGACTCCAGTGGTTAAATCCTTGCGTTCCGAAGCAATCCAAAAGGTTTTAGATGAGAACAGACCAAAACAGACCACTCCTTTTTCCACAAAAAATCTTGACCCCAGCAGTTTCCATGGCAATCATGATTTCAAGGTTGATTACACTTTCTAGTGCAATCTAGTGCTCTGTGCATCCATCAAGCACTAGGAAGTGTATTGTGCTTGAAATCATTATCTTTCCCAGAGGCTGCAATGGCAAGATGTACAATGAAAAAGATGATATATTTTAGTCTGGAGTATATTTTCTACTCTATATTTTGTACTGAAGTTTTTTGAATTACTGTTATGTGGCCTATATGTGCTTTTTTTTTATTTCATTGTGAATTATTAAAAAATGTGTGTGTTACACAATCCTCCAACTTTCACAACTGTCCATTACTGCCAGAGCTGTTACCACACACACACACACACACACACACACACACACACACACACGACATTTAGCAGTGGTCAAAAATTATTTCCAAAACAGCTTTTGGAATATAAACTCAGATGTGGATACAGACAATAATTAAATGACCACACGACCTTGGTGTTTGTCAAAAAATAATAGATAATTTGGTTGGGAATTTTCTCACGGGAGGTGGGAGAAAAACATTTCGGATGGCAATAAAATCACTGACTATTAGGGCCGTAGCAAGGTATTCCAGGCCCCCTGACTGTGTATTGTCAGGGCCCCTGTCCTATTAAAAAAATGAAGTTTAGAATTTGCCCCCCTGGACCACTAGAAGCGTTACCACCTTTCACCCCGCTATTTACAGCCCTGCTGACTACTCTCTGTAAATGCTGGAATTACCCCACGTCCCCATGCAAAGTGCTTTGTTAATCTCTCTGAATTATCTGGATGGCCAAGTAAAGGAGAGAGACATGGCAGAGTGGGGAGGAGCGGGGAGAAAGAAAAGTTGCACTCGCAGCCAACACGCCTCAATGCCAGAGCGTCTCACGTGTCACTACAATCTACAATCTCATTCAATTTGCTGTGGTAAAGTTGGTTACATACTCCCATATTTGGAATTCTTCTCTCAATAGCTTTCTAACGGAAGGTGCAAAACAGATGGTATCAGTAAATTCTTATATTGGCAAGTATATTTTATGTCTGCCAGCCCTGGTTTCTGAGCTGAACATCTCTGCTTGACTTGGTCTGATAAGGTTAAGGTAAAAACAAGTTTTGGACATCTTAAAAAAATAAATACAAAATAGATAAATACAAATGTAAATTTCGATGTAAATGTAAATTTTGCTCTGCGTATGTTTGTCCTCGTCAATCATAATTGAGCAAATGTGATACACACTAGAAAACATTTAGGACATAGCCTTCTACAGCTTTTAATATTTGAAAAATATTGCGGTTAACTGGTTTACAATTATTTGCACATTTTCTTATTATGTAACAGCACTGATGCAAAAAATGCATATCATATGGATGTATTTCTGGGGGATATGTGGATGCTAAGGGAAGCCCTATAATAAGAAAACTGATAAATCCACCAAAAAAAAGGGGGGTGGGGATGGGAGGTGGTAGAGATGCTCCAATATAGGGCACGACACCGCTTATGGGAATCCCAAGCTCAGTGATGTGCTTATGTAACACGAGTGCTTCAAAAGTGTGTAACAGTAAAATTATTGTGGGTGCACAATATGCAGTTCATGGCATCAGTTTATTAAAGCTGTTTAAATGTATTAGTTTATTAAAAGACATTGTCTGTCAGACACCCCAACATAAACAAATCGGCAACAGACTCAAAATACTGTCCACAACACATCACAAATAAATCTGTGGACTAGGCATAAATAACGGGAACATTGCTTAGCCTAAAGCAGGCAATTTAAAATCTGATCATGACTAAAATGTACATTTATTGTTAAATGCATTGAATTTGTACAGAAACAATGCTTTAAATAATGGAAGATTTAAGATGCAACTTTTCAAATTTACTCACTGATAGGAACTACACGCAACGCACCCTGTCAGCATACTTAATTACAAAAAGGGGCATTTTTAATTCATCACTTTAAAATCACCAGGTAAAAAGATTAAACTTAATAGTTTGTTGTTGGACGACTAGGAGCATCCTGTCCCATTTGTAGAATGTTTCTTTCTATGAATTTTGAATAATTTACATCCTTCGTCTTCACTCAGCCGATTTTTTTATGGATACGAGTCTGGTAGATCTAATTCTAACCTATGTTATAGTTTGGAATTTGTGTTTAAGCTTCAGTTTTACATTAATTGAAAGTTCACGTTCAGTCTGTGAAAATTGGCCATTAAAAGCACCACGTGGCCACCGTCCGTAACCATACTAACAGCACCAGTGCCCACACAGTCACAAGAGTTTTCCCATTTAGACTTACAAAATCTTGAGGAAAACGCTTTTAAATTATATTTTACCATGTATAAAGCATTTCACATGTCATTATAAAAGTCAATGCAACACAGTTCTTCTAAACATTGAAAATTTGAAGCAAAAATTTGTCATATAGGTGCCCCAAAAGGGTTTCCAAATTGTTTGAGCAATCCGTCCCTCCTTTCAACTACTATTGAACTATATCTAGTGCCATTAAACAAGTCAACACTACACAATGCTTCTAAACATTGAAGATTTGAACCGAATATTGTGTACTGAAGAGATGTAGCATGTCCTTTAGGTTACCCAGAAGGTTATCCAGCTTGTTTGATTATTCGGTTCAACCATTTGGAAAGTATTAAACTCTTATTAGTACATCCTTAGAAAACTCTGCGTTGCCTTGTAGACATTGCAATTATCAAACCTAAGTGTGTAGTGTATATCATGTAGAGGGCCTTAAAATTGTTCAATTTGTTTTGAAGAACTGTGTCCCAACCATTAAAATGTAATTAAAATTTTGGGATGACTGGTACAAAATAACATTTTTAGTAACCCATGCTCTGAAGGAAACATTCATAATTTGTTAATTTTTTTAATCATTCAAAGTGTATTGACCATTCGCTAGTAAAATTTTCAAAATGTTATATCTTCACACATTTGACAAAAAGTTGTACTGTGTACTTTAAAGGGTGTTTAATAACATATTTCATACATTTTTCAACACTTTCCAACGACTTAAAAGATTGAAATTATAATTATACAAAAGTTAAATATACAAACATTGAGTATGAGATGAATAGTTTTTTTATATTAATATTAGCAGCTAGTACCAATTAAAATGTACAACAATGGATAAGCTACTCACTTTTTATTTATTAAAATTAAAATTTTACATTTCTAAAGCAGACCAATATGTCTAAGGTATTCAACCTTCAACATCCCTCAACTAGTATTACAATGGTTGAAATAATTGAAAAGTGAATTAAGGTTGAATGGAAAAACATGTTTAAATTAGGGCTGTCAGTCGATTAAAATTAATCGAATTACATGGTGTCCCGATTAATTTAATCGCATTTAATCGCATATAGAAATATTTGCTGAGAAAACCCCTCATATAACAATAATTCAATATATAATGTTGAAATAATCATACATACCATACATACAATAGAAAATGTTCAGATAATTCAAATGCATCACATTCTTGTAGCAAAAGAGTTAATCATTGATAAGACAATACAAAAAGCGGCTTTAGAATACAATGTATTGTTTACTACCATATTATTGATCATAAGTCAATCATTGGCGCACAGTTTTCAGCAATCCATTTCACAAGTGAATGTCAATCGTTGGAGATTTATTATGAGGGCTTGTTTAAGGACCGGTCAATTTCAACAAGCGTCAGACATTTGTGTAGTATCTGGGGTGCGTTGCATCATAAACATAAAATGTATAGTTCACCCTTTCAAGATAAATATAGTTTCATACTCAATATTTAAACATCTTGAGATCCCTTAGATCGCATTTGCGCTCCAAGTGTTTTGAATGCAAGAACTTAATGCATGTTTGTGTTGTTCTGCCGATGGAAGTGTTTTCTTCACTGTATAAACTCAGTGTTGCTCATACAGCTGAAATTTCAATTACTGCCCTCTGGAGTAAACAGGTGGTACAACAAGCTTGCATTACTCCGGAATCTTCATTATTACGGTCCGGTGGCATTGCAATTAATTGCGTCAACTTTAACTTGTTATTTTTAATGAAATTAATCACACTGAATTAACGCATTAAACCGACGGGCCTAGTTTGAATATAAACTACAAGAATAAAAGTTTACCGATTGTCAGTACAGGAAAGATGTTCGATAAAGAAATAATAATGCACGCTGATCAGCGTCCATAAACAAACGGGGGGGGGAATAAAAAAAAATATTGCACACTTTAGACATTCCCTAACTGTTCTGACACGGAAATTCTGAGAAAATTTGACATATCAAATTAACAACTCAATGATTGCGTATTTTGTTTGATTAAATTAGTAGTATCTGATTGTCATACATGCCAGTTATTATAATTTACAAACACTGATCGTTACACTGATTACATCATTTATTAGAAATCTATTGACAAAAAAAAAAAAAATCTGAATGTGAGAATCTGAAACCAACTTTACTGCAGTATTCAATTTCTTTATCTACAATATTGTAGAATGCAACACTAATATGGAATACATGACCTGCATGATCCTGATACAATGAAGAGCAGTACAACATTCATTCAAGGATAGGCAACTAAAATTACCAGCATAAAAAAAAATTAAGAAAGACCCTGATTAACAATAACCTACACACCTGACTGACAGGTCGAATTGACGCGTGGAATGTTTCGGAGTGAACAACAGTGGGCATCATCCTCAACGACTTTCTAGAAGCGATGCTCGCCAAACATGACGGAACTACAGGTACAACCGAACGATGCATTTTGCTATAATATTTAAAGTATGGGGTTAGAATAGTTTCTAATTAACATACAAATAGACAGAGAAAATGGTTCACAAAAAAATTGAATGAGGTCCACAAATAAATGTAAGGAGTTTTGTGAAAATGAAATAAATTCACAAATAAAAAAGAATGAGATTTTATAATATCTGTTGGAAATTTCACAAAAATAAAGTGAATTCACATTTAAATAAAATGAGATTTGAAATTAAAAAAAAATTATTTGCAAATGTATTTAACCACTGATCTATAATATAGAACTGGACTTCTCATGATGTCACAGCAGTGAAGCTACTGCATGGCCATCTTTGTATTACTTAACATTCTGTACTCCCTATGGGTCTTAATGGGAAATCATCGGTTTTTGGGGAGTAATTTTTACCCATCCAGTCACTTTTTTAAAAAGAAATTGAAGTCTGCATATACAGCATCTCAATGCAATCTTACTATACATGGTATTAGTTATTTATTTGGAATAATATTTTTTTATATTATTTTTTCTTATCAATATGGAATGCCCAATTACTACTACTATTTAGTAGGTCCTCGTGGTGGCACGGATACTCACCACAATCCGGGTGGCGGAGGACAGGACTCAGTTGCCTCTGCTTCTGAGACCGTCAATCTGCGCATCTTATCACATGACTCATTGTACATGACACCGCGGAGACTCTGCATGTGGAGGCTCATGCTACCCTCCATGATCCACGCACAACTTACCACATGCCCCATTGAGCACGGGAGCCACTAATCGCAACCACGAGGAGGTTACCCCAAGTGACTCTACCATCCCTTGCAACCGAGCAAATTTGGCTGCTCAGCACACCCTGGATTCGAACTAGTGAATCCAGAGGTGGTAGTCAGCATCAATTCTTGCTGAGCTACCCTGGCCCCCTTACAAAAACATTCTTTAAAATATAATCTATTGTGTTCCACAGAACAAGTCATACAGGTTTGGAAGGACATGAGGTTGAGTAAATGACAGAATTTACATTTTGGGTGAACTATTCCTTTTATTGTATGTATAATACACTTCTCATCTCTTTTTATCTTTGTTACATATCGTTATAAAAAAAAAAGATAATAATTTTCTAGGGATGGGATTGGCTCTTGCAGAGAGGGTTGCTGGCAGTAGGAACTGATCTTTATATCTTACAGATTTGTTTGCAGTACAAGCTTGCCCAGAATTTTCCTAATCTGTTTGGCATGTGATGCAGCACATGTTTCCTTGGAAATGAAGTGGAGCCTGATGATAGTGTAGCTTTCTGCAATGCAATTTGAGTATGAAGATGTGATGGTTGTATGCTGTTGAGTGTGTGTGCGGTTGAATAAATCTCTCAGCTGCCTTGCAGACTTTCAGGATGCGGTCTAATAAGTCCACCACGGGACTTCATGTCGATCAGTGTGTCCAAGTTCATCTTGGGAAAATCTCTTGACACCGAGTGCTGATAAACCGGTAGTGCACTTAATCGTCTTCATAGTTGTTATAAGTACACAGCCTGCTATGTACCCCACCACAGCCTCTTTTTACATGGACAAGCTGGGAAGATTTACAGTGATGTTTTCTCGGTCTTCTGTTTCAGGCTGGACATCACTTTGCCGAAATGACAGCATGCCTCTGACGGCATGTCTTACTACCATTCTTTTGAAAGCTAACTTAAATTGCGTTGCTGTGGGATTGTTATTAAATCCATTAGCAGATGTGTACCCACATATCATTGAATTTGTATTGTTCAGTTTAATAGTCAATTTTTGTATGTACATGGAAACTTCTGTAATTGAACAAATATAACTATATAAAAAAATTTTGCAAATGATTAAATTCTCACTATCTGGTAAGTAACTATTCCATAAATGTATAAATGAATGGGATAATTCCATTAAGTAAAGGTAAATTACACACACGATATATATATATATAGATATATATATATATATATATATATATATATATATATATATATATATATATATATATATATATATATATATATATATATATATATATATATATATATATATATATATATATATATATATATATATAGAGAGAGAGAGAGAGAGAGAGAGAGAGAGAGAGAGAGAGAGAGAGAGAGAGAGAGAGAGAGAGAGAGAGATTGAGGTTCAGCCACTCTAAAGATGAGCTCCTGAAAAATTGTAAAAGAATAAACCAAAGAATGAGACAGAGAGTGAGATAACAACAACAAACAAGAAAAAACAACAGAAGAACAACTTGGATTCGGGTAAAGACTGATTTTTTTTACTAGAAAATACATTTTAATACAAGAAAGAAGACTTGAACCTGTGGATTAGCATCTGGCTAATGGATCTCCACTCTAACAGCTAACGAGTTTTCCCTCCAAAACGTGAAAGTTTTTTTTAAAGGAACTACAGCTGAAAAACTTCCGATATTCCGTTATTAAACAGAGAGATGAGCTTTATTTGGCAAAAATCTTAAACAAAAACTGTATATTTTGACTTTATTCTGGTAAAATCTCTCATTATTACAAGCTAAAAGCTAAGTTAACTGCAGTCTTGGCTCAGTGCCCAGCCCGATCACCATGGCAACCCTGGCGCAAACAGAGTGCAGGGGGGAGGTGCTCTACCCAGAGAAGTGCAGAAGTCTACAGGCCCGAAAAAAACACAAAGAGAAAACTCTCAGAGACAACCCTGATCTTCTGTATGCGGACTACATTCAGCTTAATGGGAGAAGAATCAAGAACAACCTTATCTTCTACACCACTTTGATATCTGCATGGAAATCAGCCATCTGTGAGGAATTCAAGAACATTTTTAAAGAAAGAATCGGTCGAGGTGGAATATTAACTATATGCAAAGATGAAATGCTTGACACAGACAACCCAATTCTCACCATAACCTACTATACTAAAGTCACCTTCCTTCTGCAAGGCAATGAGGCAAGCCTAAACTCATTCAGGAGATCTTCCCCCTGCTGAAGGCCAGAGTAGAGGAGGAGAGAGACGAGCCTCATGCAAACAGCACAGACTCTGAGGGGGAAGGCCCAGCCATTCCTTCACCTTCACCATCGGACCGGCGACTGAGAGACAGTTTAGCTATGCTGGAACTGGACTTCACTGAATTTAGAGAACACACTCAAGTCAAACTCTCAGACACACGCAACACAAATATTTACATCCAAGAGCTCAAAGATGAGCTCAGGCAGCTGAAGAAAGACACCAACTCCTCCATCACTGAACTCAACAGAGCTCTCAGAGAACTGCAAGGAGAAAGCCAAACTCTCCACGCACAGATACGCAAGCTAGAGGAGGACAACAAGAGAAAAGAAGAGAGCTTCTCCAGACAGCTACAAGAAATGAGAAAGCAGTTACAGAAAAACACAGAAGACAACACACGTCACCACAGTACAGCTCCTACTACAGACTACACAAACACAGATAGCGAGCCTGCCACAAACACACAGACACCTGCAGAAACACAACCCCCCCCTGCCCCCCCTCCAGGATCTGATCCAGATGTTCTCCTCTTAATGGACTCTAATGGGAAGTTCTTGGACCCACAGAAACTCTTCCCACATCAGAAAGTCTCTGCAAAACGATGCAGTACAACAGGCCACGCATGCCAGATAATTAGAGACTTCCCAGGACACCCCTCATGTGTCATCATCCACACTGGGACCAATGACCTTCACTCGCTGCGCAACAACACTGCTGATGCTGTCAGGAAAATGGCAGAAATCACCAGCAAAAAGTTCCCAGAATCTCGGATTGTTATCTCCACACTTCTCCCACGACATGACACACCACCACACATCATCCACAACATCAACACTGAAATTTCCCACAGATGTTCTGCACTGCCAAACGTGCACCTGGTCCACCACCACATCGGCCCCCAACACCTGTACGATGGACTCCACCTGCACAGAGATGCAGTGCGCACTTTTGCAAGGGCCCTTAAAGATGCAGCCCTGGGCCGCTCCCCATCGTCACCGAGACATCTGCTACCGACTCCAGAACACTACCGACCCATTCACCCCTACATGCCCAGACACCCCCCCCCCCGACCCCGATGAGGAATCACCCCTACATGCCCAGACACCCCCCCCCCCGACCCCGATGAGGAGAGAAGTCGGCTGGACAAGCATCCCACATCATCCACCACGTCCACACCCACCTATGGATCACTACACACCTTTAAACCTGCAGTCACCAACTCCACGTTCACCTGCCAGCCATCAAGCCCCCGTTAGGAAGAAGAAACCAAACCCCCCCCCCCAGAGAAATCCCTCCAACCAAGAGCACAGAGCTACGCTGAAGCTTTAGCCCGGCCTCTCGCTCCACCCACCAGCTCCAGCTCCACACCTGCCAGCGAACTGAGCCAGATCAGAGAGATGCTGCACACACTGTGCAACCAGCTCCTGAACAGATAAGAACACACACAGTGCTCTACTTAAAAAAAAATAAAAAATAAAAAAGGGGGAAAAAAAGTGAAGTAAAAAAAAATATATATTTTTTTGTGTATGTGTGTATGTATGTAATATATATATATATATATATATATATATATATATATATATATGTGTGTGTGTGTGTGTGTGTGTGTGTGTGTATAATTTTGCACTAATGTAAATTGTTTGCCATGTACGTTCTCACATGTACTTCACATTATCTTCTCTCTGTCTCACCAAATAGGTTTATCTTTTGGAATACGAATGCGTTCATTTAAAATAAGTTGCTGGAATATTCAGGGTCTTCACTCTTCAACATTTGGTTCTAAAAGCACAGACCCAGATTTTCTTAAACATATAGAAGATGTTGACATCATAATCCTCACTGAAACCTGGTGTCGAAATGATGCGCTTACCTACTGTCCCTCAGGCTACTACGAAGTGATTGTGCCCTCGGTTAAAATAAGTACAATCCATCGTGGACGAGACTCGGGAGGAATTCTGGTGTGGTACAGGGAGGATCTGGCCAAACACATTTCTACAATTAAAGTTGGAAAATTTCATTGCTGGTTAAAGCTCAACCAAATTAGCATTTCTACTACAGACACATTTCTCTGTGCCATCTACATTCCCCCAGCAGAATCCCCTTACCATGACGAGGAATACCTCAACCACATCCACACAGAAATCAGCCATTTCCAGGCCCAGGGGAATGTGCTGCTGTGTGGAGACTTTAATGCGAGAACTGGATCTGAACCCGATGACATAGATCCAAAGGGTAATGAATATGTCTTTGGCTAAACCCCCCCCGAATCTCACAAGAAAACTTCCACTGAGAAACAACCTCGACCAAACAGTAAATAAAAGCGGTAGAGAGTTAGTGCACCTCTGCCGAGCCTCAGGCCTGTACATACTGAACGGCAGGATCAGAGGGGACTCATTAGGGAGGTTCACATGTTGTTGGAGCTAGAGTAGTTGACTATGCCATCACTGACATGGACCCCTCCTCCTTCAATGCATTCACTGTCAAACAGCAAACTCCGCTTTCTGACCATAACCAAACTAACATCTATATTAGAACACATCACACACCAGAACAAAACAGACTGGAAACCTGCCAAATGTATCAGGTCCAGCAGAGATACAGATGGGCTTCGGACAGCGCAGACAAATTTGTCCAAGCCCTCAGTTCTGAAGAACTAAAGAATCTAATAAATACATTTATTAATAAGAAATTCGAAACAACTAAAGATGGTGTTAATTCGGCTACAAATGAAATCAATTACATATTTAAAAAAGCAACACAGAAAAGTGAATTGAAAAAGAAAGGCAAAAAATACACTAAAAATAATCCAAAAGATGAAAAATGGTTTGACTCAGACTGCAAAACATTAAAACAACTTAGAAAATTATCCAATCTGAAACATAAAGAACCAAACAACACTGACATAAGAACTGAATACTTTTCAAAACTAAAAATATATAAAGACACAATTAGAGTGAAGAAGCAACAACATCTGACCAAAAGTATACAAGAATTAGAACATTCAATAAATCAGAATCAGTTCTGGGATATGTGGAATAATCTGAGCACAGCAAAACCACAAGACCTACCAATACAAAATGGAGAAATTTGGACAAACCATTTTGAAAACTTATATAAAGAAATCCCATCAAAACAACTCAATGACAATTATAATCTGATCAAACAAAATCTAAAAACTTATGAAGAGACAATTAAAAATAATCAAAATCCACTTGACTTCCCAATTACACATGAAGAATTGGCAAATAAACTCAAAAACCAAAAAGGTAAGAAATCTTGTGGTCCTGACAGTATTCTAGGTGAGATGCTGAAACACAGCACACCTGAGCTGCAGACGGCCGTGCTCAAATTATTCAACACTGTACTTAGTTCAGGCTGTTTTCCTGACATCTGGAGCCAAGGACTTATTACCCCAATTCACAAGTGGAAATAAATTGGATCCTAATAATTTCAGAGGCATTTGTGTGAGCAGTAATCTGGGGAAGTTATTTAGCAGTATTTTGAACAATAGAATTGTAAACTTCCTTAACGAACACAATGTCCTGAGCAAGAGTCAGATCGGATTCCTTCCAAATTATAGAACTACAGACCACATTTACACCCTACACACCCTAATCAATAAACACGTAAAACAGACCAAAAACGGAAAAATATTTGCATGCTTTGTCGATTTCAAAAAAGCATTTGATTCTATCTGGCACAACGGACTTTATTACAAATTACTACAAAGTGGTGTAGGGGGTAAAGCTAATGACATCATTAAATCGATGTATTCGGACAACAAATGTGCAATACGAATTGGCAACAAACATACAGAATTCTTCACCCAGAAGAGAGGAGTGAGACAGGGCTGTAGTCTGAGTCCAACACTGTTCAACATCTACATTAATGAACTAGCGGTGCAGTTGGAACAGTCCACAGCCCCTGGACTCACTCTGCAGGACAGAAGCATCAAGCTCTTGCTGTACGCAGACGACCTGGTGCTGCTGTCACCCACTGCACAGGGACTACAGCAGCATCTGGACCTGCTGGAGAACTACTGCCAGAACTGGGCCCTGGCAGTCAACCTCACAAAGACCAACATTATGGTCTTTCAGAAGAAGCCCAGATGTCAGGAACACAGACACCAGTTCAGTCTAGGCAGCACCGGCCTAGAGCACACGATGCAGTACACTTACCTCGGCCTGGTCATCACTGCATCGGGGAGTTTCAGTGTGGCAGTGAATGCACTTAAAGATAAAGCTCGACGAGCTCTATATGCAATTAAGAAGAAATTCCAAAACACTGAATTACCGATTCCAATCTGGTGTAAGATCTTTGATAGTGTAATTCAGCCCATTGCGCTGTATGGAAGTGAGGTCTGGGGTCCACTCAGTGATCAGAACTACACTAGATGGGACAAGCATCCAACAGAAGCCCTACACACAGAATTCTGCAAAATGATACTAAAACTACAAAGGAAAACACCCAATAATGCATGTAGGGCAGAATTAGGCCGATTCCCATTGATTGTGAATATGCAAAAAAGATCCCTTAAATTCTGGATGCATCTAAAATCAAGTCCCACAGAATCACTACATTATAAAGCACTACAAACCCAAGTGAACTGAACCCCGAAAAGAATCCCCTCAGTCAGCTGGTTCTGAGACTCACTAACCCGACTAACACTAACCAGTCTCAGACCAGCACTGCTTCTCACACACACATCAGAATAAACCAAATTACCAAACAGTCTAAAAACACATATCTGGAACATTGGGATCAAGAAACTAAAACACAAAGCAAATTACAATTCTATCGAACTCTAAAATCAAATTATGAATTGGAAGAATATCTCCAGAGTGTGAGAGACACAAAGCAGAGACGGATCCTGAGCAAGTACAGGCTGAGTGAACACAGTCTCGCCATCGAGACCGGCAGACACAGAAAGAGCTGGTTACCCCGAGAGCAAAGGGTGTGTGTTCACTGTAGAACAGGAGAGACAGAGACGCACTTTCTCCTTCACTGTCACAAATACAGCTCAATTAGAGACCTCTACTTCAATAAACTCAATAACCTAATACAGGACTTTACAGCCATGACTGAAGTAGAGCAGATACAGATAATACTAGGAGAGGGACAGACAGCAGCACTGGCTGCCAGATACGTGTGTATGTGCCACAGCCTGAGAGACAGCAGGTGAATGTGTGTGTATGTGTGTGTGTCTGACCTCAGTGTGTTCCCCTACTGTCCACCACAGTGACCCTCAGTAATGTGTGTGTGTATATATATGTTAAAACACTGTGGTATCAAATGTTCACAGAAATTATAATCTGTTACACTGTTAATTTGTGCAATTAATTTAATTTGTACATTTAAATTGTTATAATACTTTATTATTCTTTATGTCTTTATAATTATTCTATGTGTTCCAAGCTTTGGCAATATTGTAATATGTACAGTCATGCCAATAAAGCCATTTGAATTGAATATATATATATATATATATATATATTTTTTTTTTTTTTTTTTTTAATAACAGTCACTGATCTCAGTGATAACTTGTTTAAAACTCTATGAAGGCAGAGAAACGTTGCATTAGGGCTGCACAATTAATCGAAATAAAATCGAAACCACGATATGACCTTCTGCGATTTATTTAATTGCAAAGGGCTGCGATTTAATTAAATAAATAAATAAATATTCTGCTCCCTTCACAGTGTATTTGCGCTGCAATGTCCAGTCTATATTAAGTTAGAACATTGTTAGTGTTTTCAGAGCGGTTCTGTGCTCCACAACTCCCTCTCATGCTTAGAAGTGCTCGGAGTTCGGTTCAGTTTGCTTACGTGCGCTAAACGCTTTAAACTAAACTGGCGCATCCTGCTTGAAGCGTGTTTTATTATCATCTGCGGTAGCAGCATCTCAGTCTCTGCAAGGCACACTTATAATAATATCGCAGAATACAAAATGGGGTATAATTCAGACATCTTTATTAAATGATTGCTGAGCAAACAGCATTAACCGTAACACCTGTAGAGCCCAGAAACTTCTCTCCACCTCACGAGAGAGCGTGTCGCCCTTATTACACTCCCCGCGGAAACAAGCGAAAGTGGAACTAATATTACCAACATCCAACTAAATGTAAACGAAGGAACATACATATAATAAATCTATATAAAATATTTAGTAACTATAATATAGTGCATTGCTAAATTAAATATAATAAAATAATGAATAAAACTAATTAAATATAAAAAAAAAAAAACATTTTCACTTTAATTACACCAATGGGTTCAGTTCAACATCAAGCCTCATTCTTTAGGACTATCTTATATACAGTAAATAATAGTTTCTATAAGGCTACTAGTTTTTAAGGCCTAGAATAAAGAGTAACATTTATATTTTAAAATTACATTTTGTGTATACTGAATTATTGACTGATAGCAAAAACTAGGCAACGAATATGGTTTTACTGACAGGTAAATTTAGTTAAGTGACATTGAGCAGAAAGCTTACATATAACCAGTTTTGACAGAGCTGCTGATAAAATGATCAGCATTGATCGACGAGATGATTTTTTTTTTTTTTTTTTTTTTTTGGGGGGGGGGGGGTTGAACAAACACTAAATTACAATTGAAACTAGAAAAAACACATTTTAATGGAAGTATGAGTAAAAAAAATTAAGCGTCTTCCTTTTGAAAATAAATAAGCTAACAGAATTCTAATAATAAATATGATAAAACAAAGAGCATGTATCTATAACATATTATACAACTAAAGCACGCTAGTTTACATGTTAGCATAGCATGCGAAATGAACTACTAAATGAAAAATAACATCAGCTGTGAGAGCTTTTAAAGTAATGTCCTATGATTATTACCAATTATCATATACTGTAGATGCATGACAGCACGGCCAGAATGCTCCTGTCTGTACCTTTAACTCAGTGGTTCTCAACTGGTTTTGCTTCACGACAGATTTTACATTGGAAATCAAGTGGCGACCCGCCATAGTAAAAACATAACCAGTATTAAATGTATCCTGGGTCACATTTCCTTTTATGTTGCATAGTTTTGTTCATGGTTTTCAAGCACAAGGACATGCATCAAGTGACATTTTTGTTGTTGATGTCACAACAAATTGACAGGATGTTCTCTCCCCCCCTTTTAAAAATTAAAGAGCATATTTACTTATGATTATTTTACCATTGTTATTGTTTGTTTCCTAATTTAAAACATAATTCAAACAGAACATACATATTACACAGGAGAAAAAAGCTCCTCGTTACCATGGTTAGATCAGGGTAGCTAGTCTTAAATAATAGCAATAATAATAACAACTTGTAGTATTTATGAAAAAAAATAAGTACTAGCTGAAACACATTTTGAAACTTCAACTACAACTGCCACTGTTGATATAAAATGAGGTCTAATGGATTCTACCTTTAGATGATTTCATATGAAACTATAACATTGTCAAAATAACAGTTACATTTACTCATAAACTTGCAAAAGAATTTTGTAAAGGTGATGTGTAATGATATTTTTTTTTTTTTGGCACATAGCACGGTGTTGCTCTTTTCCTCCTCAGTGCTGTTTGGCAAGTCAGGGCTGCCTGCTGTTTGAGAGGTTCAATATGACTTCCTCCATAACGCTTTAAACTAGTAGTCTCACTAGAATTGAAATTGGTCACATTCGGTTTTGAAGTATGCGTTCCGCAATATTGAGGGAAGCATGTTGTTGCACACACGCACGCCAGAGAGAAGAGCAGATCATGATGGCGAGCTTATTACACTCGTGCGAAAGTGCAGATGAGCAGCCTTTAGCAGACAGCAAGATTATCGTTAAATCTGCCTCAGCAGTCCTAAATAGGCTAACACATGGACGGCCGCTGAAATATCTTCAATGGGAGAACCATGGCATTGTTTTTTCCCTGCTGTCCACGACCCAGTCTGAAAAGACCTGCGACTCAATTTTGGGTTTGCAAGTTGACGAGTCTGATGACAGTCGATGAGGAAAGGAGATGCGCACGTGCAGGCGTGATTCTCCATCCGGTTGCATTTTATTCTCAATACCATAAATAAGCAAATGAACATGGTATGATAACAGTCATGTAATGTGCATACTGTGAAACCGGTATATCGCTACAACCCTATTGGGCACTTTTGCCAGATCCTTAAGTGAATGTTGTTTCGAGTTCTTCAAGAGTTTCATCAACTGGCGGTCGATGCCCTCTGCCGTTAGGGAATAGTAAGATTGCCGCCAGAGCACTTCCGGTGGCTTTTAGAATTATATGAGCAATCCAGTTGTATATAGAGATCAGTGGTTTTAACACAAACAAAACTCTGTCCAGCATTCATTTGTGGATCACTTGCTGTGCATTTGCGACTTTTGTAACATTTCTTGCTCTAGAGCGGCAAGCAATCCACAAACAGGGACACTCCACCCATCGTCTACTCAAGCCAATCAGACAACGGCCACATTACTCGGACAAATCGTAGCACATTCTATATTTTATGATGCATTCTCATATTCCAAAGAAAAAACTAATTAGTACGGTTTTTAAAAA
Source organism: Moxostoma hubbsi (assembly GCA_032164185.1). Classification (NCBI taxonomy): domain Eukaryota; kingdom Metazoa; phylum Chordata; class Actinopteri; order Cypriniformes; family Catostomidae; genus Moxostoma; species Moxostoma hubbsi. The sequence goes on along the minus strand of JAVLUX010000011.1, from coordinate 12,411,554 downwards.
ACATGGAGGGTGGGGGGCCTGGGAAGCTCAGAGTAAAGAAGCTGACTACCACCACTGGAGTCACAAGTTCGAATCCAGGGCATGCCGAGAGACACCAGCCAGGTCTCCTAAGCAACCAATTTGGCCCGGTTGTTAGGGAGGGTAGAGTCACATGTGGTTCTCACTCTCGGTGGGGCATGTGGGGAGTTTTGAGTGGAGAATAGCGTGAAGCCTCCACACGTACTACATTTCCTTGGTAATGCTAAACAAGCCACATAAGATGCGTGGATTGACGTCTCAGACATCGAGGCAAATGAGATTTGTCACCCACACTGAGGCGAGTCACTACACCACCACAAGGACTTGGAGCACATTGGAATTGGTCATTACAAATTGGGGAGAGGGAAAAAAAAAAAGCCAACTAAATTTTAATTTTTATGCAAGTCAACCCAAAAACAAGGTTATGGTTTATTTAAATTTTGTATTGCACTTCCACTTCAAGACATTGTAACTTAAAACAAATCAGACATAACAGAAAAATAAAGAATCTCACATAACACATTTTAAAAGGTGTCCTGTATTGGAGCTTTGGAGCAGGTGAGTCATGTGCTCAAAGTTGATGGGCAGTAAACAGGAGAAACATCTGAAAAAGATGGCAATAACTAATAAACAAGTCATCACGGTCAGAACATGATGCATTATGAAGGGACCCCATAATAGTACATCCTAAAACAGTCACACAAAAGTGCTAAAATGCAAAATTCTAATAAATATTACTTTACATCTGCTTAAATACATTAACATAATGTGAATGCAAATTATTGCCATAGCAGATCTTGTACACCCGTGTAATATATACATATTAATTTATGGTTTGTGCTCCTAAGATTATCTAATATGATTCATGTTTTATAAAGGCACTATCTGTACTACTGATCTTTTGTAATGTGCCTGTTTGGATCCGCCATGTAACATTAAGAGTAAAGGTTTTGATGACACATACAAACTTCTAGTAAGTAGCTAGGTGTTTTAGTCAAGAAACTTGGTAAAAATTAAAACAGCGGACTCCTACAGTCAACCAGGTTAGCTATAAAGCCAATGAGCAGGACCCTACAAATAGGCAATTTTCAGCTGTTGACATTTAACAAGACACTACACATGTTTATAACAGAGAAAATGATACAAACCTTAAGTCACAGTATTCCTCCGATGACATCCATTTCTTTAAAAGTTTGCAACCTTGGAGCATATCTGTATGTGCTCGATTCCATGGTCATGAGAGTGCTGTGACTCAGGTCCCATCCTGATAGTGTAACTGGTTGAGGATAGAACGAGTTACGATTGGTCCGAGTAATGTGGCCGTTATCTGATTAGCTTGAGTAGACGATGGAAGGGGTCTCCCTATTTGTGTATTGCCTGCAGCTCTTGTGCAAGAGATGTTTCATTAGTCACAAATGCACAGCAAGCGATCCACAAATAAATGCTGGACAGAGTTATGTTAGGGAGTTAATACATATTTGAAATCGTTTTTCGTTTATAAATCTCATTTTAATCATTTGTGAAATCACTTTTTGTTAAACTCCTTACATATATATTTGTGGATCTCATTCTATTTGTGAACTTTTTTTTTTGTGAATCGTTTTCCATTTATATGTTCATTAGAAAAAAATTCTAACCCAATAATAAAAAGTTACCAAGCCAGACATGTTGGCATTTTAATGTCTTTCATTTATGACGTAAACTGTGCAAAGTTATTTGAAAAGTGTTTTAGTAGACTGAAGATTTATACCGCAGCTTTTATACAGTTGTCCAGTGTTCCAATTTGGCGCCTCTTTACTTCTCAACAAACACACTGTCACTGGACAAGCCCTGTTCGGATCATTGGTTATGTCAATATCTCAATCTCCCTGCATGACTAATATAGTCAATAGAGAAAAACTTACCATACTTATGACATTTCCTTGAAGTTACAACAGCAGTGTTTTCCGCGTGTGTTGTAGAGTGGATGATCCAAGATTATCGAAGCGATGTTGTCATCTACGCCAGTTTATGGCCGTTTCGGAGCTAAAGGATGCTGGGCAGGCTATGCTCGCTGTCAAAAGAGAACTTCGAAAGTTTTCAAAACGAGCGTTTTATTCCATATATGCCGTTTCACCAGAACGTACGGAGGTCCAAGCTCTGCTTTTATAAAGCTCCATCCACTCAGTATCTTCCGTTGTACACGCCCACGTGTTAGTAAATGCTACGTGTCCCTGACTCAGTCTTATTTGCATATAAAGGCGCCGCTCAACTATTTCTGAGAACAGTCTCCTCCAACAGTTTTGAAAGACTCTTTCATGACTTATCACCCAGTGACGGAACTAGAGTTTTATATTTGGGGTGGCCAGGGGGTGGCCACTGCTACTTTCGGGGGGCCACACACACACACACACACAATGTTGCTTTTCCATGTTTTATGGTGAATTTCCATAATGATTTTTATACTGTACAAACTGTATTTTCTATACCCTAAACCTATCCATCACCTAAATATTTAAATGTAAAAAAAATGTGTGGCATGTATGATTTATAAGCTGTTTTTCTGGTATTGATAGTAATAACACACACACACACACACACACACACACACACACACACGCATAGAGGAAAGTATTGGGTCACTCTGTTTGTATCTACAAGTGTTGAACATCCTAAATATTTTCAGAAAATACAGCTTTAGTACCAAGGAGACAAGATACAGTAGCATGTGTCTGTTACATTAAATGCTGAGTTTATTTTCAAAAAAACTTATATTTACAAAGAAATACATAAAATAATTTTTCACACAGTACTTACAGAGAGGAAAGACTTTATAAGCGTTTATAAGTGTTGAAGATCTCCTGCCAGCTCTGGCTCACTGTCTTTCTCAGAACAAGAGGTCTCTGTGTCACCCCTTGATACATCCATTTATAACACGAGAACCATTAGTGTATAATCACAATATAAATGCCACAGCCATCAACAACAAGAACACACATGAACCAACATTTTAAACGTCTAAACCTGTATGATTGACTTTCTTCTGCTGAACACAAAATATGATATTTTGAAGCATGCTGGTAATCACAGTTTTGGTTCCCATCAGCTTCCATAGTATAGAAAAATATACAATGGAAGTCGACAGGAACCCAAAACTATTTGGTTACCAACATGTAAATGATGACCAAAATGTCATTTTTGGGTGAACTATCCTTTTAATCTGACAAAATCATCTTGACGTAAATTCCTGAACTTGAACTTGTGATTGACTGTCTGTGTCTGGTAGATGATCTGACCTGATGGTGGTCCTGAAGTCTGACCACTGACTCTGACTAGCCTCAGCTAGGGAGCTGCTCTGGGGTCCAGTGGTGATGCAAGGGCTGGGGTCTGTTTGTACCTGATCTGCCTGTTTGTGCTTCTTTAAAAATAACTCTTCCTCTAAAAAGATATCTCTCCCTTTCTTTTCATGTTTAATTGATCCTGTGCAAAAAATGACAGCCTATGTTTACATCTAATCATCCAATTGCCAACATTTTATCTTAATTACAAATCATAATTTTCATAATTGGACATTAAAATCAACTACCAGTCTAAGATAGCAGTTTGATGATTGCTAGCCCTACTCTGAATTTAAGTAACTGAACTAGCTAATCGATTTCAAACTGTTAAATGTTAACTTGCTGAAGCTGTATCCTACTTCCCCACATTAGCTAAACATTTGTATACTGTAACCAGGCCCGCATTAACCTGGGGCTGAGAGGTTTTGTAGGCCCACAATAAAAAAAAAAAAAAAGTCTAATGACCACGTTTGTCTATATACAACAAAAGCAGAAATAAGTCTCTCTCGGGGAGATATAGCCTAACAAAGACAGTATTCCATAAAAAAAAATCCACAACAATAAAAGTATTAATTTCTTTCCCAACATGTTTTTTTTTATATAAATTCTTACTAACCCGCAAGCTTTTGAATGGTAGTGTATAATGCTACAAAAGTTTCTATTTCAGATAAATTTAGTTCTTTTGAACTTTCCATTCATCAGAGTCAAAATAAAAAAATGTACACAACTGTTTTCAACATTGATAATAATCGTAAATGTTTGTTGAGCATCAAATCATATGAGAATGATTTCTGAAGGATCATGTGATGAAGACTGTAATGATGGTGAAAATTCAGCTTTAATCGCAGAAATAAATTATATTTCATTGTATTATTACCTTAAATTGTAATAATATTTCATAGTATTACTGTTTTTAGTATATTTTTGATCAAATCAATGCAGGCTTGGTGAGCAGAAGATACTTATGAACTTTTGAACATCCAACAGAATGATTCTAGCTTTATTTACTAGATGATTAATGTGACACTGTGATAATAATGTTTGTTCCAAAAGACTTAAAGCAATTAAACTTTATTATTAGATATTAAACATATAAATTGTGACAAAACAGTCTGTGTGTTGGTGGGGATTTTTCAACGATTTTAGTGCATACGATTTGTACATAACGTTAGTTACGTCCAGTAGGAGGCGGGAAAGGACTGTTCTGAGTGAGTAAGTCAGTCAGCAGACTATTCAACCATTTCAGTGAAAAAGGCTGCTTTATTCGGGAACAAACAATGCTATGGCTATCAATGTCAATCATTGCTATTTCAAGAGTGAATCCCGCACAAATACGGCGCTCTTTAGATGTGGGGCGGGGCGTTTACATTTTGAAGAGACATGACAACTAGCCTATAAACAAACTTAATATAAATTATTGTAAATAATTAATTCACGAAATTTACCGTATCCATTTCATGCATTTAATCAGCTAAAATATCTGAGGGACCCCCCTAAGTCTATTTTTTACCCGGAGCCCCCCCTCAATTCGAGCACTGCTCTTCTCGCACCTGGTCCTCCTCTTTCCAGGTAAGCGAGGTAAAGGTCCTCCGGTCTGTCCGTCTCCGGTTGGCTCTGCTCCATGCAGCCAGTCCTCGTCCTCTGCAGCGCGAGTTAACGGTCTCCCGCCTGTTTGCTTGTCCTCTGCGCTGTTCATCGGTGCTCCGCTTAACGAGCTCGACTCGCCATCATTTGCAGGTTTAAACAATCCTGTCAGCTTTGGGATCTTTTTTTTAACAATTCCTTCTCACTGTTTTCTTTCTGTTGCAATATTTTTCGCTTATGAGCACCACTCTCAAACTTTTTCTTTCCCGACATTTTGATTTAGCTATCCGCTATCTTCTTTGAGTGACTATAAGCATAAATTTGAATAGACTACTAGCATAGAAGACAACGCATGCTACAACTGTCTCTCTACATTCTGATAGGCTGTTATATCATGCTTCCCACGTGGGTCACTTGTAAATTGGATCAATCAGCAGCCAAAAACATGAATATCAAGTGATTGACAGAAAATTCGACAAACTACAAAACAATGTGATTTTTTTTATTGGCTTATGATAGGCCCCTTGTCTTCATAAGCCCTGTAAACCCGTGCATTAATGCGGGCCTGACTGTAACTTTCATACCGCGCGATATATGCATGCATTACTAGCGCAGATGTAAGCGTGAGAATTGTTATGCTAAATTGCGAAACGATCTCTCTAATCTGATTAACTGGTAGCTAATTGGAGCCTTATTGACTCACACAGCGTCTCATAAAATTTATTCAGCAAACAAACATGATGCTAAACCTTAACTTACTTCAAATATGACGTTTTCTTATTGTTCTGTATCTTGCAATATTCTCTCGTCCTCGGCTCGTCGTCCGTTTGAAAACTGCCGCGCTGCATACGTCAACAATCTGTGTCTGTCTCGTGCGTTGCGCTCGCTTTGTGCTGTGCGCCCGGGTCGTGAGCTGTCTTCACGTTGGGCTGAACGCTGAGTTTGACTCGTGATGTACTCTCAGGCTTTGTCTAGTGTGAGAATGAATGGCACTGCTTTGTTAATGTTGCCGTACATTCTATCGTCTTATCTGTCGGTTGGCATAAGTGCATATTGCCTTATTGGTGATGTGCCTTTGGGCCATTCGGTAGTTTGTGTCTTATGAGACCACGTGGTTTTGGTTTGTTTCTGTTTTGCTTCTTTGTCTCTCTTCTTTCTTCTGTCATAAGGCTCCTCGATTGCCTATTATTAGTTAATTTATCTCACCTGTTATTAACCTGTTTGATTTCTCTCCCTATTTTAGTTTTATTTTTTTGCTTGTATGCTGTCCAGGGCCAGTTCGTCATGTTTGTTGATCTTGTTTCACTAATTGTAAAATTAATACAGATCATAGTTTAGATGTGCTCTGTTTGTCTGAAACCAGGCTAGATGAATATATAAGTTTAAATTAATATACTCTACCAGGTTATTGTTATAAACATGAGCCTCACCTGAAGGGTCGAGGAGGAGGTGTTGCTGCAATTTACCGTTTTTGAGTTTTTGGCATTACTCAGAAAACAGGATATGAATTTAAGTGTTTTGAACTAGCCTAATAATGCTTAATGTAATACCGTCAGATACAACAACAAAAATCTGTTGTCTTTTGCACTTGCTACAGTATATAGATCACCCAGGCTGTATTCTGATTTCGTTGGTGAATTTGCCATTTTTTTTATAAGATCAATTAGTTACTGTGGATAGAGCTTTAATTGTTGGTGACTTCAACATAATGAAAATGACACATTGGGATTAGCATTTATCGATATTCTAAATGCTCTTGGAGTCAGACAAAATGTGACTTGACAAATCATTTGCTAGATATAATTCTGTCATATGGAGTTGATGCTAAAGAAATTCTGCTGCAGAGAGATTACATCTCAGATCATTACCTCGTCTCTTGAATGCTGCGATCAGCTAATGTTACTCAATCTACCCCACACTATCGTTAAGGTGGAACTATTCTTTCGACCACTTAAGATAGCTTCACTAATAATCTTCCAGGATTTTTTATATATTCAGTAAGCCAAAAAGTCTAGAAGAACTTGAATTAATATCAGAAAATATAAATAGTTTTCTCTAGTGCTCTTTCTCTCTCTCTCTCTCTCTCTCTCTTTCTCTCTCTATCTCACACACACACACACACTATCACTATCCTTAGGACATGTCCCAAGAAACTTTAAAAGGGCAGTTATTAAACTGCTTATTAAGAAGCCACAGCTTGATCCACATAAAGTGCAATACACAACATAGTGTAGGACAATAAATGCACAGAACAGAACAATAGATACATATGACAATAAATACACAGAAAATGAGCTGTAGATTATAAAATATTTTGTAGTGTAGCAGCAATAAGTATAGCATAATTATATGTATATTTAGGTATAGCAAAAGTATAGCATATATGAGTTCCATAATATTAAGTGACTGCTGCAGCTTTGTAAATTGCAGGTGTGCAAATATTTTGAGTCATATGGAGTCAGGTGTTTCACTAGGCCATGTGAGCATTGGGAGGCAGCAGGGTGTTGAGTAATCTGACTGCCTCAGGGAAGAAACTGTTGCGGAGTCTGCTGGTGGTGGCACATATGCCGAGGTTACCAGAGCTGGCCAGATTTACCTCCATTCCTGTTTGGTGTCGGACTCCACTGCTATGTGTCTCAGAGTGATGATGACTAAACACAGCCGGTGCCAGCCAGACATCACTTCAGTCTATAACGATGGACTTCAGGGGATGAACTGATGCCAACTCCATCATAAGACCATGGGATACTTCATATTCCACTGCCTGAACCTTGGACTTAGTATAGGCCTCACCGAAATGACCTGCTGATTGAACTGCGATGCACCTCACTGATCTCTGCCTGCATTACCTTGGTCTAATGATGGACTACACTCTTAAAATGGAATACATAAACTATTTACAACAATTAATTGCCAACAAAAGCCTACATCAGCCAACTAACAAAGGACAATGCACCAATGTGAACTTCTGCAGTTAATCCAGGCTGAACCTCAAAGATATTAGTCATTAATCTTACAGTTCATATAAAATCTTTGTTTAAACACTGGCCCTTAACACTTACTTAGTCTACTCATTTTAAACCATGACTTGCACTGCACATAAATAACTAATATTGACATTATATTCATGCTGTTTAGCCAGTGGGGAACTGGCCCCCACAGTGATCCTGGTTTCTCCCAAGGTTATTTTTCTCCATTAACCAACATCTTATGGAGTTTTTTGTTCCTTGCCACAGTCGCCTTCGGCTTGCTCACTGGAGTTCACACAATTTACAATCATATTTAATTAAACTACACAATGATGATTTTATAGATATTAAATTTTCTGTTAATACATGATTTTCTGTAAAGCTGCTTTGAAATGTGTTGTGAAAAGCACTATACAAACAAAAATTACTTGAGTTGGTCCTCGTGGCATTGTTCGAGTCGGTCCTGTTACCCATCCAGTCTGTCCTGTGTGTTTTTTCCTCCAGGCCATCCTTTACCTAATTTTTTCCCCCTATGGGGTAGTTTGAGTTTTGGTCGTTGTTTATTTTTGTATTAATAAAGCTGTTTATTTTTTACTTTGGATTTGTGTTCTGCCTCTACTTCAGTCGTGACAATCTGTTTCTCACCCACACCTGTTATATCGCTTCTGAAGACTTGGATTTAACCCCTGAAGTCTTATGAATTACTTGTATGCTCTTATATACTTTTTGGAGCTACAAAGTTCTGGCCACAAACTTGTATTGTATGGACATACAGAGCTGAGATTTTTCTAAAAATCTTTGTTGTGTTTAGCAGAAGAAAGAAAGTCAAACAAATCTGGGATGGAGTGAGAGTGAGTGAAAGATGAGAGAAATTTCATTTTGTGTGAGATATTAATTTAAAATTGGAAAATGCTAGAAAATCGCCCTTCTTTAGTCACGATCAGGGCTGGACTAGTAATCTGTTATACTGGGCATTTTCCTGGTGGGCCGACGCACTTTGGGGCCGATCGAAACACGCCGAATGGGCCAAGATAAGTAAAAATGAGCCACCACCTTATGCAGAACGGACCACAAAACTGCGCCTTGATATATGCCCAAATAAGGACAGCGAACTCCCCCAGCATCAAGGTATTGAAATGATGTCATATGCACCTGACCTACTTGAAATAGAGTGGGCTGTGATAAAAACAATCAAACAATTCCAAGCAATTCCTAAACATAAGATAAGGATGTCATCACAAATCATCTGAGATAAACTAATGTTGTCTGTGAATGACTGCAATTTTATTTTAAATCACCCATTTTTGAGGAAGACATATAAAGTTAAAAAGAAATGCTAGAGGGAACCTGGCTGCATAGCTGGAAATTACCATGTGCGCTTTAGGCTAATGGAATTGAGCACAAGATTGAAGGTCAAAAACAGTTGATCTTTACTTATGCTTTCAAATTGTAATAACATAATATCAGGTTCTGATCAAATAAAATAAATAATACAATGCCCTCAAGATTTACCATTGTACAGGTTTTGGACTGACCATTAAATGCAAGATGTACAAAAGGTTTAAAAGGATAGTTCACCATAAAAATATACAAATAAAAATGTCATAATTTAGTCAAAAGAAACACAAAAGATTATAGGCAGAATTACATCTTCAGTTACTGTTTCCTTTCACTGAATGAAAAAAAGATACAAGGAAAGAAAATGGTGACTGAAACTAGCATACTACCTAACATCTACTTTTGTGTTCCACAGAAGAAAGAAAGTCCTAAGGGTTTGGAACAACATGAGGGTGTGTAAATGAAGACAAATGTTGCTGATTGAGATAAGGTAAAGCCTGCTCCCAAATAAAACAATCGGGCACATTATATAAATAGTTACAGCTTTTTTTTTTTTTAAATGGTAAACTCGTGTCCCACCCCCGTGATCTTTTCGAATAATTTCCCACTAATAAGAATAACTACATTTCCCACAATGCAATAGCTGCGCTCTTGCGTTTTTCTTCCTAGACTCTGACGCATGCGCAGTGCTTTTGACCTACACAGTCACAGGGGAAAATGGCAGCGCTTGGATTGGGGCGTCAGGTGTGATATTCTGAAAACCTTTATTGTTTGTTTGGCAAATCACGAACTGGCTGGTTATGTGTTGTTAAATCTATGCAATCTTTTGAAACTTTAATGATTTGACATGAAACCAAGGTGATTTTTCCCATCTGATAACTGAAAGTGGCCTTGATAGGCAGTTTCTCAAACGCAGCATGAACAATCAGTCCTTGAGTAATCCATGTTATATTTTTTTAATACTCATTACATTCTCGCAACTAGGCTTGCATGAATTGTAGACTTTTTTAATTTGTTTACAAAATGGCCTGATGTGTTTTTGTTTCTTGCATGCTCATTCTGAAGGTTATAGTTATTTACAGTTAGTATAAATGTGATTGAACTCTGTGTCTTTGTCTCCAAACCCATCGAGCGGCTTACCTAGTAGACAGCATTTTTGTGCATTATAGGCGCGTGCATCACTTTTGGGAATCGTATCATGCCCAGAAATGTTATCTAGGTTGGCAGACTTTGAGACACGGTCAGTAAATAAATGGTCGTGTAACCAATAGTCCGTTCCCTTTCGACTCAGTACACTTGACATTGCCTCACTAAGCTGAAGCATATGGGGTGTATCCTTCTACACGACCTAGTTGAAACTTCTCTACAATAACACAAATTCTAATATTGGCTAGGGTGTTTGAGCCCCGCCCTTTTAGGCGCGAAGCTGTCCGCTATAAAATTCCTCAGAATATTCTTCTTTTACGACAGCGATTCATCTCTCGTCTAGAAGTCCTCTACTACGTCGCCATTAACATACACAAATAAGCAGGCAGGATCTTCATGGCATTAAGAAGACACCACTCCCCTGCTGTGTTCTGGCAAACATTTACCCTGCCTTGACGCTTCGCTGGTGAACGGCCTCTTCAGCTTCCTGATTCCATTTTATATATATATATATATATATATATATATATATTACACACACACACACTTATGTGTTCGCTTTTTTTAAAATTTTTTTTAAAGATGACGTTCTGTAAGTGTTTTTTTAGGCGAGGACACATCCCGCTGTCCAATCAGCATGAGAGCATCATTCACTGTCTGGGCCGCCCCGATGCAGAGACAGCTCTCCTAGAAACAGACTGCTCTCACTGTGAGGGCATGAGTCTCAAGATGCTTCGCTCACGAATCGCTCTTGTTCTGAGGGACAGTTCAGTCTCATGTGCCCTCCCACCCGCCTCATCTGTGAATCCCGAGGGATCTCATGAGGAGGCACAGCGGGGCCGTGAGGTTGAGCAGGATGAATTTGAGGTGGACCTCATGCCAGCACATGCCCTGTGAGCCCCTCAATCTCTTATGTTCTGCGTCTGTGCCAATACATTATGTGCGTGACAAGCTTCATCTGTGAACTTGCCGCCTCTTCATATTCAGTGGTTTTGAAGCTGGGGTTGATGATATGTTTCTCGCTGCATCTCTCGAGTGGTCAGTGGATGACTCTGCCACCCCTTCCCCCAGCGAGTGCGAGGAGCATGCACGCGCCACTAAAAAGGAAATGCTTTGCTTCCTTTCAAGGGTGGTCAAAGATCTCAGTCTCGAGTAATCTCCTGAGAAACCTGAAAAAAACCTCACATTGACTAATGGATTGTGCAGTCCAAACGCCGTCAATCGACCGCGTTCTGAAGATCTGACCCACTCTTGCCGTAAGTTCAAAACGAACTGACAAAATCCTGGCTTGTGTCCTATTCAGCTCGCTCGCACAGCGATTCCATTCTTCTCAATAAGGTAGACCACGGGCAGGAAGCCTGCTGTCCTGCTGCGTGAATGCGTGGCAAGTCCTTGAGTGTATCAGAGCTAGTGTTTACAACGACCGAGCACAATCTGTGGTCTGACCACAGAATGTGCCTGTGTTGTGCGCAAACCCAGAAAAGGCTATGTGCCTACCTTTATAACCACACCCTTCAGAGTGCAGGTGTTCACCTTCAAGAATTTCTCCCCCATCCATTTATTTTGATTAGAAACAGTCTTTTCATTTGTTATGCCCTCTGCAAGTGTTACACACATACATTGAGTGCACACGCTTAGACTGTCTAACCAACTCTTTGTGTGCAATGGAGGATACACTAAAGGAATGCCCATGTCCAAGCAAAGATTTTCTCACTGGATCATTGATACAGTCACCCTGGCTTACGAGTCGCAGGGTGCAAATTGCCCAATTGAAATTAAAGTACACTCAACTAGAGGCATGGCTTCTTGGGCTTGGAAGAACAGTGTGTCCTTTCAAGACATATGTTTTGCAGCAGGGTAGTCTTCTCAAAACATATTCGCAAGGTTTTGCAACCTAGAAAAAACGTCTCTCTCAAAACAAGACCTCTCTCTCTAGATTGCTTGCTATTTTATTTGCCAAATATATACTTATGCCCCTCTTTTTAAGTACAGGCTCCCTATAACTTTGGGAACACAACAGTCCGAATGCAGGATGATGTGAAAGTGACAGGGAGCCTTCATTATTAATAAACTTCCTTTCCGACTGGGTTCGTGAAGGGGTTAATTCATACTATATGACCATAGTTCATATAAACTCACCTAAAGGATTATTAGGAACACCTGTTCAATTTCTCATTAATGCAATTATCTAATCAACCAATCACATGGCAGTTGCTTCAATGCATTTAGGGGTGTGGTCCTGGTCAAGACAATCTCCTGAACTCCAAACTGAATGTCAGAATGGGAAAGAAAGGTGATTTAAGCAATTTTGAGCGTGGCATGGTTGTTGGTGCCAGACGGGCCGGTCTGAGTATTTCACAATCTGCTCAGTTACTGGGATTTTCACGCACAACCATTTCTAGGGATAACAAAGAATGGTGTGAAAAGGGAAAAACATCCAGTATGCGGCAGTCCTGTGGGCGAAAATGCCTTGTTGATGCTAGAGGTCAGAGGAGAATGGGCCGACTGATTCAAGCTGATAGAAGAGCAACTTTGACTGAAATAACCACTCGTTACAACCGAGGTATGCAGCAAAGCATTTGTGAAGCCACAACACGCACAACCTTGAGGCGGATGGGCTACAACAGCAGAAGACCCCACCGGGTACCACTCATGTCCACTACAAATAGGAAAAAGAGGCTACAATTTGCAAGAGCTCACCAAAATTGGACAGTTGAAGACTGGAAAAATGTTGCCTGGTCTGATGAGTCTCGATTTCTGTTGAGACATTCAGATGGTAGAGTCAGAATTTGGCGTAAACGGAATGAGAACATGGATCCATTCCCCATATGCGTCAGCTTAAAGCAATGTCAAGTGTACGGCGTCATAAGGGAACATCTCGGTTACGAACGTAACCTTGTTCCCTGAGATGAGGGGAACGGGACATTGCATAAGCTGGCCGCACTACAAGACTACAAGTTTTTTTTCGTACCTGAAAGGATGGGGCTCAAACAACATAGCTGATGTTAGAATCGGTATTATTGTAGAGAGGTATCAACAGTCGTGTAGAAGGACACTCCCCATATACGTCATCTTAGTGACTCAATGTCTCGTTCCCCTCGTCTCAGGGAACCAAGGTTACGTACGTAACCGAGACGTTTTATTTCATAAATCTATCATAATATTCTGTTTCTTTTTCCACAGGTGCGTCAGCTTAGCACCTCTGTGATTCGACCGGCAGCGACACTTATCAAGGTAAGAAAAAACATTCTTGTCAATAATATCAACAAAAAGTAATTTCATACAGATAAAACGGCTAAACGCAGCATGTCTGTCATCCCTTATAAAAAGTAACTGCAGTACACATGCATGTTAGCCTCCACTGTCATCAGAAAAGAAGAATCTAAGCAAGATGACATAGATTCGGAAAGTGAGAAAGATTATTACATTTTGAATATGTTTCACCGTTAATAATTATACTATGACATTTTGGTTATCGTGGGAATTTTGTAGGAATTTTATGATAAGTTGTGAAATTCATATTCCTAATATTATATAATATTATCACACATAACAATATACCAGGCATCTAAGGTTTGTCTGGGATGTTTGATTAATTCTTGTTGGTCTAGAAATGGGCAGATTTCTATCATTTAGGTGTTCTTACATCTCCATATGATCACATATAAATCACATATACCGATTTACTGGATGTGCAATGATGTAACTAAAAAGGAGAGAGGTTATTTCTCTAAACTCATTATATATATATATATATATATATATGTATGTGTGTGTGTATATGTATGCGCAATTAGAGCATGGGTTATCCACACATGGTTTATTCTCCATGTATGCAGACGCTCAAGGGTTCATTCTTACCATAATATGTCTATCCAGCCCCCTATCCAGGTCTTTGGAGTTGAGGGACGCTATGCTACTGCCCTGTTCTCTGCTGCCAGCAAGCAGAAGAACCTTGATAAGGTGGAACAGGAACTTGGTCGTGTGGCTGTGAGTTGTACTTTGTATCCCTCTCATTGTTGTATATTGTTTCACACAGTTCTTCAACCAGTTCTTAAATCTTTCTTGTTTTCTCCTTTGCTAGAGCTTGATTAAGGATCCTAAGCTGTCATGTATTGCAATGAACCCCCATGTCAAGCGCAATATCAAACAGAAGACTTTCGTTGATGCCCTGATCCAGGCAAAACTCTCCCCCATTACCATCAATTTCATCAGTGAGTTGTCTGACAAGCAACCATGTTGATTCACTGGGAGCTGCAATTAATTGACTTGTAACTTCCCTTGATATTAACAATTACAAGTACAGTTTCTCAGAATTATTCCATATATTAGATCAAAGTATCAAGGAGAGTAACCTGTATTTAAAAAGCAAAGGCAGGATGTGTAAATGCGAGCTAGAATTATATTAATATTGGTACATGTGCACATTTAAAGGGTTGAAAGTGTATATATATATATATTGCAGGAATATTTATCCCAAAAATGCTGAACACAAAGATTTTCTGAAGAATATCTCAGCTCTATAGGTCCATTCGATGCAATTCAGTGGTGTCCAAAACTTTGAAGCTCATATAGCCAGCATAAAAGTAATCCAAATAAATCAGTGGTTTTATCCATGTCTTCAGAAGCAATATGATAGGTGTCGATGAGAAACTGATGAATATTTAAGTACTTTTATACTATAAATGTCCACTTTCACCAGCCTTCCTAAGTGCTCTTCTCTCCTAGGAGATCTTTTGTTTTTTGGTGATTCACATTCTTTATGCTTATCGTCACCTACTGGGCAGGAAGGAGAACTTATAATAAAAAAGGACTTAAGCTGATCAGCCACAACATTAAATTCACTGACAGGTGAAATGAATAACATTTATTATTTTGTTACAATGGCACCTGCCAAGGGGTGGGATAGATATGCAGCAAGTGAACAGTCAGTTCTTTAATTTCATGTGTTGGAAGCAGGAAAAATGGGTAAGTATAAGGATCTAAGTGAAATTGTGTTCAGAGCATCTCCTAAATGTCAGGTCTTGTCGGGTGTTACTGGTATGCAGTGGCTAGTACCTAAAAAAAGTGGTCCAAGGAAGGACAGCTGGTGAACCGGTGACAGGATCATGGGTGCTAAGGCTCATTGATGCACGTGGGGAGTGAAGGCTAGCCCATCTGGTCAGATCCCACAGAAGAGCTACTGTAGCACAAATTGCTGAAAAACGTAATTCTGGAACATGAAAGAAAGGTGTCAGAACACACAGTGTATCGCAGCTTGCAGTGCAGGTTGGTCAGAGTGCCCATGCTGACCCCTGTCCACTGCCGAAAGCGCCTACAATGGGCACATGAGCATCGGAACTGGACCATGGAGCAATGGAAGGAGGCCTGGTCTGATGAATCACATTTTCTTTTAGATCATATGTACGGCCAGTTGCATGTGTGTTGTTTACCTGGGGAAGAGATGGCAGCAGGATACACTATGAAAAGCAGGCAGGCTATATATATATATTTTTTTATTTTTTTGTGTTATGGGTGATGTCAGGTTGGGGTTGGTGAATGGGGAGGGATATTAGTGGGGGTTGAATTTTAAATGTTGATTTGTTGTATATGTTTTTTTTTTTTTTTTTTTGTGTATGTATGAATCAATAAAAAATGTTAATTGCAAAAAAGAAATGATTGTTGCAGACCACGTTTACCTCTTCATGGCAACAGTATTCCCTGATGGCAGTGGCCTCTTTCAGCAGGATAATTCATCCTGCCACACTGCAAAAATTGTTCAGGAATGGTTTGAGGAACATGATAAAGAGTTTAAGGTATTGACTTGGCCTCCAAATTGCCCAGATCTCAATCCGATTGAGCATCTATGGGATGTGCTGGACAAGTCGATCCACGGAGGTCCCACCTTGCTTCTTAATGGACTTAAAGGATCTGCTGCTAACATCTTGGTGCCATATACCACAGGACACCTACAGAGGTCTTGTGGAGTCTGTGCCTCGAATGGGACATACACAATATTAGGCAGGTGGTTTTAATGTTGTGGCTGATTGGTATATATTGATTTGTTTCTCACCCACACCTATCGTATTGCTTCTGAAGATATAGATTTAACCACTGGAGTTTTTTGGATTACTTTTATGCTGCCTTTGTGCTTTTAATGTGCTTCAAAGTTTTGGACCCTGTTGGCATGCATTGCATGGACCTACAGAGCGGAGATATTCTTCTAAAAAATCTTAATTTGTGTTCTGCAGAAATATAAGAGTCATACACATCTGGGATGGCATGAGGGTGAGTAAATGATGAAAAGTTAAATTTTTGGGTGAACTATTCATTTGAATTAACTTGAATTAAAAATGACTTGATATGCAATTGTCTCAATGAATTTAATTCACAGATGTCCTAGCAGAAAATGGTCGCTTGACCTTGACCACTGATGTCATCACAGCCTTTAGCAAAATGATGAGTGCCCATAGAGGAGAGGTCACATGCTCTGTCACCACTGCCCAGGTCGGCTGTGTTTTAAATGCATGCTTGTATGAAAATATTGTTTAACCTCAATGTCACTACATCACTTATGACAACTTTCATTGTAATGCTGGCTGTGTTCTTTTACAAATTGCTTAATGTCATACGAATAAAAAATAACTACATCGCTGCATGTTTAAATATGTTTTATCTGTATACTTGTGTTGAATGTTTGCATGCAGCCTCTGGATGAAGCTAATCTGACAGATCTGAAGGCGGCACTGAATGGTTTCCTTGCCAAGGGAGAAACCATCAAGCTTGAGACCAAGGTAGGATGGCTTGTTCCAGATGCTGGGCTTAATTTTATTCCTAAAGCACCAATGTCATACCAAATAAAACATTTTAGATTTATTTGACTTTACATGGATATTTGGGTTAGCTAGCAAAAGATCGGATTTTGTCTTGTTTTTGATCTTTTGATATCTGTTTTGTCATTTGCTATTATTATTTTTTATAGTGTAGGGAAATCTGAAAATATATTAGAATTAGCATAATTCTGTTTATCAAAGAGATCTTTCATATGTATTGTAATCATGTAATCTAAATCTTTGTCTTTCTTTTCCTCCTTTCTGCAGTCTGATCCCGCCATCCTTGGGGGAATGATTGTGAGCATTGGTGATAAGTATGTGGACATGTCTACCAAGACGAAGATCCAGAAGCTCACCAAGCTGATCAGGGAGACCTAAGTCCTGTGGACTGATCCAGACCTAATTGAGATTTAGGGGATGTATTTAAAAAAAGACCTCTGCTATTGTGTAGTTGAATGACATTTTCCAGTTGTGTTCCAAATAAATATTATTTAACATTTAAACCTGTTTGGTATGATTTATTTTTTTTTAGTGTTGTGTTGCTTTCATATTTAATACAGTCTTTTAGGTTTGCTGGTTATTTAAGAGGTTGTTGGAGTCTGATATTGCTATCTTTTTAAACCTTACTAAATGACACCAAGTGTGTGAGTGACTGTGGAGTAGGTATTCCATTCCTTGGGAAAGTTGTATAATTAAAATGTCTAACACTGTTATGATTGTTTATAATTGTAATTCAGATTAAGTTGCAGTACATGCAGGGTGATCACTAAAATTGAAATCGATCCCTTTTTTATTTACACAATTTTCTGCATGTAATTGACCTTGTACCGCTTGATCCATTCAAACTTTTTGTACACCATTTCATAGAGTGGCCCAGAGGTGTACAACAAAATTTACAAAGCAAACTGAAGTTCACGACACAAAGAAATCCAGCTACAACAAAATTACTGTAATTCAATTTGTATTGAAAAAGCGATTACTCTTATTCAGTAATTTAACTAGTTGTGATGTAATTGTGTTAAATACTTTATAGACTATGGAACAATTCAGTATAGAACAATAGTGAATTTAAAATCAAAATTTGACATCTAATGTTAAAATGCATGTTTTCTCATTTAATGCAGCCCCTTTAATTCTTTGACTAGTTCATTAATAATTTATTTGATTTTCTATTATTTATTTGATAGAACGAAAAAGACATTTCATGTCTATCCTTATATTTCTCATTGGTTGAGGTTGATAAGGGTTTTAGAAAGTAATAAGTAATACAGTTACTTTTCAGACAGAGTAAATATTACAGTAATTATACTGTAAAATATGTAATTAGTAGTTTGTAATTCATTGCTTTTTTGGAGTAACTTACCCAACAGTGCTCACAACACAAAGAAATGAAGCCACAACCCATAAATTCCTCCATTACACAAATAATTTAAGCCACAACACAAATTGAGTCAAAACACAACGGAAATGCTCCTGGGCACTAGGGGGCAACTTAGACCTGGTGAATAATATTTAGGTTGTTTTTTTTTTGAATGCTTACATGCTTACACGATAAGACATTCCCAATGTGAGTAAAGAAGATTTATGTTTTGATTATGTTATGATTTAATTTAACTAAATACATTTTGGCAAATACATTTGTTCATGTATAATTAATAGAGTTTGTAATTACTCTAACTGTATGGTTTGGTGTTGTCTCAAAGCAAAATAACAAAATTTGTCTTGCTGTGTCAAAAAAAGATTCATGATTCCTTTCTTAATATTTGTGTTGTAGCTTCATTTTGTGTTGTGGCTTAATTTATTTGTGTTGTGGATTAATTTATTTTTGTTGTGATTAACTTTGTTGTGTTGTGTCTTAATTTATTTGTGCTGTATCTTAATTTCATTGTGTTGTGGATTAATTTATTTGTGCTGTATCTTAATTTCATTGTGTTGTGGCTTAATTTATTTGTGCTGTATCTTAATTTAATTGTGTTGTGGCTTAATTTATTTGTGCTGTATCTTAATTTAATTGTGCTGTATCTTAATTTATTTGTGCTGTATCTTAATTTCATTGTGTTGTGGCTTAATTTATTTGTGCTGTATCTTAATTTCATTGTGTTGTGGCTTAATTTATTTGTGCTGTATCTTAATTTAATTGTGCTGTATCTTAATTTATTTGTGTTGTGGCTTAATTTATTTGTGTTGTGGATTAATTTATTTTTGTTGTGGCTTAATTTTTTGTGTTGTGGCTTATTTTTTTATTGTTGTTGTTGTGGCTTAATTTATTTGTGGTATGACTTAATTCTGTTGTGTTGTGACTTAATTTATTTGTGCTGTATTTTAATTTAATTGTGTTGTGGCTTAATTTTGTTGTTTTGTGGCTTTATTTATTTGTGTTGTGGATTAATTTATTTTTGTTGTGATTAACTTTGTTGTTTGTGGCTTAATTTATTTGTGCTGTATCTTAATTTCATTGTGTTGTGGCTTAATTTATTTTTGTTGTGGCTTAATTTATTTGTGTTGTGATTAACCTTGTTGTTTGTGGCTTAATTTATTTGTGTTGTAGCTTAATGTTGTTGTGTTGTGGCAATGTATTTGTGTTGTATCTTAATTTAGTTGTGTTGTATCTTAATTGTGTTGTGGCTTAATTTATTTTGTTGTGGTTAAATTTAATTGAGTTGTGGCTTAATATATTTGTGTTGTGTACTTTTCTTTTTAAATTCTTTCCAGAGACAGTTTAGCTTTCTTTTATTGAATATAACTTAAGAAATATTATATATTATATTATATTATAAGAAAAACATCTTTGTATTTTTTAATGGATCTTCATTTATAATAGTTCATACAACAAAATGTTTAACCCAATTCTTTTGCTGCCATAATGGCACTCATTGTCGTTGTTTTAATTTCACAAATGTAAATATGTCATTTTTACTTATTGACTTAAGATGCTTCCTTTGATATACCTATCCTTTCTTGTGTTTAACAAAAGGGTTTCAGTACATTTAATTAGGGTGTCTGTGAATGTTCTGATCATTTTAAAACACAAGAGGGCACCAGCAACTCAATATAGTAGTGAAAACAGTGGCGTGTTGTTTCGACTTGGAATATCATGGACATGGATCTGTAACTCAATGAGTTAAATATGGTACTCGTCTGACGTCTCTCCCTGCCACGAAAAGATTTAACCCCTACTGTATATCTATAATCTCAGAGCAAGTTTAACCCGAAGGTTTGTGTTACCTTAACATTTTGAAACCAACAGAATACTGATTTAAAGCCATTTTGCCTAAACCCGTAAAAAACAAACTGAGCTGTACAACATTCTGTGTCTGGAATCTGGATTACTATTTCCGATTTTATTAAAGAGCATATGAGTTAAGTAACATCTAATATAGATAACTAAAGAGTAAGTTATCCATTCAAACACATTACAAGTCATTTGTGCTGTGGCCTGTGCAAACTACGCATTAAAAACTGTTAAGCGCTCTTATCTCTGATGCACTGGTGGTCAGCCGCAGTAAAATGTGACAGTTGGGAGCGAGAAATGTAAACAAACGACATCCTGGAAGATACCAAAGTAGGGGTAAAGTTTACAAAGAATTTCGTCGACACATGAATATTATCTATTTGCGTAGACCTGGAACAGGTAAAAAATATAATTTTAAATCAGGTAGTTTTAATTGAAACTCAATAAAACATAAATTAAGGATTTTTTTTTATTTTTAGAAAAATGCCCCTTACCGCACACCCCTCCTGAAGTGTACACAAATGGAACTTGTAGCTGGTTGCATCTTTGGATATTAGCATGACTTTTCTGTCATTCGCTCAAATCTTCTCGTCTTTATCCAAATAATTCTACAATTGTTTATTTGGCACGAGATCTTTCGATCTGTGGACAATGGTGTTTTGCTGCAGAGGGTGAGTCCTTCAGTTTTCAAAATAACATGAAATATGAAGTAGTTGACATGATGTAATATAGAGATAATGGGTAGATTATTGATGTCCATAGTACTAATACTTCGTTCTATCATTTTGACTTTAGCTCAAAGAGAAGATAACTTTCAATGAATATGATGATTAATGTTGGTCAGGGTACATTATATTTATGTATTCCATCTAAAGTAGGGCAAGAAGTGTGAAAATTTTTGTTATTATTTATTTTAATGAATTAATGTTGTTATTATTTTTATTTTCTAAATGCACTGAACCATCCCCCATAATAATAACACAATTAAGTGGTCTTCAGCATATTAAAAGTGTTGCGCATTGACAGTGATCAAAGGTCATATCTTGCAAGATTCAGTAATCAGAATCTGAGATAGGAGTACACATAGAATGATGCTCTGTGTCAGTCAGGATGCAATAGATGCAACATGCCAGATTTGTGTTACATAAGAGTTCTGTGTCTGCTGTGCTTCACTGATGAGTCAGTGAGGCTTTTTTTCAATCATTGTGAACGAATATTGGAGAGATTTAAACAGTAGGCCTATAAATTAGTTTCATCCACCATTCCCCCAATAACCTCCCATATTAAGACATAGATGGTTATCACACATACATACAGTCATATACACTGGCAGTACATTTCCCTGGCACACCGTGCACTCTCGCCAAATAAATAGACTGAAATGAGTGTGTGCAACTTTTTAGCCAACAATAAATTAATTGACTGGAGAGAGCTGGCTTTGTGTTTGCTTTAAAAAGTAGGCCTAACTCTTATCACTCAGACTAGGTCTCCATTCTGTAGAAGATGGAGATATTTCAAAGTATGTGGTGTGCAAATTGATTATCATTGGAAATATAAGACTAATGAAAAATTTAAACATGCTTTTTTGTTGCAAAAAGCTAAACACATGTTAGCATGAGTGTCAGTAATATATTTTTGTTATTAATGGGCAATATTTGCCCCCTGCAACTGCAATTGAGGACAGGTTTTTTTTTAGTTTTTTATTTACTTTCATTAGGGCACATTATTGAGATCATCATCTTACAGCTACAGGTGTTTGCATAGAATGTTATGTAGCCATGTGTTTCTGTTATATTGAGTTTCTATTTTGTTGTGGCTTCATTGTCTGTGCAGTATTTTTTTATTTATTTTTTTCATAATTTTCATTGATGCAATATGTGTACACTTTGCCGAAACTGAGTAATAGTATATTGCCCTGTTTGTGATTTTGATGAGCTAACTAATCCCCGGCCTCATTTTAAAGGCTTTATGTTACTTTAGTGAGCAGAAATTGTAACAACCATGAGCTGCTGATTATATTAACATAAGCCAGGATCCGTGTTCGTGTGCATGTGGCTTTGTGCCTCTCCTTGGCAGACACAAAATCTCTTTGATGTGTGGATGAAACAGTGGAAAGGAAGTTGGTAGGCCTACTTGACATTCAGCAGCATATCCGATAATTGGACTTAAATTATTCTAAATGCATCATAGGAATCGTCTTGTACAGTTAAAAGGAATAATTTGGGTCCACAACATTTGTGGTATAATGTTGATAAACACAAAAAATTATTTAAACTCATACCCCCTTTTCTTTAAAAAAGCATATATCGAGGTAACAGTGAGGCACTTACAATGGAAGTGAATGGGACCAATTTTTAGAGGGTTCAATGGCAGAAATGTAAAGCTTACAATTTTATAAAAGCACTTACATTAATTCTTCTATTAAAACTTGTGTATCATGTGAGCTGTAAAGTTCATCAATTGTTTTACGGTGCTACATTGTCAGTGAGTAATTTAATGTTAACGGTTTGGCCCCATTCACTTCCATTGTAAGTGCTTCACTGTAACACAGATTTCTTCTTTTCTTTAGGTGCAGGATCCAAAACCAGCAAAGTCAAAGAAAAGCACACATAAAGATTTCCCATTAACAGCATTTTATCCACAGTAGTAGTACTATTTTGAGTATCTTACTCTTCTTCGTCATGTTAATGGGAGCTCTTTAGCTGTGTGACTCTTTACTTCTTTTTCATTTGAATAGAAAGCTGAACAGAAAGCACTTTGAGTTAAGTAGAAGTTGTAGGCATGGTCAGATTGTTTGGGTGTGTGGATGTGCATGTGTTTGCATTCAACAGGCACATGTCTTTTGAGCTCACTTCTGTTAAATCCTCTCTAAATCTCTAGATGTCCATTTGAGGCTCATAGTATCAGAGTGGACAGATGTAAGTGATACACTGTGTGTCTGTGTGTGCATGTTTGTGCACTCAGGGTTTTTATCACTGGAGTGCTAACAGATGCCATTGTATCTAAGGAGAGATAATATAATCTACCTGATACTGTCTGGTGATTTTGGTGAAGCTTATTATATTCAAATGGGCGTGTGCAACTCTCTCATGAGTGTTTAATATGCTTGTTTGCTCAAATATGTTGTTATGAGCTCAATTTAGACCATTGGTTTTGGAGTGTGTTTCTCAGTGTTGAAGAACATCTATGTTTACATGTATACCTGAATGGGAAAATAAGAATCATGTTGATGTTTTGTGTCCTCTCTCTCTCTCTCTCTCTCTCTCTCTCTCTCTCTCTCACCTCCTCAATTTTCTTTCTGTAAGCGATTGTTTGGTCAGCACAGACACACTGATGAATGCCCATACTATGATCCACCATGGACATTTGCACTTGTTTTCCTGTGCCTGTGTTTAATGTACTGTTTCTAAATTAAGGATATGAGTAGGCCCATATGTAATCTGCATTTTATGAGCTGATTGTTTTTAGAAAATCTGCGGAAGGGATTTAAACAAACCTAAGATCGCTACGCTCTTATTGGTGAACCATCCCTTTAATAGAATAAATATGCAATTTCTAAGGTGTTCTGAGAGGGGTTTTTTTTGGTTGGACAAGGCTATCTTGTCCAATTTAAAATAGCCCACCCACAAGTCAGAAAATATTATATTCTGGTGCTTATACATGTTTTTTTTTGTTTTTTTTTTGCCAATTGTATCATCTGCCTGATGAAAATATGATCAATTAGAATCACATGTCTTCATGCAGAATTGATGCCCTCAATTCATTAGCTGGATTTCACTTAAATTTACATTGAATTAGTTCAAGTTGTTAGTGCAGGATTTCACCTGATCAGTGTTTTTTCTCCTTTCATATACAGATGCTGAGCATGCCGGGACATTACTGACGTCAGACTGATGGATCCTGAGGAAGCTGAGCTGAAAAATGACTACCGTTACCGTAGTTACGGAGCTGCCATTGAAAAGGCACTGCGAAACTTTGAATCATCCAGTGAATGGGCTGATCTCATCTCCTCACTCGGAAAACTCAACAAGGTACGTCAAAACCTGGAGAATGCTTATCAAAACACTTAGCAATGCAGGTTTTTGTTGTTTTTTTGTTGTTGAAAAAATAGCAGAATCAATGCAAACTACATAAATCCTCTTTAAAATAACCAGAAAGTGTGTAATGTTTTGGAGGAGTGAAGGCAACATTAATGCTTGACCTCAAACACATCACAGTTAATGTTCAAAGTGCAACTGATTTGAATAGGTTTCTACAGAACTTGTTTACACTGCCCAAGAGAGCCCTTCCTTATTGCTTTTTTTCTGAACATGTGTTCACCTTTATGCTAATGTGTGAAATTTCTGTCTTTCTCTCTATATCTCTTCACATAGAATGTGAATTAATTGTTTGCTCAGTGGGACTTTCCGGATGTAATGCATCTAACAATAACACTAAATTCCTGTGTGTACTTCGGTGATAGCCATTTGGCTTCATGTATTTGTTTCAGATATTGCCCTCTTTATAACATAACACTTTGGGCTAGAGGCCCGTTTTTACCACATTTTAAGTTTATCCACTTTGTGTACCCAGTGACAATTGACAGCGTATCTTGCAAAACATGTCTCAAGTGCTGTCCTTAATAAACTAAAGCCTCTGTCTCTGTTGCAACAATTGGCTCCTCTAGGGTAATGTTCATAGTTTGTTTGAAACCTGTTTAGCATATGTGATAAGCACTTAAGATGGGAAAGCTAGTAAATTTCTTGCAGTCTGTGTAATAACAGAACTAAACAGGTTCATGGTTTGTCAAATTTTCAAATATATAATCAAATATATATAATTAAGAATTTTAAATGTGGTGGTTGCCACTATTAAGCATCACTGTAATTTTTGCTCAAATGTAGGGTTAGGAACTCCTACTGATAAATATTACATTTAGACAACTCAACAGGCACACTTGTGCTACGGACATGAATGATACCTAAAATGATATGCCATGTTGGAGAGAGGTATGCCATTATTTTAAAGTGATTAACTTTGCCAGAATGTAATCATCTAGCATTAATCGATACATTTGCAATTTATGAAATTGTGCCAGATTTCTCTATGTAGTTTTTTCTTCTCTATATATTTTAGATGCAAATTGTGGGGGGTCAAGTCAAAATTTGGGGGAGTCTTAATAAATATGTTTACTGAATAGATTTATTTCTACATATTACATCAGGAACATTCAACCATGTTATTAAACAACATTTCAGTAGCCAGCAAGTTGGATTATCAAATAGTCAGTGCAGTTATTTTAACTTGCCACCAAATACCGGTAGATGTTAATGTAGCTGTTGTAGGGGCACCAACAGTCAGTATTGTTTGTGCAAAATGAATCATGACAAAGTGAAAATTACTTAAACAAATGTACCAGCCATTATGATTATATATATTTCACACTATCCTTATCATTTATATTTATCACTGTCATGACTGCTATTTTGCTCGGAACTGCACCCAAGACTTTCACCCGCTGTGTTAGGGGTTAGGGTTGTGTATATGGTTGAATGACAATAATGTGATTTGATTGATTTGTTTCTCTGCTCTCCCACTCTTTGTGTCTCTTAGGCTCTCCAGAGTAATCTGAAATACTCACTGTTACCACGACGGTTGATCATTGGGAAGCGTCTGGCTCAGTGTTTGCACCCTGCCCTGCCCAGCGGTGTCCACCTCAAAGCACTGGAGACATATGAGGTCATTTTTAAAATCATCGGCACAAAATGGCTAGCAAAGGATCTCTTCATTTACAGGTGAGTGGCATAACCTGATGTATCAGAGACAGTTTCTATCTGCAGTACCAACAAAATATCAGATAAGTATTTTTTGCACTGGGTTAATCTATCTAAAAAAACTCACCCTTGTATCGTGCTAGATGTGTGTGTGTGAGTGTGTGTGTGTCTCTTTCTTTCTTCTGCAGAACACAAATTAAGATTTTTAGAGGAATATTTCAGCTCAGTAGGTCCTCGCACCGCAAGTGAATGAGTACCAAAAATTCGAAGCTCCAAAAAGCGAATAAAAGCAGAATAACAGTGATCCAGAAGACTCCAGTGGTTAGTGAGTGTGGGTGAGAAACAGATCAATATTTAAGTCCTTTTTTACTATCAATCATTCTTCTCCTATAGTTTTTTGCCGATTCACATTTGTCGTACATATCACCACCTACTAGGCAGGAAGGAGATTTTATTGTAAAACGGACTTAAATATTGTCTGTATTCTAATAATATCTGTTTCTTCCCCACACCTATCATTCCAGTTCAGAAGATATGGATTTAATCACTGGAGTTTTATGGGTTATTTTAGGCTGCCTTTTATGTGCTTTTTGGAGCTTCAAAATATTAGTACCCATTCACTTGCATTGTGAGGACCTACAGAGCTGAGATATTCTTCTAAGAATCTTAATTTGTGTTCTGCAGCTGAAAGAAAGTCACACACACACACACACACACACACACACACACACACACACACATCTAGCACAATACGAGGGTGAGTGAATGATGAGAGAATTTTTTATTTTTGTGTGAACTAACACTTTAACGTGATCAATATCTAAAATTATGCTTATTTGATTAGTGACCTAAAATAGTGCAGAATCTTGAATACTCTTTATTCATTGTAAGTCAGAACGTTTCTTGGTTTGTAGTTGTTGTAGTTGATTTCCAAGGTTCAATTTAAATGTTGAATCCCAGATTTTCATTGTGGAACCCTCTGTAATTTCCTTTTTATTTGGGGGTGAAATATGAACTAGACATGTTCTTGGCAGGTTTTGTGTGATTCACCTTGAATGTCATTATGGTGGTTCTGAGAATGTTGTTAATATTTGTTGTATGGTCATTTGTTCTTCAGCTCAGGGCTTTTCCCATTGCTGGGTCATGCAGCAATGTCAGTGAAGCCAATTCTTTTGGCATTGTACGAGCGGTACTTCTTGCCTCTTCAGAGAGCGCTGTTACCCAGTCTGCAAGCTTTTATCATGGGCCTACTGCCTGGACTTGAGGAGGGCGCTGAGGTCTATGACAGGTGCAATAACAGCACAAAAAGTGTCCAACTTAAAGGAATAGTTCACCCAAAAATTTGAATTCTGTCATTATTTAATCCCTGTCCCCTTCATGTCGCCCTGGATAACTTTCTCTCTTCTGCAGAGCACAAAAGAAGATATTTTGAAGAATGTTTCAACTGTTTTTGTCCATCCAAAACAACACTGGACCCCATTAACTTTTTATTGTATGGACAAAAATACACGTGAGACAATATTCAAAATATCTTCTTTTGTGTTCCAGAGAAGAAAGAAATGCATACATGTTTGGAGCGACACGAGGGTGATTAAATTATGACAGAATTTACATTTTGGAGACAGTAGACTGTATTATAGACTGACTTATGTTTGCAAAATATTTGAGTTTTGACAAATCATTTTTAGAATTGACTGGTTTGAAATATTTTTTTGAAAATACCCAGTTATTATTGAAGCACTTATTATTGCTTATCAATTCTCCTCATTCTTCCTGTATCAGGACGGATGCGTTGCTTGTGAAGTTGTCAGTGTTGGTGGGTCAGTCTGTGTTTTATGGGGCACTGTGGGGTTCAGTGCTTATATGTCCTCTGGTAAGACTCCCTGCCTCCCTCTTCATCGTCACACACTTTAACCACTCGATCACAGGCCGGGAACAGAAGTATATGCTTGGGACAGACCATAAACTAGTGGTGAGTGTATATGTCTGACATATAAAATAATGAAACGAAAATGATATATACATATAAACCTACATTTGTGAGATTATGTCGAAGAATGTACTTCAGTCTGAGTAGGTGCTATATTGAATTTGACATGAATGAAAACGAGGCTGTGACCAATATAATCCCAAAAATTATAAGTGCACCTTTTGGAGTGTGACACATTGTACTGACTAGAATTTTATCCCTCACAGCCCCATTTTCCTTTGTGTCAAATTACAAATGGTGTCTACTCTGACTAAAACCTGTTGTCTTGAAAGAATTATACTAACTATGATTAATAATAAATAACTATTCAGTAATTAAATAAATAAATTCAATAAATAACTACTGAATAAACTAAAATGAACATCTCGCACTCACTGCAGGTCAAGGCCATATGTCTCGCTCTCCAAGACTCTAATGTTCTGGTCCAGAGAAACATGCTGGAAATCCTTCTCTACTTCTTCCCCTTCACATCCTGCCTGGTTTGTCTATGTCTCTTTTTCTTCCATCCAGTCCTCACTCCCAATAAGATTTAAGTAACCAACCATCATCTTTAAATCTGAATAACTTTTTGTTCTAATGATTTCTGTAGGATCCTGTGGAAAGTGCCATTCCTCTAAAGCAAGATGAGATGATCAGTGTGATGTCTGCTGCTTCACTCACCCTGCTCAGGAGAGATATGTCACTAAATCGACGCCTCTATGCTTGGATGCTCGGTACTGTAGTTTTTACAAAATTAAAGGAAACCACAGAAATTCCCATTACTGCGAAATAGTATAAGATAAGATAAGACTCAAATATTAAAGGAATAGTTCACCCAAAAATGAAAATGCATTCTTCTACTTCTACTCACCCTTTGTACTGTATATATTTAGCAGAATGTCCATGCTTCTCTTTTCCTTTGAGTGAAATGATGAAAGAAAACAAATAAAACATATACATTTTTGGTTGAGCTTTTTTGTAATCTTTTGTCATGGAGTGTAGCTTCTTATTTTTTCTTTATTTGTATATTATTAGGCTTGGACATCAAAGGAGGAATGGTGACTGCAGACTCATGTCACTATAACACTGTTGAAGAATATACAGCGTTCTTTTTCAACACACACTCCAGGGAATTACTGGTGCAGGTATAGAAGATAACACACACTTGAATATAACCGCTTATTCGATTTGAATTGATAACCATGTCTTATTAGAACAGATTGCCTTTGATTTTCAATGACACGTTAATTTAGGCTTATATACAGCAAACTATATGTTAGCAAATGCATATTGTACATGCATGGTCAACATTAACTCTCGTTTTATATTGTCTTCATAGGCACTGGTGAATGTTCTGAAGCAGAAAGATATAGAGGGCAACCCAGGCAATGTAATAGAGTATCTCAGACCATTTCGCATCATCATTAGCTTACTGGACAAATCTGAGATAGGTAAAATCAAAGATGGAGACAGCAACTGTAATTGAAATATGTTTGACAGTTTTTGGGATGTTTTACATCATTATTTATGTCTTCTCTACACGCAGGGCCATTGGTGTTGTCTGATGTGTTGTTGGAGGTGGTCAGAGCTTTTTACAGCTACTGTAATGTAATGCTAGGAGAGGACATGCTCAACAGCAGCCTCAGTGACAGCCAACTCAACAGGTTAGAGAGTAGGAATCAATGCTTGTATTATTAAATCTTAAGTGTGTAATTTTTAATGTAGCTCTCTTATCCCAGACAATTTATATGTAGAGACAACTGAAGTAAAAAGTGTAAAAACTCTGGCACTGTGGTGCTATTATAAAATTGGTTATATAACAGGTGCAACATTGGCTCAACCAATGGCATGATTTTGGGACAGGACCATTTGTTTCTGACTAATGGCGAACGGTATTAATGACAACATTTATTATTCTTGCAATTCCATTTGTTGATATTAGGGGCACTCACACAATAATATGCTTTGGCCCTCATTTACTGAAGGAGTATGTGTATAAATAATTTGCAAAGTTGATATCGTGCAAAAAAGGTCAGAGCTGATCTACTAATGTAGTTCTAAGGATTGCATATTTCAGATGTGCAATATAGCACGACTTGGCAATTTTTATGTTTCCCCTAAATTAAAATGCAGTTTAGAGGCGTGCTTCCAAATGCTCACAATAAAGGGCGACATCGATGCAAATGAATGATATTGCACCTGCAAAGTGATTAATCATGCTTGAAAGTTATTTCAGAAACTGAAACTATGAGAGCAAAATAATACAAATGAATGGCAGGTATTAGTTTGTTTCATGTTGTGCACCATGCTGTCATTGTGGCTTTAAAGAACGGAGAATACATAGAATACCCATAAATGTCACACAGTAAGGTGAAATTAAATGCATTTCTCATTGAAAAACGTGCTTTATTCAGTTGTTTTAGAACTCCTATGTCATAACTGATAACACAATATTTTGTGTGATTAATAAATGTGTGTAAAAGTTGATTTTGATGAGCAAAGTAAACAGAATTATTGAGAAATGAAAATAAAAAAGTGAAAACAGAGTTATTAGGCAGTTGGCTGGTAACTTTGAATATTATTATAATATTTTTTACAAAAAAGTAGCATTTACTAGAAAGTTTATCTAGAATGCTTAATATGTTTTCTTTTTTTCTCTACAATTTCATGTGCAACACGAGTGTGCAATGCTTCTTGGAAAAAG
The DNA here is from genome assembly GCA_032164185.1 of Moxostoma hubbsi. Taxonomy (NCBI): domain Eukaryota; kingdom Metazoa; phylum Chordata; class Actinopteri; order Cypriniformes; family Catostomidae; genus Moxostoma; species Moxostoma hubbsi. The sequence continues at coordinate 12,380,712 of JAVLUX010000011.1, read as the reverse complement.
CAACCAAAATAAAAGTATGAGGAATAAAGTCACAGTGGGCCTTCATGTTTTTGTGACATGTGCAGTTTCACTGGTTCAATGAGTATATGGTGACCAAATTACCAGCTCTGTATTTCAAAATATGCTAGAAAAAGATATATTTATACATATATGTGTATATGTGTGGGATGGAGCATTGTCCTGCTGGAAAAAACAATCCTCAGAGTTGGGGAACATTGTCAGAGCAGAAGGAAGCAAGTTTTCTTCCAGGATAACCTTATATTTGGCTTGATGCGTCCTTCACAATGATGAATGGGTGCGAGACACTGTGGCTTGTAGGCCTCTCCAGGTCTCCATCTAACCATTAGACGACCAGGTGAAGGATCCGTGATGATCTGGGGGTGCTTCAGCAAGGCTGGAATCAGGCAGATTCATCTTTGTGAAGGACACATGAATTAAGCCACGTACAAGGTTATACTGGAAGAAAACCTGCTTTCTTCTGATCTGAAAAGAGAAAGGCCCGACTGGTTTGAACTAACAAAGTCTATGGCAACTCAGATAACCGCTCTGTACAATTTTGATGAGTTGAATTTCATCTAAGAATGCTTTTCTGAGATGCGGGTTGTTGGCACTGTTTTGGTGGCACGAGGGGGACCTACAGAGTGTTAGGCAGGTGGTTTTAATGTTGAGGCTGATTGGTGTTTGTGTGTGTGTGTGTATGTATGTATGTATGTGTGTATATATATATATATATATATATATATATATATATATATATATACAATCAAAGTTTCATAGCTCGTAAGAAATGTATCCACAGAAATTTAGCAGGTGTGGTGAAAAGTTATTTTTAGACACAACATATATCTAACATATAGATCATGATGGATTAATACATAAATACATGTTGTCTCTGCTGTGCAGTAAAATCAAGAAGAATAAAAACTCTTCAGAGATTATTAAGACCGTCAATATGCTTGTGAGTGCTATGAGTAGCAATTATCTCTGGGACTACATGACGAGGCACTTCCAAAACTGTCTCAGGTAAAAGACAACAAGCACATAAGCAGCATTGCATGATTATAGAAAGCATGATGTGATAATAACGTTATGGTTGTCTCACAGTTCTTTAAGTGATCCAGCAGAGAAGGGACAATCTAAAGAGTGGAGTAGCCCTCCATCAGTGACAGAACTCTCCACGCTCATTATCTTCCTGCTGGACGTTATTCCTCTGGTATGATCTCCTTTTGTGATTCATATTTTTTGCTGTGCACTTCATGATTATTGCCAGTGTTACATGCACTTAATTTTCAGATTAAGTGCCAAATTCTGGGTAAATCCTTGTTCCAAATAGAGGTTTACATGGTCCATTGAGTGTGCAGCTTTTGTAATATTCCTGTATTCATTAAAGTTGGTATTCCAAATATGGTGCTTACATGACCAAGAATTCTGTTTTAACACTTTTATATGGCAGATGTTCAGTTTTATTTAGAAACTGGAACATTAGATTAATCTGGGTTATAGCAATCAGGTTATTATGCATTAGTATGCATTACCATTCTGATTAATCAGAATATTTTAGTGTATTTGAATGTGATTCATTAATAAATTGAATAATTTGAACTTTAGTTTTATTCCGCATCTTGCCTTTCTTATTAGGAGCTTTATTCAGAGATTCAAATGCAATACCTGCCACAGATGCTGGGCTGCATGCTGCAGTCGCTGCATAGTTACATGACATTCCTTAGCCTACAGGAGCTCACGCAGGGCATGAGAGCATGTTTTAAAGTTCTCAGTAAGATCCAGATGCCAGTTGCTTATATGGACATGGAGGCCGAATCACAGACACTAGATGTAGGACAAACACAGGTATGAAGGGTCAGTTTATATTACAGTACATCCACTGCATTCAAAGTATAATCAGGTCTTTTATAATCAGACAAATTATACTTTATATCCTAATGCTATGAATTATATTTTATTGTTAGCCATATGCAGTATTAGCTGCATAGATTGCAAATATTCCCTAATTTTTAGATGATTTATCCTACATTACTTTAAGCGTTACTTTCATACAGTATAATGGTTTGGGAAAGGATGTGTTTTAAAGGGCTCTGTTTCTGATTTCAGGTAACAGGGAACAATAAAGTGAAGGAGAGTGACCAGGTGAATGGTAACCATGACAACACCTCTGGTAAGGTCAAGCTGAATGAACCAGGTACACAGGAGGCGGAGCCAGGTGATTGTCCGTACCCTCCTTTGCGGTCTGAAGACAGTGGATTAGGGCTGAGCGCCTCTCCATCTGAACAGCACGTTCTGCCAGGCGGTAACGGATCAGAGGCTGCTTCTGTGAATTCTGAAGCAGAGCGTGTTTGGAGAAGAGGAGGGACTGTCGAAAACATGTACAAATGTGTACAGGACATACTGGAATCTCTGATCACAAGGTGATTTGCTAATTTTCACACTCTGTGTGTATTTGGAAGATCCTGCTACCATAGTCCTTGTACTATTTTTGTAGCATGCAGTATATACAAGTATACTGTGCATAGTAGGCATTTTATATTCTCTACCTGTATCTCTCAGGCACTTGTTGGATAGAGTGGATCCAGACAAAAAGAAAAAACAGGAAGAGACAGATCAGCTAGATCAGAATGGTTCTCCTCGGGCCAGTAAGCGTTCTACACTCAAACGGAAAGGCAATCGAGATTTGGGTCTTATCAAAGAGAGGCTTGCCGAGTTTTTCAACCCTAGTAAGCTGCGGATGCATGCCCTTCATGGGTTTTCTGTTCGTAAAGACCACAAACCAGCAGAGTTGGAGTGGATGGGAAGCTTCCAGTCGAAGGGTAAAGGGGAGATATCGGAGTCATGCCGCCAGGCCTTTACTGTTGTTTGTCAACTTCTCATGGAATGTACAACTTTCCCTGTCTATGTCACTGAGGATGAGAGCCAAGAATTGCACATGTCTATGTTCAACAAGACAGGTACAGTAAGGAATAACACTCTACTGCTAAATCAAGTCTTTTTCTCATGTAGCATGTGCATATAGATGTAATATGGATATATTCTAATATTTTTTCTTTCCTCAGGAACTGAGACCCTTCCTGAGTGGCTGAGGTCTTTGATGACTCTATGTTGTCTGACAAAAGACTACCAGGTATGACACTACGAGTACTCAAAAATGGAAATGGGTTTAAAGATCCTGTGTGTAAATTCTTCTATGCTACTTTCTGCTATCCTAGCTATGCAAGTATTAGTACCCATTTGAAGATTCCCCCGAAAAGTGTAAACACTGCTGCTCTGTGGTGCTTTCAGAATACTGCTCTGTTTGTTTGAGAATCCCAACCAACCCAACACCCAATTGATCATATTTTAAGAACACTAGCACTAAGCACAGTGCTATGGGATAAATCAAAAGCACAATGTCAGTTGGGCATGGCCATGATGTTTTGGTATTTATCAAGTGGGTTTGGCGAAATTGCACTCACAAAGCTATATAATTATATAGTCCATTCCCTATCATGCACCAGCGATATAAACAAAGACAGCACATTCATAATAAGTTGGTAGTGTAAATTAATCACATTTATTAAACAATAAATTAGAAGAATAGATATGTTCACTTAAATTTTTTGTCCATTAACTATGTCCTTGTTGAATGTCAGACATATTTCCATGACAATTGAAACATCCCTTTTATATGCATGGAAAATGTGTATCTCGTCAAGATTTGGATATAGGCTCCATTAAAATAAAGAGAATGTAAGTGTTAATAATCATAATGATCAACGAAAAAAAATGGACAAAAAATTTTACCTTATTCAACTTTTCCTCCAGCCTTTTTTGCTCATTTTTAAAAATCACTCAATGGCAACAGGTGGAAAAATATTAATATAAATAAGATGATAAATGCAATTGTAAATAAAAACATAATAATAATAATTTAAAAATAAATATGACGTCTTGAATGCTTAACAGAAATCTCATAAAGTTTTGTTTAATAAAACGGCTACAACAGTGATTGTGATGGACATAATTGGATGTTCCACTATATTTTCAGAGTTTGGACAAACTTCATTACCACCTGCTGGTTCATTCTCCAAACTGCAAATGCAGGAACTGATTTTAGACTGCAATGAGTATAGGAGTGCTTCTCAAACATCTTAGCACATTTACCTTTTTCTCAGTAAAATAGCAAATTGCGCTTTGCGCCACTCCATTAACATACACTAGCACTTTGCACCGGCATGAAACTTGTGCTTAGAATTAGCGCTCTCACGAAAATTGGATGATATGTAGCACATGGTAGTTGCGCCTAGCGCTGCGCTTAGTTCGCTCACAAAAATAGACCCCAGAGACTGTAATGATTGCTTGTCATTGGCCAGCAAATAAATAGGTCTGAAAAATATGGAACAAGATGGTTTTGCCCCTACAAGCATAAAAGATGATGATGGTAACAGACATTACACTACATTGAAATTTAACATCACAGTGAACTTTTTAAGGATGTACATCATTATTTGAATGGCGATTCACAAAAGAGATTTAGAAAAACAAATGATGCACATATGCAGCAAGTTGTACAGGAGGAACTGCTGGATATGATCCGTGACAAATATAAATATTTTGTAAAACTATGACCAAGATTTTTACCTCAATATCTGTCATTTTCCTGCAAACACTTTCTATTTTCACCCTTAATTTCCTTTAAAAACTAAAGTAACACCATTACTTGTACATTTTTTTCTTTCTTTTTTTTCTTTCTTTCTTTTTTTTTTTTTTTTTTTACTGTAGACAATTTTCTGAATTAGTTGTTAGATGTTAGTTAAAGGTGCATGTTTAATTTATGCACCGTCTGTGGCGCAAATATAATTGCAAAATAAAGATAATTTCCAAACAGGTGTCATCCCTTCTGCCGTACTCCCAGTCTGCTTTTGTTTAGACACACCAGTCAGTTCCCCACCAAACATCTTATAGTAAGTATTCCCCGAGCAAAGACACTCCTGAAGAGTTGAGCCAGAAGACATGTCAGACCGCTCAAACAAGCAGAGGAGTGTCTTGATAGCGACACAGTGTTTGCACTCTACAGGAGAGTAAACTTACAAATGGCTTACTTAGAGTTGTCTTTGCACATTAAGCTGGGATAGGAGAACATATTAAACATAAAAAAATTATACACTTCTCCTTTAAGTGTTGCATTGCCCTACTTATTGACACCACCAAATCTGATAATCTTCTTTTTCTTTTCTGTATCTGTAGGTGCAGCATGTTGCAATTTCCTCTCTGCTGGAGCTAATCAATCATTCTCAGTCTTTAGCCCTCATCATTCAGGATAAGAACCAACGTTATAAGAACTCTGATGCCAACCCACTCAGTGGACCGCTGCAAATGGTCACCCTGCCTCCCATCCACCCAGCCATTCTCAAAACTGTTGAGGATTCCACAGACTTTTACCTGGTAATGCGCATTACATTTAGCTTGTTGCTGCTCTCACTTCTGTAGAATAAGTCTGTGGAATAAACATATTATTTCTCTTTTACAGCGTTTATCTCAGGTGCTATGGGCTCAGTTAGATACAGAGCACAGAGAGCATCACGTATCTTGCGTGGAGCTCTTCTATCGACTTCACTGCTTGGCTCCATCGGCATCCATCTGTGAGGACATCATCTGCCTGGGTTTATTCAATGAGGACAAGGTACAGCATTTTACTCATTTCAAAGTATAGTTAACTAAAAAATGGTAGTTCTGTCAACATTTACGGTATTCACCCTAGTGCCATTCCATCCTTTATATGGCATTTTTAAAAAGCTTAATGTAGATCTTTTCCATATGATGATCATGGGAGGTCAAGCTCCAAGTAGTCCATACGACTTGTGTGCTATATTCCAAGTCTTCTGAATCCATACGATAGGTTGAAATTTACATATATTTTCTAATAATCTTCACCTCTGCTGCTGCTCTCAAACAAAATATTTCAATTATGGTATAGGTTTGATGTCATAATGCTTTCCAGATACTCAAGAACCAATGAGGTTTGACAACTAGTTGATTTAAAAGCTGAAGCAGAGGTGAAGATTATCAGTGAACAGTAACATAGAATTTAACTGTGTGTGTGTGTGTGTGTGTGTGTGTGTGTGTGTGTGTGTGTTTGTATTAGGTTGTGTGTTTGGAGGCGCTCCACAGGTTCTCGGTTTTGTGGCATCTGACACGAGAGATCCTGACAAATCGCAGCACCTCTCTCAACCGTTCCTTTGACAGGTCACTTGCCTAATATTTCTGCAATTTTTTCTCAAAGCTTTGTGCCATTTCCACTAAAGGTTCTCATAATCTCTGTTTTCTCAGATCTTTGTTTGTGGTACTAGATAGTTTGAACAATCAGGATGGTAGTGTCAGTGCCGCAGCACAGAACTGGTTGGTGCGGGCTCTCTCTCTCAATGATGTGGTCCGTATTCTGGAACCAGTTCTGCTCATACTGTTGGACCCAAGAACACAGAGATCACCTATGCAGAGCATCAAACATAATCTTACTGTTGGTATGGAATCAAAAACAAATGCAAACACACAATAGATCAACTCTCTCACATTCACACAGAGAGAGTGGGATTGTTAATTCATTTTCCAGCAGTATTTAATTAAGCAGAATGTAGTAATAAACATTCAAATCCATTTTAAGGTTTTAATACAATTATACAATTATAATACCAATTATAATAAACAACAAGTAACAAGTAAAAGTAAACAATTAAATTGGATTGTACTTTTATATTTAAAATAAATCATGAAGTAATCTGCATAAATAGTGTTTAAAAGACTAATAGAAGAAGCATGAGTTCATTTCTGAAAGTCAGTCCCAAACCAAACACTTCTGCACTGTTCCACATCATCTTGTAATGTCAGTAGTGCCTGTAGTATGTTTACACTAAAAATGCAACAAAAAGAATTCTACTATGAGTACCCGCATGATATATTTCAACCATCAAAACGGAATGTGGAATGTTGGACACTGCACTCAGCGCTCCTGACTTGCCATATGTAGCGGAAGGGGCGGAGTTACCATGCTGCATTGCAGGTCTGACAATATAATTGTGATTAACAGAGAATGTGGCAACTAGCGAAACAGTGAAGACAGAACCTTACAAATGCTTCACCATCACCCCACACTGTGTGAATATGTAGGTTGTTTGATATACAATTGTTGAACTGAGGTTTGCTAACTTGCTAAATCTGCAACGCATCACACTTTTGAAATATCAGCTACATCCGTCAGCTGTTAAGTAATGAATGCTTCTTTGTAGTAAAAAACATAAGGTTACAGATGTAACCAAGGTCCCTTAGTGTTGGGTTCGAGTCCACCTTTGTCGAGTCTTGAGTCTTTAAAAGAAGAAGAACATGTATTCCTTTCTTTAATACTAACAAAAAGAGCCTAACAAAAAAAGCTCCTTATGACATTTTTAAAAAGTGTATTAAGAATTACATGAATGAAATAAACATTAAATCTAACAGCAAATGACTGTGCATGGCCAAAGTTTATAATTCAAAACACTGAGACATCAAGTTCAATTCAAGTGCATAAAACAATTAGAACATTAATGACCATAAAATCAACATAAAACGACCGTAAAATTAATGAAAATTCTGCCCCGTCTGCCGGCAGGTCATCCCCGACTACCTGGATGAGGGAGGGGACAAGGTGAGGGAAACAAAAAAAAATGCAGAACTTACATGCCATGAAGGCGATGTACCAAATTAAAACACTAATATTTAAAAAGAGAGGGAAAAGGCCATCGCGGAGCAGCAGCGGGAGAGAGAGAGAGAGGAGAGAAGGAATTTTTAATTTTTTTTAAATCACCGGTTCTCCTATATGCCGTAGCTTGGTCCTCGGCCACTCCTCCATCCTCTAGCGGATGACAGCTGTGCCTCCCCGGGAGGATCGGAGGCGGTCCTCCGGCCCCTGGCAGCGCTCCAGGCGGTCCTCCCGAAAAGACACACACAGGTGTCGGACAGCTGCCCGTAAATCTCTCTCTCTCTCTCTCTCTCTCTAACTGCTGTCTCCGGTCGGCCCTTATCCCTGATTAGCCTTATTAGGGACCGGGTGCATGGAATCATGACCCGGCCTTGCCCTCTGCCCTGCCACAAGCAGGTATAGGGAGATGTGGGTGCAGGTTTTTGGCTAAATGTGCTCAAACTAAATGGATAATATTTTTATGTGGGCTGGTGTGAAGAGTGACATTGTAATGCATATTTATCTGAAATTTTTTGAAAAATAAACTGAGGAGACTGTGAATCAGAATCAAGGCAAACAATTATTACAGTAACTTGAAAAGAGAATTTTCTTAATTTAATTGCGATTACACATCTAATAACATTAGCGTAAGTGAACAGAGCTGTTTATAATGTCTCATACCACACTCATTTTGATGCTGTGTGAACTGTTTATTTACTATCGATTTGACTATGACTTGAATCAATACATTAATGAATTAACGCTCAGTTGTTGGCTTTAATTTACCTTGGAGCAAATGTAGGTGTCGTTGCAGATGTTATATGTTCATTTGGGAATGAGGGCTGACACAGTTTAATTCATAACATGCTCTTCTCCAGATTTATTTAAATTACTCAAACATGCATTACTCCCATAGGCTCTTATTGGAAAATTACAAACATCTGTCAGATTAATGGCGGCAGGGCAACAATTGCTGAGATTTTTAAGGTGCGGCTTAGTGAAGGGTCAAAGCTCCGCGCCTCTTAGTTAGGGTTGTTTGCTCTGACAAGCTCTGCTAAACTCCCCATTGGAATGAATCGTAGATTGCAGTGAACTACTCGGTTTTTGGCAAAATATTCACATAAACGGAATGGATAATATTTTTACATGATCTGGTTTAAAGAGTGACATTGTAATGTTTTTTGTCAAATAAATGGTTAAACTACACAGTAATTTGATTAAAAACTGTGGAGACTGTGAATCAGAATCAAGCCAATTATAGCCTCTAACCATCACACAAATCCCTTTCCGTGCCCTCTTCCATCTATTGAGAAGGCCAGTCAATAGACAGCTTGGCTGCCGCCCTATGGCACATCTCGTTCAGATTGAGATTCAATGGTGTTGGGGAATGGGAGCCCCCGCTCTGCCTGCTCTGCAGGCTGGATGGTTGAGTTGGAAAGATTGCATCCTCATCATCCTCAAAAAGGTGATTGCTCATTTCCTCATCCTCCTCTTCTTCTCATCTCTCCTTGATGGAGACATCGAGAGGAGGGAGGTTCTTTGAGGCCTCCTCCATAATGTCCCCCCAGCTAATGAGCTGAGGTTTCTTTCTTCACTGGGAGCGGGTGAAAATACAGTTTCTCTGAACAATTACAGTTACTGAAAATATCACTGTGTTTGGCGACGTAACTAAATGGCTCATGCTTGAAAACAGTTAAATGGCAATAATCCAAAAACTCTGGTGAAGGATAGCTCCCAGCTAGATCTTCATAAGGAAGCAAATAAGAATGACGTAAAGGCAGGTGACAGCAGCTTATATCAGGAAAGCAGGGCATCCTAGTCACTGCTGTGACTTGTCTATCATTGGACAGACGTGGTGTTATAAATTGCTTCCATGATGATTTCATGCACAAGGCATTTTCCCATAGTGAGGTAACAAAAAAATGTTAGAAAAAATTGGGACAATACTACACTTTTAAAACTCTCAATTTGACTGAGAGCATAGTGTATATTGTGAGGGGATAGTGTATAGTGCATCATTTGGCACACAGTATTCGATTTATCAATACCTATTCTTGACTGGGACTGCAATGTAAGCCATATGTTACTCCTAAATTGTTTGTGCGGTACTAATATTTAATGAAAGTTATGTTAATCATCGTGCTATAATTATGCAATGGATGAAAATATTCACTTAAGCCAAATGCAAAGTGTAGAGCACTTATGTCATGGCTAAAAATATAAATGCTTCTTTTAGATAATTTTAGGGTAATGAAAATTATGTTCATCAAAGAGTCATATATTTATGTTTTTAAAGATTATTTAAATTTGGTCTGATTCTATTGTATATGTGATTTAGGTAATTTCAAGGCACTTGGCTGCAGAAACAAATCCATCACAAAAAGTGCTGGTGAGGAAACAGAGGAAACCTTCATCAGTCGCATCACTGTAGTAGACCGTGAATCATTATGGGCAGAACTAGAGCGAGATCCAGAACAAGTGGAAATGCCTTCAGATTCCCCAGCATTGTCCAGGAGTGAGAGTGAAGAGATTGAGGGAGAGGACGAGGAAAGAGTGGAGGAAGATGAGAAAACTGAACACACAGAATCTGCAGACACCAGTGGTGCTCAGAACTCCACAGAAATCTCCAGCTCAAGCTCTGCCCCTTACTTGCAACCGCCTGATGAAGGCAGCATAGAGGAGGAGAGCATAGCCAATGGCATAAAGAGAGTGGATTCGGATCGCACACAGGTTTCTGATTCGCTCTCGAGTGATGAAGATGATGGGCAGTTGCAGGCAATAGCGAAGTCTCGGATGATGAAGCAACAGCGGGAGAAACAGGAGGCGGTGGACTCACTGTTCAGACATGTTCTTCTCTATAAGCAGCAGTATGAGAGCAGGCGCATTCTCTACGCCTTCACTATCTTAGAGACCATAATCCGCACAAGTGCAGGACCATTTGTAGAGACTCTCTCTAATACTTCTCTAGACTGTAGCTCCACTGCCCATCTCAACCTCATCCAGAACCTTCTGCAGAGGCACCGTCAGGTTCAGGAAGGTGGCAGCTTCTATGGGCGATTGCAAACCTCAACTCCACCAAGTACAGTCACTCCTGACCCATCCCAGCACCTTTCTCCTCTCCATTCACAACCTTCCCCTTCTTCTCCACCAACTCTCCTGCTAGAGCTGCTCACCTGCCTCTGCCTGCGCTATCTACGCTCTCACTATCCCTCCCATGTGAGTGTTCCCACTCGCCAACTCCAGGCCAATCGAGAGGTGCAGGTGAAAAGTGTGGAAGTTTTGACCGAGTTGATGATCCAGTTGGTGAGGGTGGTCCAGCAGGCTCAAATTGGGGAGTCAAAGGGTGGTGCTAGTCTTGAAGCAGTGTGCAACCTTCTTTGGGGCTACAAGGTGCAGCAATATGTTCTTCTTACGCTCTCTGCGTCAATGTATGTCTGCCAGCGTGGTGAGCGACCTGACCAACACACATTGCCTGAGGAAGACCAAGTTGAGGATGGAGCAGAACTCTCAGAAGAAAGTCTGGTCAACTTTGGTCGAGATGGGACTTGGGCTGAACACCCACTCCAGATTGCCCTACTGAAGCTTCTCAAGGTTCTTATTGTATTGGAGCACCATGTGTGTCCACCTCACACCAAGGCACACGATGATGAGCATCATCAATCCAACAAACAGCAGCGTGCAGAGCCGCCTTCCTCAGCCTTGGCTCGAGAGTGGCAAACAGCTGTGATGTTCCAGCAGTCCATCAAAGCAGTGCGTTACGTAGCCAGTCAGCCTATCACTGCTCAGGGAATGTTTGTGTCAGCAGCTGCTCGGGCTTTGCACCCACAGTATGGCTGTGCCATGCATCCAGCCTGGGTGACTCTTCTGTGTGAAGTGCTGCCATATTTAGGGCGTTCACTGGCCATCATTGTTTCACCCATTATTGCCCAAATCTGCAAGAACCTGGATGAGCTTGTTAAACAGCATGAGTACGATGGAGTCAAGGCCTCACACAAGTAAATAATGTGTGATTGTTTGTGTCAGTGTGGGTGTATATGAGCTTGTTAGAGGTGTTCAAAATTGTGTTGATGAATCAACATTTACATTTGTTAATGTTTTTTGGTTTCCATTGCTTGAATTGGGTGTGCATTATGTGGTTTTCTTTGTGTAGTGGTACCTTAAAGAGGGAGAACATAGCACCCGAATATCCTCTGACCCTATTGGAAGGACTGACCACAATTACACACTACTGCCTTTTAGACCACAAGAAGGTAAGTCATACATCCACCAGCTTAAAAAAATACTCAATGGCGGGACCTGACATAGGCATTCACCTAAGGTGGCAATGTTCTGTATGGTGGGACAGGGGACTGCCCCCACACACAGCTGTCATGGTGTGTTCAGACTGACATCGATTAAAGTAAATCTGCTTTGAAACTATGTGTATTGTGAAAGTGCTTTAAATAAAAGCTGGAATTGGTTGCTAACCCATTTGCATTTAGATGAAATATGCTCTACCTTGGTACTTCAGCAATGGTAACTTCACCTCAAATCGCCAACTCTCAATAAAAATAAATAACTTCCTATTGTTTTGTCATTAAAATTGCTGTTAGTAAGGGGGCCTGTGTAGCTCAGCAAGTAGCTGACTACCACCCCTGGAGTCACAAGTTCGATTCCAGGGCGTGCTGAGTGAATACAGCCAGGTCTACTAAGCAACCAAATTGGCCCGGTTGCTAGGGAGGGTAGAGACACATGGAGTAACCTCCTCGTGGTTGCTATAATATGGTTCTCTCTCTCTCAGTGGGGTGCGTGGTGAGTTGTGCATGGATGCCGTGAAGAGTGGCGTGCAGCCTCCACACACGCTATGTCTCTGTGATAATGCGCTCAATAATCCACGTTATAAAATGCGCAGATTTAGATGCGGAGGAAACTGAGATTCGTCCTCTATCACTCGGATTTAGGCGAGTCACTACCCCACCATGAGGTCTTAGAGTGCATTGGGAATTGGGCATTCCAAATAAATAAATAAATAAATTAGCTGACAGTGGGAACGTCTCATCTCTATGACATACTCCATTTTATAATCACTATTTGTGAATTTTTTTTTTAATACAAAAATAACACAAACCAAATGCTCCCCCTTTCTAATAGATATCCATCACACAGTTACAATTTTGCAAATTTCACGTCTTGCCTGATCTTGCCTAGAATGACAAGTGAGCCAGGATCACTACTAAATTTGTTGGTAAATAATGATGCTTTAAAGCAATAACGTGACGCTATACTTTGTTGTTATTTTTTATTTATTATCTTGCACTGTAGGTAACTGCAGGCTGTGATGTTCCAGACCTGCGAAATGCAAGCAATGCCATTTTGGAGGAGTTCCCACATATGATTAGCAGCATGGCCTTACTCTGGGGTGTGGTCAAGGGCTGTGACTCTGCCCAAAGCAGCAGAGCCTCACCCACCTCAGTGTACTTTAAAGGCACAAAGGTATATTTTGTACTTACATCAAACAAAGTAAAATTTAATTTAGACTATTTACTTTTCTTAGAAATGGTTGAGGTCATGTTGTCTGTTAATTGCTTAATTTGGTTATCTGTAGATCTTGAGGCAGAAAGTTCTCGAGTTCTTGATGCCATTGACTCAGCAGTTTGGGGTGCAGGTCATGGCCTCTGTGGCCGCTGTATGGAGTAGCAGGAGGGGCCGCAAAAGACATTCCAGAAGCAAGGTGTGCAACAGTAATTAGTATAAAAAATGAACATAATGTTTAAGTAGACTTCTGATTTTTTAAAGGTGACATCATACCTACAGCTCCACTTCAGGTTTCTGGAGTGATGTTTTATTGTTTTTCTTTCTCCCCAGTTCCCAATGCGCTCTAGGTCCTCGTGGTGGCATAATGACTTGCCTCAATCCGGGTGGTGGAGGACGAATCTCAGTTGCATCCGCGTCTGAGACAGTCAATCCGCACATCTTATCACGGGGCTTGTTGAGCACGTTACTGCAGAGACATAGCGTGTGTGGAGGCTTCTCGCTATTCTCTGCGGCATCCACGTACAACTCACCACATGCCCCACCGAGAGCGAGAACCACATTATAGCGACCACGAGGAGATGACCCCATGTGACTCTACCCTCCCTAGCAACCGGGCCAATTTGGTTGCTTAGGAGACCTGTCTGGAGTCACTTAGCACACTCTGGATTAGAACTCGTGACTCCAGGGGTGGTAGTCAGCCAGAGTTACCCAGGCCCCATTTTATTGAGTTTTAATGGCTTTTGTGTGTGTGTGTGTGTGTGTGTGTGTGTATGTGTGTTTGTGTATGAATGCATAGATTTTGCCTGATGCTAGTGATTCTCAAATGACTTTAGTGGACCTGGTGAAGGCACTAAACACACTTCGTACGGACACTATACTGCAGCTCATCAGAGCGGTGGTGAAGAAGCCCCATCAGATCAAAGGAGACCAGGTATAACACAAATACATGCTTACTTAGCTATCTAAATAGGGACATATCATAGATTTCCATTATTTTCAAATAACACTTATTATAATTACTGCAGACTAACCCTAATCCATACCCTAGCCCTCCCTCAAAAAGAAGACTTTGCATTTTTAGATTAATAATAAAAAACATTGCAATAATATAAAATGTATTAATGAATTGTTTGTCCATATGAGGTCATCCCAGAAGGTCCCTAAAAAAAACGTTTTTGTCAGATTTAGCTGACTTTTGGGGACTATTTTGCACCCAAACTATAGCAAAGTAAACACACATTTAACTACAGAAAGTCATTATTTATTCATGTTCACTCTCTTTTTCACTAACAGAGGGATACTTTAGTTGACATTCCAATGCTACAGTTCAGCTATGTCTACATTCAGAGGTAACAATTTCCACTGACATCATCCTCTGTTTAAAGTGCACTTAATCTTATTTTGCATCATCTGATGTCATCCACCATAAAATTACAAGTCCAGTGAGTCCAGCTCACACTGTATTCTTCTACATGGTGGATGTTTTTAGTAGAATGTTTTAGATGGTAATGTCCTACTTGGTCTTTTTTTTTTAAGTCTGTCTGCTCAGGCTCTTCAGGAGAACATCAATCCTCTCCTCTGTCTGCTCAAAGAGTCTGTCCAGCTCATCCTTGCCCCACCTGGACACTTCTTGCTCCTTGGGTAAATAAACAATTTTGTTGTGCTTGCTATGGCAAACATCACTCTGATCATATAGCTGATACATAGGGTTTGGGATTTGAAGAAACACCCACAGCATTTGTGCTACAGTCATGAATGATACCTTAAATCCTGCAGTTTTATAAAGAAGAGGGGTAATATTACTTGTCTAAGCAATTTAACTTAGAACTTAAAACAGCTATACGTGGGGGCCAGAGTATTGAAACTGACTACCACCCCTGGAGTCACAAGTTCGAATCCAGGGCGTGCTGAGTGACTCCAACCATGTCTCCTAAGCAACCAAATTGGCAACCTCCTCGTGGTTGCTATAATGTGTGGTTCTGGCTCTCAATGGGGCACCTGGTGAGTTGTGCATGGATGCCACGGAGAATAGCGTGATAAGATGCGTGGATTGACTCCGACACGGAGGCAACTGAGATTCATCCAATGCCACCCAAATTGAGCAGAGTCACTATACCACCACAAGGACTTAGCGCGCATTGGGAATTGGGCATTCCGAATTGGGGAGAAAAGAAATAAAAATAAAATTGTAAAAAAGATTACACATTAAATAAATTCCATAGACTCGCGAAATAGGTCGGAAATTCATAGACACTGGCGAGGAGACAAGAAGCCGTTCTTTTGAATAGGTCTATGGAGGAGATACTTCAGTGTGCTGAATAAACTACTTCTGTGAACAACTCATCACTTAATGAATTGACCGCCTGTTTGCTAATCTTCAACTTGTTTTACACTAAACAATCCTTTTGGAATGTATGTAGTTTATAAGAGAAGTCACCTACAATTTTAGGTGTCAGGTAGGTAGCAGTTTACGGCTCACCAATTATTTGTATGGTATCCGCAAACGGTGACTTATCTTTCGTAATTCTCAGTAATTAAAATAATCTCTGCTAACAACCAGTAAGAACACCTAAGCAACCATAGAGTAATGCCCTAGCAACCACCCAGAAAACATACTAACTGCATAGCTATCCGCTAAAAGCCACTCAGAAAACCTTCAAATTATGTTATTATATTATCTACCTGCATTATCTTATGAATGTCTTTTATGTACTGTATTTCATGAAGCCATTGTTTTCTGTTACATTCTAGCAAAGTATAGAGTCTTTTGAAGCACTGAGCTGTCTGTTTATTTTATTGTTGCAGCATCCTCATTGACTGTGTAAACAGACTTCCCAACATGGACAACAAGAGGGATACCAGAGAACTGCAGGTAAGACCAGTACAGCGAGAGACGGCAACAACATTATTGACATTAATACTGATAACTCATAATAAATGATCATTCATTGTAATAGCTATTTATGATTATTTGAAAACGATTCTGTATTATTATTATTCATTTTCTGAATGGCTGAAAACACAAACAACAGTGTAAAGTGTAACCAACATATTTTTACCAACTTGTCAAAGTTTGTTTACATATAAATTTGCACCCTCAACAGGAAGTGAGCCAGCGCATACTAGAGGTGGTGGGATCTGTAGCCGGCTCATCTCTTGAGCAAACTAGCTGGCTGAGTCGTAACCTGGAAGTGAAAGCTCAGCCTCAGGTCTGTCTACAGGGAGATGAAGATGACCATGATGGCAATGACTTTGATGGTAAACCTGCATTGAAACATAACCAATCACTAGCATATGCTCACAGTATAGTTAAAATGCATACTATTGTGTTGCACATTTAGAATTTGACGCGACAAACCAGTATATCATGCTGTGTTGTCAGTTGGTGTGTTGTTGAACAGTGGAGGCCAAGGCAGCATTAAAATTGACTATCCTTCCTCTCAGAATCTGCAGGTCAGGGAAGCACTATGGTGTCATCTTCAGCACCATCTGTATTCAGTGTAAAAGCTCTGGCTCTGCTGGCTGAGGTAAGAGACATGCAAAAACACACACATAAGGGCTCCAAAGGCTGATTGATATGGCCGCAAATGCAACAAAATTAAAAAAAATATTGTGTTAATAATACAGGTGGGTCACACGGGGCATATTTCAGCCCCAAATTAAAAGAAGAAATATTTTGCATGAAGATAATTAAGCCTATGTCTAGGACAATTAAGAATAGTTTTTTGCATTGTGATGAATTGTCATGACAATTATTTAAGCACCCCGCCCCTTTCCCCAGTTGTCATCAGCCTACTGTAATGCACAAAAATGTCTTAACTATAATGCAAAAAAAAAAATATATAGAGAATTTAAATAGCAAAGTACATTTGTAAATAACAGTTTTAAGTATACATCGTAGTAATTGTTTTGTACTGAATATATGTTGATTTTTAATAAAAACAGAACTGTGATTTTCGTTCCTGTATTTCAGTAATGAGAATGGGATGTTTTGCATTACAGTAATCACATTTTTTGGTGGGAAATTTAAAATGCAGAATGGGTTAGGGCAATGGGTTTATGCAGTTTGTGTTAAATGGTTCGTTCAGCCAAAAATTAAAATTCTCTCATCATTTACTCACCCTCATGCCATCCCTGATGTGCTTGACTTTTTCATCTGCTGAACAGAAATAAAGGCTTTTAGACGAATACATCAGCTCTGAAGGTCCATACAATGTAAGTGAATAGGTGCCAACATTTTGAAGCTCCAAAATCCACATAAGGGCAACATAGAAGTACTCCAGATGACTCCAGTGTTTAAATCCAGATTTTCTGAAGCGATATGAAAGGTGTGGGTGAGAAACAGGTCAATATTTAACAAATTTTTCCTTTACTTTCACTTTCTCCTTCTTCTTTGGGGATTCACATTCTTTGTGCATATCACCCCCTACTGGGCAGGGAGGAGAATTTATGATAAAAAAAATTACATAAATAGTCTTACCCAGACCTATCATATTGGTTCTAACCACTGGAGTCATATGGATTACTTTTATGCTCCCTTTATGTGGATTTTGAAGTTTAAAATTGTTGGCACCCATTCACTAGCATTGTATGGACCTATAGAGCTGAAATATTTTTTTTAAAAATCCTTGTTTCTGTTCAGCAGATGAAAGAAAGTCAAACACATCTGGGATGGCATGAGGGTGAGTAAATCATGAGAGAATTTTCATTTTTGGGTGAACTATCCCTTTAATGCTGGCGAACTTCGACTTGCAGATCACAAAAATGGGCAAAAAACTGACAGAACACCCTTGCAATCAAATAACAACAGATCTCATCAGCATCAGATTTCGTCTAGTTCATTTCATGTTTAGACACACAGACACACTTACAGTTCATGCAAATGACAGACAGTGTGTGCATTTGTGCTTATGTCTGTAGGTTCTGGCACCTCTTTTGGACATGGTGTATCGCAGTGATGAGAAGGAGAAAGCTGTGCCTCTCATTTCCCGTCTTATGTATTACGTTTTTCCCTATCTAAAAAATCACAGGTAACTATGACAGAAATGCACTTAAATTGAAATTCAACATCTGTTTCTGTAATTAAATACTAATTGGTTGTTTATTCAAAAGCTGTTGTCTATTTTTTACCTCAACGATTGTGTCAGATGGTTTTAATTTATACATCCTCCACACTTTTGGTGTTTCAATAACTGTTTCTCTCTCTATGTCTCAGTGCCTATAACATGCCTAGTTTCTGTGCGGGTGCCCAGTTGTTGAGCAGTCTAAGTGGATATGCATACACTAAGCGAGCATGGAAGAAAGAGGTGATGGAACTCTTTATGGACCCAATGTTTTTCACAATGGAGACCTCATGTACTTGCCAGTAAGATGGATACTTTCATATGTCATTCAGTTTTATTCAGGTTTGATGTAGTGTTTCACCGTTATGAGCTTTTCTATGATTATTGAAAAAAAAATTGGCCACTTCAAAGTTCCCATTTTTTGATTTGTGTGAAAGTAGTGATAAAAAGAAATGAGCAGATGTGTCCAAGCTTTTACATAGTACGTAATTTTCACTTAAAATTTGATGAGAGCATATAAAATGAAAATTAGATGATTGGAAACCCTTTTTTATATTAAGTAAAAAAAATCACTTAAAATAGAAAACAAAAAATGTGTATTGTGCATTGAGAAGACCTTGTTGGTAGATTTTGCAACTGATACATGGGAGAGTTAACACTTTTGTTAATTGGCCAAATGGACATTTTTTTTGTCTGATGTGTTAATAACAAAATGGTAAAATATTGCCTCTCATTTTGTACTTAAGTTGGAGATCCATAATAGACCATCTACTGACTCATGAGAAGACAATGTTCAAAGAATTGATGAGTGAGTATATGTACATGTATTTGCCTTTCCCTAAAAATCAAATGGCTTTTGGGAAGATGTTTGTTGTATGATCAGTGTTTTTAGTTGTTTTGTGTGGGTTCCTGTTGTACAGGTATGCAGAGCAGTTCTTTGAAGCTATTCAACAGTGCTGAGCAGAAGCCCATGTTACTGAAACGCCAGGCTTTTGCCATGTTCAGTGGAGAGAAGGACCAGTACCACTTTTATTTACCACTCATACAAGGTATCACTCGGTCTGTGTGTAAAACGAATATTCATATAATATACTGTAGTTCTGCCTTCTTTATTATTCTATCTTTATATGTCACAGTGTCCTTTGGTGGGTTTTCATGCTTGTGTAATACACTACATGGCCAAAAGTATGTGGACACCCCCTTCTAGTTAAAGGGTTTGGCTATTTCAGCTACATCCATTACTAAGATAACGTTTAATGCATCAAATTAAGGATACTGTCATACTATCTCTTTAGACAAGCAGTGGAGTGGGAATGGAGTAGAGTGAAAGTATCTATTCTGAAAATGGCAATGTGCACTGCATAGAAGAACTTGACTTTCCTGCACAAAACCCAGACCTGAACCCCATTGACCACTTTTGAGATAAATTGGAATGCAGATTGTGAGCCTGGCCATTTCTCCCAACATCAATGGCTGACCTTACCGAAGAGCTTGTGTCTGAATGAGAGAGAATCCTGCAGCCATGTTCCAATATCTAGAGGAAAGCTGTTATAGTAGCAAATGGCTTAAATGGAGGTTCAACAAGCACATATGAGTGTAGTGTTCTGATCTCCACATACTTTTGACCATGTAGAGTATGTGTTCGGCCAACACTTACATTAAAACTATATTCTAGAGCGTCTAACAGAGAACCTGCGTGTGGGACAGAACCCAGCAGTGTCAGCTCAGATGTTCCTCATGTTCCGGGTTGTTCTGTTGAGGATCTCACCACAACATCTTACCTCACTCTGGCCAATCATGGTGACTGAGCTGGTAAGAACTACAACTGAGTGTTTATATTTGATATTTTTTGACTGTTCTCTCTGCTTTGATTGGGTTAGAGCAGTAGAATATTTATTGATATTGAGTTATGTTTTATCTCTTGTTTCAGATACGCATTTTTAACCGCCTGGAAAAAACCCTGCTAGATGATAAAGAAGTTTCAAAGTGAGTCCTGCTTTACAGAAAAATATTTCTACAAATGTATTTCTATTGTCATCCTGCTCGTATTGCTATTTCTTTTGCCATCTACTTCATTTTCATGGACATTCTTTTTTTATGTTTTAGGAGTAAATTGCGGGGTGGCCATGACAAAAATGGTATTCTGTGCTTCACGCAGACTGAACTGGACATGTACCTGTCAGCCTGCAAGTTCCTGGACACTGCTATGTCCTTCCCTCCTGAGAAAATGCCTCTGTTTCAAATGTGAGATGCCTGTGAACAGTGTATGCATGTTTGTCTGAGAGGAACATAGATATTGCTTGTTTACTGTTGTCATATCAGTGATAAATGGGAACAGTTTAACTTGATCATAATATGGATTTCTTTTTGATTCTTGTAAATGTTTTGTTTGACAGAGGCCAGACATCATTGGTCAAAAGAGCCTATATGTTTAAAGAGCCTGTAGGTTTTAAATTGAATGAAAATTCATAATTTACTCACCTTGTTGTTCTGAGTAAATATATAAGTACAAAAGGAAGGGTGGACGATTATTACCAAAATCTTATATCACAATATTTTATATTATTATACAATTTATATTTATGTCTCACCTGTTTTAATAAAAAGCTCCTCTTCGTTTTCTTGATTTGTTTGTGAGTTGTCCAGTTCTGTGGAGATGTTTTTTCAGGGATTTTGGGTCAAACATGATTTATTAGCACACGTGATCCCGCTCTGCGCTCTCCTGTAAATATCAGGAAGCCTGCTAGTCTCACGTGCACTTGTGTGCTGCTGAGATGCTCACATTAAACACAGATGCGCGCATCAGATGAGAAGCATATTAGGTGCCTAGAAAATGCCAAACGCGAGATTAATGTAATTGAATTTGCTAGGGTGGCTGCCATAAAAACCCGTCCATGCTTCTTACATTCACTCAGTCTCACCGATAGTTCAGCCCATGCTGAACACATGGTTATTTACATATTGAGATATACACGATATATTGCCCAGCCCTAGACAAAAGGTACCATAAAAGTAGTCTATATGACTGGTGTGCTGTATTCCAAGTCTTCTAAATCTGTTGTGTTAAACAGCTTACATTTTTGTCTGTTCCTCATACAAAACTATTATATGGCTTTTTAAGTCTTAAAATATAGCGCATGAGTCATATGGACTACCTTTATTCTATTTGTATCTTGGAAGTAAAGAAAAAACTATTTTCATTGGAAAACATTGTCTCGGACATTTGCTAAATATCTCCATTTGTGTTTCACGGACGAACGATAGATGTGCCGCTTTAAAACAACATTAGGATGAGTAAGTAATGACAGAATTTAATTTTTTTTGTAAACTATTCCTTTAAGTGCTTCTTACATAATGTTTCCTTAAAAGGACCTTTTGTTTGAGGTTACATGAACCTTCTATAGTTAATACAACTGCACATAGGTAACTCCTAATTAGTTCTTTTGCCATTTTTATGATCAAATTTGCCCTTCCCAACATACAGTAAATGTTCCCTGATCTGCTCTATAGCCTTACATTTCTCTGTTTTATGTAGGTATCGCTGGGCTTTTATTGCCGAGGTAGATGTTGACCATTATGATGGGCCTGGAAACACTTTGTTGGAAGGAGAACAAGAGTGTAAACCTCATCTTGTCAGAATACTAGATGGAATAAACCATCGTTATGGGGTAAGATCTCGACACAAAATGTGCTTATACTATAATCAGTCTTTTAGAAAAACTGAACTGAAGAAGACCTTCACAACTAGGTTCTATTTGTTTGTATTTGTAAATTAATTAGGTATCATGAACTAACAATGAGCAACGTTCTTTTAAAGCATTTACATTATTAATCTCAGTTAATGTTAATTTAAGAGAATAACATTTTTCATGCTTAATTTATTTCATAATGCATTAACATACAACTTTTAATTAAAAAAATAATTAGCATATATTAGTGTAAGATTAATAAATTCTGACTGTAAAAGTATTGTTCATTGCATGTTCATGATAATGTAGTTAACTAATGTTAATTAATATCATTTTATTGTAAATTGTTACTAGACAAATCTGTTTTATACTGGCTTGTTTATTTACTGTGATGTAAGGTTGTGGCACTGCTGAGGCCTTTACCTAACTATGAGATAATAATTCAGGATTTAAAGGTGAAGTGTGTCATTTTTCAGAAAAGGTGTAGTCACCAAAAATTATAATTTTCTCATCATTTTCTCACTCTTATACCATCTTAAAGTCGTATGACTTTCTGTCTTCAGCAGATCACAAAAATATTTGTTTAAAGGATGAATGTGCTTTTGTCCATAAAGCTTAAGGCAATGGGCTCCAACAAGGACTTAAAGGCAGCATAAATGTAATTCATACGACTCAAGTAGTTTAATGTCTTCTGAAGCTATACAATCATTTTGGGTGACAAACAAAGCAAATATTCACCCCTTATTCACCAAATCGCTTCACTACTGCCCCGCTCTCCTATGCATGTTCATGATAGAACCTCGCACTTAACGGATGTGCATTGCAAGTGCACGTAAGAAGTGACACATGAGGGATACAACTGGAATCAAAACATTTGAACAACCTGATATCAACTTCTGCCTCAAACAATGTTGTGATTTTGGGGCAGGAGTACCAGTTTTACAAAAAAAACAGATGAGAGGTCTGTTTAGGGAAATCCGTTTGGACATTATATTTGCAATTCTGTTTTATGCCGCTAGTGGTACAAATGACACACTTCACCTTGCTAAATGCACTAAATTCTAAATGCACATGTATGAGTATACACCGATGAGCCAAAACAATATGACTGCTCACAGGTGAAGGAAATAACGTTGATCATCTCCAAGCAAGGCCACATGTCAAGGTCTAGGTAGATTAGGTGTTAAGTGAACAAAGAGTTCTTATAGTCAATGTGTTGGAGAAAAGGAGAAAAGGGCAGGAGTAAACAACTGAGCGACTTTGACAAGGGCAAAATTATGACCAGATGACTGGGTTAAAGCATCTCTGAAACTGCAAGGCTTGTGGGGTGCTCCTGGTTAGCAGTGGTTCAAGGAGGGACAAACCACATACCGGTGACAGGGTGTTGGGTGCCCAAGGCCCTTTGATGCACAAGGGCAACGAAGGCTATCCTGTCTGGTCCAAACTGACAGAACGTCAACAGTGGCACAAGTCATAGAAAATTTTAATGATGGTTAGGGGAGGAATGTGTCACAACACACAGTGCATTGCACCCTGCTGCATATGGGACTGTGTAGCCTCAGACCAGTCAGAGTGCCCTTGATGACCCCTGTCCACCGTCGGAAGTGTCGGAACTGGACCACGGAGCAGTGGAAGAAGATCGCCTGGTCCGATGAGTCCTGTTTTCTTTTACATCACGTGGACAGCTGTGTGCGCCATGTACTTGAGGAAGTAATGGCACCAGGATGCAATGTGGGGTCTTGTAGAGTCCATGCCTCGGTGGGTCAGCACTGTTTTGGTGGCACGTGGAGGACCAACAGCATATTAGGCAGGTGGTCATAAGGTTTTGGCTCATCAGTCTTAATCTCTTGTTCCTGTGTGTACAGGAGATGAATGGAATGGAAGGAGCTGTAGGAGAGCCAAATACCGACCGTGTCGAGTTCCCTCTGATCACGCTCCATTCCATCACCTCGATTGTGGATCTTGTTCCATTCTTCAAGACTCTCTGCTGCTCTTTTAATGGCTCTTCTGGCCCCTCCATGCCCCTCTCACACTCTGTCGCAGACTACCCGCAATCAAGCAGTGAAAGGGTCATGAAACACCTAGAGCACATCATTGAAGGAGAGTTCCTCGATGGAATGGACAGTTAGATGATTCATAAAAAATATGTCTTGGGAATTCCAAATCCTGTAATGTTTCGCTCCGATCATTAGATTACTTTTGTAATTTATGTCATTGGTTCAGGCCCGGTACCAAAGACAAATAATGGGCTTGGCTCACCCTGCTCGCCATCCCCCAAATACACGGCCCTTCCTGAGAACCCTATGTCCACCATAGGATTAAAGCTTATATCTTATAGTTAGTACCGGGCCTACACTGGGTTCTATTTGAACACAAAAGTGCAAACAGATTTCATTGTAGCGTGATAGACTACATATTCACAGGGCCCTACTACATAGGGCCCTGTGAATTTTCTTGCTATGATGTTAATGCATGTCAAGTCAATGTTATGACCTTTCATAGTCTTACACATGGTGAATGTATGTCATCCTTGTATAGTTTTAATTGAGCATTCCATTCTGTGCATACCATTACTTGGCTGAATGACCCAATTTAAACTTAATTTTGGACTCAACAGCAGTAACAGGTAATGTGTTTGTTGCTTTGTCTATGAAGTTTTTCATTTGTGCGTAGGGCTGTCCGTCATCTCTTTCCTTACATTTTCTTGCAGTATTTTGCCTCCATTACCTGACCTCCTCCAGTTTTTCCTATATGGTTCATTGTGGGAATGATAAACATCAATTTGTTTACTTTGTTTTATCTATAAGAAAATGATGTTTATCAAAAACAGTTTATAGGACTTTCTCTTGCTTTCTTGTCTCATCTTTTACTCTATTTTCCCCACTTTAAATGAAGTAAAGAGGATAATGCATCTTATGTTGATCTGAATACTGAAAATGAACTATTTTTATGTGACTATTGAATGTCTCCTTCCTTTTACATTGTGTAGAGTGGATACTCTCTAAATGTTTACAGCAGAGGTATAGTAATGTACATTTTATTTATGTACCTAAGGGAATGTTTGTGATTCATGTTCGTGTTCTTCATCCATTCCATTTGTCAATTGTGGGACCTCAATTAAGTCTTTATGCTGTGGCTTTCATTTTAGAATCCACCTGATCTGGCAATTATAGTTTGTTTCAAGTGTTACCACTTGTATGCTACGTTTTCTGGGTACATTTTTAGAATAGTAT
Organism: Moxostoma hubbsi; assembly: GCA_032164185.1. Classification (NCBI taxonomy): domain Eukaryota; kingdom Metazoa; phylum Chordata; class Actinopteri; order Cypriniformes; family Catostomidae; genus Moxostoma; species Moxostoma hubbsi. Next base: position 12,355,514 of record JAVLUX010000011.1, on the reverse strand, counting down.
GGTTGAAGTGCATAAAAATAAACATTGAAGATGTTCTAGTAATGAAACATTTTTCCTTGTTCTGTAGTTGTTATATGCGGTTGTGCCTCAGAAACAGGCAGATATGAAGATTGTAGTTTGCTTTAAAGCCCCATTAATTGCACTAAAATGTAAGTGATCAAAAAAAAAATGCAAGATGTCCACAGCTTGACTCTATGTTCATGTACCGGTTCATTCACTGGAATCCTGTCGCAAATTTAAAGTTTTAAGGAAAAATAATGATGATGCTTATTAAAGTTAATTATTTTGTGTATATGTACTGCTGACCTGAATAAAATGACTCAAAACCAGAGAGTGGTTGTAGCTTATCTCGTAACAATGTTAGTGCAGGTGACTACACTGAATTTCTGTGTCTGTGTGTGTGTGTCTGTCTGTCTGTCTTCTATTGGGGTCCTTTTTGTCCTTAACAGTGTTCTAAACATATGTTACTTTAGTAGAGAATATCACATAACCTACTAGTTTATAACATTGTTTCATTTAGTATTTTACTTTTTAATGAACTGATAGGCCTATGTGTATTTTTCAAAGCTACTCTTATGCAGTGTACAGATAAAGATCTACAAACTTCTATAAATTAACTGACTCCAAAAGCAAAACATAATTCATTCTGGGGTTAAAAGTGCAAGCATATTAATATACCTCTGAAAATTAATTCATTACTATTTTTTTTTTTACATTAGGGCCCACATAATACATTTTAATTAGTTTTTTTCTGAAAATATTGTTTTTATTTTAAATTTTATAGCTTTTAGAAATCATGAAAATAACATTGAAAAGATAGGAGCGTTTGCCTCGTGGTCAGCTGCCTTCTCAAAAAATGCTGCTGTTTTAATTTTAAATAAAGATTGTGAGTTGATGCCAGACTTTATATACAAAGTCGCATATCCTCAGTATTTGCAGAGACGCCCTTTTCACTACTTTTCACAAAACTTTTACCTAGTCAGTTATTGTTCCTCCCCCCAGCCTTGTAAATGTTTGCATCCCCCAGAATACAAAAACCTCAGTTACTCAGCAAACAATAAATATATAATAAATAATACAAAATGTAATTCACTCTGTTTTGCACCTGCCAGATAGTATGAATGTAGCTTTACTTTCAAAAGCAATGCTTTGAAATCTTTTTATTATTATAAGGTAAATCTAATGAGTCCCTGCGCCCTCTGGTGCTGCATTAGAAAGATTAGTTATGACAGTTGGAATGTACTGCACTTGTAATAACAAAAAATTATAATAATCATTTTATTACATTTTAATTTTACACATATGCATTTCCATGTAACAGAAAGAACAAAAACAAGTACAAACCAAAAAATAAACAAAACAACACCGGAAACAAAAACACTTCTCAGTAGCTAACATTAATATTCAATACTACCTCTTAATCTTCTGTTATGCACTGCAATTTTTTTGAGTGCAAAAGGTAAATATTACCATGTATAATATTAGCAAAGATATTTCACCAAGATCTTCCATCTTGTTGCCAAATATAGTAAGTTTACTATATAAGGTTTTTAAAATGGCTTTGTGTCAATATGTGAACTAATATATTTAATCAGTCTTAATTTCAGTTGTTGGCTCATCACTGGAAATCAGTATATGATATTTTGCCTTTAAAACATTTCAAGTACAATGTTTATAATAATAACAGTATAGTCAAAAAAAAAATGACATAAATGAACGTATGGGAATTATGTAAAGACCAAAAATATTAAACGCATCAAAACTTCATTATACTTTAGATTCTTCAAAATACCTAACCTTTGCCTAGATTACAGCTCTGCTCACTTTGGGCATTCTCTAAACCAGCCTCATGAGGTCCCATTTGAAATGCTTTTTAAACAGACGGCCAATTGAAGGAGTTCTCCTGTATGCTGTGCACTTGTTGGCTGCTTTTTTCTCTTCATAATCCAACTCCTCTATCAAAGAAAACAGAATTTACATTCTTACATTGGCACAATTAGTATTTGTCTTAAAAATTATTTCAAGCTTTCAAGCATACGACTTTTAATCAAACGGTTATTGAGATTATAAGAAACCAAAAACCACTTCCCTTAAATCTCTTTAATAATTTTGTATTTTAGATTTAGAAATTAATGCAGTTGTTTATTTAGCAGATCAATGCTTTCTTAATGTCTCAACAAAAGTTATGATTGTACCTCTGACATGTGTTGATCTCAAGTGTGTTCACAATAAGCTCAGCAGCAACATATCCCAAACCAGAAGTAGCCTACCGAAGGTGCTTTCCTCTCTCAGTCAGGTGACTGAATTAACCTCACTGTATACTTTACACTAGGCAAGGACGAAGCTCTACACTTTGTCCTGCATGGGTTCTCCTCTGCAACATACAAAAGGCTTTTGAGTGACCAATCAGTTGTTTGCCTCTCACAGATGGGTTGTGGGGTCAAGCCCTATTCAAACAGACATTGTCCAAATGAGTGACTCCTGTTATTCAGGTGGCTTATCTATGAAGCATTGCATTCTATCATCCAGATCATTGTAGACTGTCGGAAGGGGTGGAGCTAGGGAGTGGCCAGAGCTAGGGAGTGGCCAGGGGTGGCTGTGGACACCATGGACAAAAGCCTGGCAACCCCTTTGGCCACACCACTTGCAACTGCTGTTTTTGTCTTGGGTACAATTTAGTTAGTCTTTCTACACCAACAACCATCCCTTTACCACAACTATTTTGGTACAGGGGCCACATTGGGCTTTAAGTAGCGCATGAGGGACACATTGTACTCCTTTTGAGATACAATGTTCCACATTTATTTGGTTCTTGTAACTTTTAAGGCCAGAAATAGTTGTGTACTCAATTTTCTGAAGTGTATTTGTTGCCTAAAGTATTGTATTGCTCTAAAAGGGTACTTTGCTATCAGCCAAAAAAAAAAAAAAAAAAAATGAATAAAGGCCGAGCATAATTATAAATCATTTATTTTTACCATTACTTGCCTGGTAATGTATTATTCAATTTAACACTCTCTACATTAGGGGTCTGGTTTAATTGAGAGAAGAAAAAAAAAACATTTTACTTTTTTAATCTCAAAACATTAGGGTCATGCGGGTCTCTTCCATGGTTTGTCCGCCAATTGTTTGGCTTTTCATTCAGCATCCAACTGAATAAAACAGGCTGCATTACTATGATAAATAATTACTGCAAGAGTTAGATTAAAATACAGGTTCGAGGGATTTCAACATTTCTAAATTGCACAAATATGATATTCATCCTCTCTTTCTTTTGCTAGCGTGTCAATGATGTCGAGATCTACGTTTATATTTTATTAAAGTTAATCACTGAGAAGGTTTGCCAGCAAATTTAGTAGCACAAGCAGCCTCAAGAATGGACACAGCGTGGTCATATTACACTTTTCTTTGAGCAGAATGTCGCACTAGAGATCGATAAATGTGTTCAAAATGGGAAAGCGAGAGCTAGAAAGACTGGATAGTTGCAAGATTGCACAAAATAAGTATAGCCTACAATTAGGCCGAATATTTACAATTTGGGCAAGTACAAATCTCAAATTGGGGAGTTTGCATCTCTAGTCTGGCAACCCTGAGCATGTTAAACGCTTGTGGTCCTTATGCATATCCGCTTTTAAATGGAAATTTAGGATAAATGAGCCGCAGTTCAGATTAAACTATGTGGAGGGCCGCATTCAGCCCTCGGGCCGGAAGCTGCCAATGTCTGCTATACGGGCATAAAACGTTTGATTTAAACAGTCAACGCAGTGTTGCCAACTAATTTTCAGCTGAAGTTGCTAAAGGCAGGTCGATTTGTTGCTAAAAGTTGCTAAATGACGTTATGACGTCATTGCGCTATGACATCATTATGTAATCCCAACGCAAAACGTGGGTACACGATCCGTTCCACCCTGCACGATCCGTTCTACGCATGCGCGTAATTACGTAGTAGAAAACGTCACGGTTTTCCTACACTATCTGTACTACGCATGCGATGAAACACTTGGCGGCCAGGCGGCACAAATATATATACATATAAATAATCTAAATGAGGAAAATAATCCCTTCAATGTTGTTTACAGAAGACAACAAGGAACATAATATGCATTTCTGCACTAGTCTGGGGAAACGTTATTTATTTAGAGTATTTCAAACTGACAATGGAAATGACTTGAAAGAAGCATGAGACCGGTGGTGGACAGTAGTGAAGTTTACTTTTTGAGTATCTTTATTTAGGAGTAAAAAAACTCACTCACTCACTCACTCACTCACTCACTCACTCACAGTGTGGGGTGCACAGTGACCCAGATACACTAACAAAATGTATATGGGTGACTGTGCAACCCAACTCCAGCATTTACTCTCAGGTTGAGGGTGTCTTTGCAAATAATCATGAAGTTTTCCATGTCCTGGATGTTTTCAAAAATGAACGTGAAAGGCTCCATGGCATAGCACTCCATCGACTCCATCAGCACCCTCCACGCTTTCATTTGGTCATCATGATCCATCAACATGTACGATGGTTCTTGCACATGGCCAGTGAAAAGACCAAGACTGTTCCTCACAATGTACTCTGCCTGGTACATATGTTTCAATGTGAGGGGCAGCTCCTCCACTTCTACCTGTTCCTCCTATGATAAAGTAAAATGCCATAAATTAAGAATACACTACAACATAAGATGTTTTGGGTCTTTCAAAAGGGGCCTAAAGACATCTTTTTAGCATAAATTAAATAGTTATTATGAGTTAAACCCACTTGACTTGAACTGTTTGTTACGATCTTCTATTTTTTAATATATCACGTGACGTAACATGTTGTATAAATCTATATAATGTATCAGTTTCAAGTTTTACATTTAATTCAGTAATTCACACACTTTTCCACAATATTCAAATTTTTTGAGACCTACCTGTATAGAATGCATACGTGAAAATGGTTGTCTGGTTAGTTTGGCCATACCTTGACTATTTGGGGTCGAGAAATCCTATAAATAGGTGGTAGGGTGCCTGCCATCAGCTGTTCTGCCTCCTCTGTCCAGAAGGCAAAGCGCTGCCCGAAGTTCTGCCCATGCCTATTCAAAAGTATGGTACTTTTAATGTAGCATAATTGTAAAGCAGACCAATGTTTTACTGCTTGAAATGTGTCCTACCTTGCGATGGAGAATCTCTCCAGAATCTGGAGACACCACCACTTCAGAATAGATGGTATGTCAGTCTGTAATACACATGTAATATTGGAGTCTTGCATTGTTTGTTTTTTAACATTCTTGGATACATATACATTCCATGAATTACAACTTACATCCAAAAACTGAAACATGGCACCAGTACAGATGCAGAGGGCATACTGTTAAAGAGAAAAATAATGATTACGGAGATTTAGGACAAACAGGAAAAATTGAGTAGAAATTGTATAAGTTTACCATAAGCATGAATATCCCACAGCTCTGTCCATCTGACTGAACTGGAAATGGCTGAAAAGTAATATACGGTTACTCAGATGTGATGTTGACAACCATATATAGTGTCCGCTGTGCAAAATGAAATGGCGAAATTACATAGTAAGCAAAGTTACTTCAAAATCTTTGCCCGTCTTCTCCACCCACGGTCCATTTTCTTTCGCTGTGAGTAAATACAAGTCTCGCGGTACAAATATGCGCATGCGTGGAACAGATCGTGCAGTGTCGTAAATCAAAATCAGCGTCGCAAAACAGAATTATCATTTGCGCATGCGCGTTTTCTACTGTGTCTACTACGCATGCGTAGAACGGATCGTGGTAGTTAATATGCTACCAAAATTAACAATTATACAACATAATAACAAGGTGTATCAGTAAATTAACAATGGCTATATTAACAATATTAAACAATTGAACAATTGCAGCTAGCATCTTAACTTAAATGTGTTTGTCTATAGGCACCTCTTTCCAACTCTCTCCATAGAAAGTTGAACTTCTCTATTGGAAGTTGTGGTGCCCTGATGTAAGCAGGTACCAGCTCACCACGCCCTTGCAGTGTGTTGTTTGGATTAGAGTCACTTTCCAAAAGTTGCTAAAAGTTGCCAAATAAATTTTAAAAATTGCTAAATTTGTTGCTAGGTGCTTTTTGAAAAAAAAGTTGCTAGGGTAGTCTGAAAAGTTGCTAAATCTAGCAACAAAATTGCTAAGTTGGCAACACTGAGTCAACGTTTGTTGTAGCTACAGAATAAAGCCAGGCACCAACGCTCAGGTGTGTTTTCATTGCCTGTCGTACATAAGGGACCGTCTAATAATTCCACTCACTACACTAACATGTTGGAAAAATATTATTTAGTAAGTCGCACTGGCAGCCTATTACAACCGTCAGAGTCTTCACATTTATTTTATTTTATTTTAAATATATGAATTATATATATTAGGCATAAGTCAGTTGACTGAATGCTTGGACAACTCCGATGTTTTAACTCAGTGGGTGGAATTTTCAGTTGGTTCCTTACATACGACGGCAATGAAAGCGCATCCGAGCGTAAAAACGTTGACTGTTTTAAATCAGACGTTATATACCCGTAGAGTATGGTTTTATACTCTTTAACTTAATTGTGCTAATGATAGGCCCTATATTTGTAAGATACAATGACGAGAAATGCCACTGCAAATGCAAAAAATACAAGTATAAATTAGCCTAGTGATATAAACTCCGTGTTTGGGACGCGGAAGTAAACGTTTGCATGGTAAATTCCACAGCGATGTATGGGAGTGAATGAGACCACAGCAAATTTTCACTAACCCATTTGCTCCAAGAGCAAAAGAAAAAATCCACTATTACGTTTGAATGTCTTTTCAGAAAAGAGAGAGAAAAAAAAGAAAGCAGCGGATTAAGACAAATTTACTGTCACTCTCGCAGAAGCTGTGGTAATTATTAATAACTATTTTTACATATATAATTCCAGGGTAATATAAACATAATGTTATAAATTTACACTCAATATTTTAAAAATGTATAATAGAAAAAAAATGCGAAATTTAAGCTGCTTAATAAGGCGGAAACGCGTCATTACACTGCGTGGGAAAGGGTTTTTTTTTTCTTTTTAACGGAACATGATATACAGCAGTATGCAGGAATGTACAGACATATATCAGAGTGTACAGAACATGAATTCCTTAATACATAAAAAAAAAAGTAGCCACGAAAAATACTACAAGTCTTTTTTGTTGACAATATTCTCCAAACATGTGCTGTAGATTTTGAGGTCCTGGAGAAAATGAATGAAATTTGGCTTGGACTCTGACCATTTCATGTGGAACTTACTGAACATAATAAAAAGTTGTACAAGAAAAATAAAATGATTATTTTCATTGGAATAATATATATATATCATATATCAAAATTCTTTAGCTTGAATATAATTCTGGTTTTCCTTCTGCTAAAATTTTCCATATCCACTCAAGAAATCTTAAAGTATACACAATTACAAAAAAGATGGACAATAGATAATTTTTATGTTGAGCAAAAATCACAGGAATAATCAATATCCAAATGAAATCTCTCTAATACACATTTAGCTATATTTCTAAATACATTGTTCCACAAAGAACTTTTATGAGTAGCCGTTTCAACTATTATAATATTTCTAATATGTTTATTAGTACAATGGTGTTCAATGTCACTTCCACAAGCTCTTAAAAATGTGGTATGGCGTCAAACACAATAGCATACTCTTTTGGTGTAACTGGAAACCCAAATGTATCCAAGAATTCACTATAAGTTAACAAATTACAACTTAATTTAAAAGTTGTCTAACACAATATTATTTTCATACCAACTTTTATAGAAGAGAGATCTATTTTTATATTGAATACTTCTATTATTCCAAATAATATATTTATTTGGGGAAAAATTGTGCTTAAACACCAGCATCAAAACTAATAAATCTTGTTTGTGAAACTAATTTCACATGTAAATGATCAATTTTAGAATCACATCTCAACAAAAGATCACCCAACATAGCAAACACTTAGCATAGCAAACACTTACTTTGGAAATGTGTACCACATGCTGTCCTTTTCTTGAATTTTCATGAATTTAATTAACCTTAAATGTATTATTCAAGGTTTCAAAGATAAGCACAGATAACCCGCCTTTACTCTTTTGCTTACATAAAATGTCCTTTCTCAAATAAAGTTGTCTGATTCTCCATAGAAAACTAAATAACATTTTGTCTAATCCTTGTATACACTAGATGGCATATCTAATGCTAAATACACATAAACAGATCTTGATATCCCTTCAGCTTTAGACAGTAAGGGATAAATCACTTTGAAGCCATACTGTAAATCTCCTTTTAATTTAGTTAATTATAGGTCTGAGGTTAAGCACACTGTGTTCATTCTCATCTTTATCTAATAACTCCTAAATATGTAACTGCATGCTTAATGGGAATACCAATTAATTATGTTAAATTATACGTTTTAAGTGAAAACAGCACAGATTTATTCATATAAATTTTTAGACCAGATACTGAAGAAAACTCTTTAATACAATTAACCGCCTTAATTACTTCTAAGTCATTTTTAAAATAGTAGCACAATTTAAATACCCTTAATAATATGCTAATACCTTCAAATTCTGCTCTTTTTATGTGTAGGGACATAATTTGAGTAACTAATAAAAACATGAATGGAGTTAATCGGCTACATTGCTGTATACAGTACCTCGATAAACTCATACTACTATGTGCCTGTTGCTAATTTGACTGAACTGTTACATCCATTGTAAATAGTTTTAATAGCTTTTTGGAAGTATTCTCCAAAGTATTCAATGCATCTAAACATAAACTCAAGACTCACGGTAGAAAGACTTTGTAAAAGTCTATAAATAAAATTCATGAATCATGTAACAACTGTAATCAATCATATCTAAAATTAACCTAATATTATTACTGATAAGTCTCCCCATCATAAACCCTGATTGTTCTTCATCATGAATTTCTTCTAGACCTTTCTTTAATCTTCTTGCAAAAATCAGAGCAAACAACTTTGCATCATTATTCAGAGGGGCAACTGATCTCCAGTTAATATACAAAATGTATCCTTATTAGGCTTAATTATAATAAGACCCTGTTTAAGATTGGCAGGTAATTCCACATTTGCTAGAAATTCTTTGAATATGGCTACTAAAAAGGATGGAAAAGGGTCTATTGCGACTGTATCGCAATTGCGAGTTATAAAGTTGAAATTGAGAGAAATAAAGTCGCAATTGCCTGATAAAAACGCGCAATTGCGAGTGACGTATTATCACACTTGTGAGTTTATATCACGTAATTGTGAGTTATAAAGTCAAAATTAACTTTTATTTTTTTAATTACCTGGTAGGATATGTAAAATACATATAAATGGAATATAAATATGAATGAATAGTTGAATATGCAAAAAAAAGTAGGGTCCAAAGCAATTTTTCCAGCCCTTTTACTCACTCTGAAGGTGTACAGTTTTTGGAGGGTGGGAAGGTGAGAAACAATAATCCATTCAGCAGTCTGAACTGTCCTTTGAGGTTTTCTTCTGTCTGACTTGGTAGCTTAACCTAACCAGACAGTTACTGAAGTGCAGAGAACAGACTCAGTGACTGCTGAGTAGGACTGTATCATCAGTGCCTGTGGGAGGTTGTACTTCCTCAACTGGTGAAGGAAGTATAAACTTTGCTGGGCCTTTTTCACAATGGTTAATTTTTATTGTGGAATAATGTCTATAGTATACTGTTGTATTCAGAGGTAGTAAGCACTTTTTCAAGCATAGCCATTCAGGGCTGTCACTTAAATTCATGGGGCCTGGGACAAAATTTCCCCTTCCCTAAAGCTAATGATAAGCCAATACAATAGAGGACCTAGTTGGGCCCCAATTGCCACAGAGCCAGGACAACGTTCCCCCTATCATGTTGATTCTGAGAAATGTTTATGTTGCCTTTGCATGATAAAGCATTCTGTCCAAAATTACTGGCAAACTGGCAGGTTAGTTATGTAGTAAAGGCTCTGTATAATTTTTTATGAATTTATGAATATGAGAGTTGCGTGTGATCTGCTCTGTTTACATTTTTCTCTTTGAATTTGTCAAGTCAGCCAGCTTCCGACTAATCCATTTATCTCGTGCTCCACGTTGAACATGTTGTTGCTGATTGATTTTCATGCAAAACATTAGCTTGCCTGTACGGCACCAAACAAAACATGTCATATGGTAAACTTTTTTTTCCCTTAAAACCTCCCATGTTGTCTGCTCAGTGCAGTGCACTACTTATCTTGGCTCAGAGTGAGTGTGCAATAAGTGTGTGCATGGTGTCTGTTATCACAAAATCAGGTGTCAAGTAGGCGAACTGTGCCTCCCAACCACGCATGCTCAGCTGAGCCTCACGTCCAAGCGTTTAGTGCACGGATATACTTCTCATTTACTTCCACCCGTAGCACGGTGACGGGTTTTTAAGCAGTCTGACACAGGAGAGAGAGAGTGCGGCTGGAGACAGTTTGAGGGAGGGGGGCCAGCTGCAGTCGATGCTGGTGGTGACGCAGGAAAAACACCCAACAGCAGACAATAAACCAATGATCTGATCGCAACACAGTCGTGTTATTTATAATCGAGACAGCCAGGCACATGCACAAGGCTTTGTGATTATTAAACAGCACTTACATGATCCGATCCGGTGTCGTATGGAGGAAAGGTCCAGTTTAATTCTCGGTAAGTGGGTTTGTGTGTGATGCTATACGAGGCTAGCGGCTAATATCAGATGATTTGCAAGTCAGTGCCCACTTAGCTTAGCTTACACAGCACCGTTAATGAATTTCAGGACGTTTCGACGTGTCACCGCTTATATCTTTACAGTTGCCATTCTAAATGAGCCGATTTGAAGTAAATTGCATCTAAAGATAACATCAGATCAGTTTAAAGAGGTTGATTCGTGGCTAAACCCGAAACAAGTGGTTTTGAGGTGGACAGGACGGTTGTTTTGACACTTGTTTATTTCTTTCGTTTTTATCATGTTGTTAAGTATAAAATTGGTCTGTAAGATATTTAAAAGGGGTGTTTTGGTGTGCTAATAGCTTTAAATTCAATGTCACGAGCTGGTTGTGTTTTGCTGGAGTCCAGCTGTTAGCATGTTAGCCTGTGAGGCTGGGTTTAGCTGCTGTATTTACATTCACTTTCGCTATTGTTTTTTAAGTTATAACTTCGGACTTTAGATATAAAGACGGTGTCTTCTGAAGTCTCAGAGCTGTAATCAGTGCTTCGATTTGGTTGGCGACACCGATAAACCCGTTGTTTCTCAGATTGTGATTGGTAGAGGAAACGGGCCTAAACCACCATAGTGTCAAACTAGGCCCAATACATAGAATGGCTGTTTGAAAACCAACTGTGCTGACCACCGAGACGGCGTTTTTGGGCACCGAAAGCACGTTTGGAACGTTGAAACCGTCTGGGTGTCAAATCTTAACTGAGCTACCTACATATACACCATTTATGGGCGTCAAAGCACCCTATGTTAGCAGATCGATAGGTTTTTGAGCCAGTAACTAACGCCTCTTTTCATATCTAATACACGTTTCAGACATTGAGAATTTCTTTTAGAGAATTGGAAACGCCCATTATGTGCTAGTAATATTTATTTATTCCCATTATCTGTTCAAGTCAATATATACATTTGAATGTGTATGCACCTTCTTTGCTGTGAGTTCTTCTGAGTGTTCGGATACCTTATAGTTAATTTTTTTATTGCATAGTGATTGCAGATTTTTCAGTATTACTCTGAAATTAGAGAGAACAGATGTTGGAGAATAGTTTCCTTTCTTTGACGGGACCTTATGGGACCTATTGTCCAACAAGTTTAGTCAAACTTATTTCTAAATTAAATTATTTTTTAAGAATTAATTTATCATAATACACATCCCTTATAAAGGTTAGGCTAATTAACACACTTTTTTTGTTGTCTGAATTAAATGTCAGTGTTTAATTTATGTTGGATGCATTTGAAATTTATATATGTGTATGCTTGGCTTTGTGTTTATTTTCTTGTAGGCAGTGAAAATGTTTTAATCACTTCAAATCAAACATCCACAGAATCATTTGCTATATAAAACAAAAACAAACATTGTGTAGAATAGGCTATTTATTAGGCTACATTACACTGACATGCTTTATTCATTCTAATGCTCCAAAAAAGTAAGGTGATTTAAGCACTCAAAGGAGTAGTTCACCTAAAAATTAAAATTCTTTCATTTACTCACCCTCATGTCATCCCAGATGTGTTTGACTTTCTTCTGCAGAAAACAAAGATTTTTAGAAGAATATCTCTAGGTTCTCACAATGCAAGTAATTGGGTACAAAAATGGACCTTCAGAGCTGAAATATTCTTTAAAAAAAATGTTGTTTGTTTTCTGCAGAAGAAAGTCATCAATGTCTGGGATGGCATGAGGGTGAGTAAATGATGACAGCATTTATTTTTTTATTTTTTTTGAGAACTATCGCTTTAAGTAAGTTGGCTAAAGACAACATAAATTGCTACACATTAACCCGTTGTGTAATAGTTTTGCTTAGCCTTTACCTTCCTTTGTTATACATCTGTAATAATATCCAGCTAATAAAAAAGGTTGATCAGGTCAAAAGATCCCCTCGTAAGGAAATGTTTTGTTTTGTCTTCATTAACCTACAATAGCTATCTTAAATTGTACCCACAGTCTTGAAAAATCTGGGAATTTAAAATTTGTAATTTCTAGGCCTTAAAAAGTAATCGGAATTTCTGAAGTAAATAAAAAATGTAATATTTATGCTCAGCTCTATAATAAATTAAATGTTGCTCATTGTGTGTACATTCTCTATAAAATAACTGATTGCAATCCCTATCCAATAATCACAAACCACTGGCAAAGTCATTGGGCAAAAAGTGCAGGAGTCCTGCTGAATTAAGATATTGATGCCATATATATTTATTTTTCAGGTTATGCAATGGTCTCTGCAACATATCCAGTCCCCCAGGTGGTGCTTTCACTTTCAGAAGTGTGCCGGTTCTCCGTCGCTCCTGAGGAGACACTAATTTTTTCTGGTGTGCCAGCTACATAAGCAGACAAGATTGCAAAGATCTGCCCCGTGTCGAGTATGACGGCCACGACCCGTGGCTCCCCTGTGGGAGGGAATGACGGTCAGGGCCAGGCTCCGGATGGCCAGCCCCAGCCACCCTTGCCCCAGAACCAGGTCAGTACGCCACTTTGAGTTCCCCCCCTGTCTGTGTGCCAGTCCCTGCCTGAAAGCATCTGTTTGTTCTATTACATTACCAAAGGATAACTGTCACTGGAGAGAATTTATTTTACAAAAATAAAGCTGGCAGTGTCCCTGCTTTATGCTGCATTATGGTCTTCAAACCACATCTGATCAGGTTTGGCAGTTTGAGTGTCTTCCAGAGGAAAACTTGAATGCCAGTGTGTTTCTGTAATTGTGCTCTTCCTTGGAAGGAACATATGTCAACAGAAGGTAATGTGTCCCTCTTTAGTATACCACAGCTCTCCTTTATAATATCACAGTGTTTTTGTAGATGGTTTATACATGCATGGTGTCTTGCAGTGTCAGAAATGAACTTTTACATTAAGGGGCGATATTTGCCCCAGGATTTGATTTTTGAGGGTATTTTTTTTTTTTTACCTTTATGGGAGACTTTTTGTTCTAACCATTTGAAACAAACTGTCTCATTTTGTTTGTCAAATTATTCAGTTTAATCAATTCATTAATGCATATTCTCAAGATTTAAAATATATTACCTTTTGATTAAGAATTTATTCAAAATCTTGTTTATGCCATTATATGTATAACTAGGACTATAATAGAATATTCAAACTATATCAGAAGAATATAAACACAAGTTAATTACAAGGGCAATTATTGGCATCACAGTTTGAATTTTAGGGGCATTTTAGGTGGAATCTTTGCCCTTAGCCCCTCTTAATTTCTGTCCCTGGTATCTTGTCAATTTAGAGACCTAAATACATCTAGAACTGTGCTATACACACCTAGTAGTTTGTTTTCCAAATAATGTCTGTAAAATAATCAGTACTTATTACTTTTAGATAAACCTCATTTCTGAGCACAATATCTACATGGTTTTCACTGTTTTGTTCTGACATATTCCATACAACCGTTTGCAAAGACTTCTGGTCCATTATTTCAATTACTTAATTTTTCAGTGGTCTGTTATTGTTGTATCATCAATTTCAGATTTACCTGCCCTTGAATGTCCCGCAAAAGCAAAACTACCTCCGGCTGGTCATTTTACCTGCCGGTTAGATGGTTTCTTCCTATCAAAATGGGCAGTTCTTGACCCGAATAAGCTGTTATAAGGTACATTCTTGAGTTTAAAAATGGTTAAATGGAGCACAACGGAATGGTACAAAGTTGAACTATTTTTTACTTGACATAACAGCATATTAAAATGCTACAATAGTGGCAGGAAAAACCGCTTGAGATGTGGTGCGTCAACGGCCTATAGGCATGATCACACATACCTTCGCATGGCGAAATTCTGCGGGTGAAATTCAGTCGTCTCAATTAGAATCCGCTCGATCGCGAATTTTGTGCAATTGACTTCCGGTGTCGAAGACCTTTTTCACAGACTGTGATGCGTTTACACCTTATTTAGCAGCATAAATCTCACAATTATTTTTATATTATATGTTTTTTAAAAATTAATTGTAAGTTTATAACATTATGCTTTGTGTTATATTACCCTGTAATTAGTTTTAAAAACAAATTACCACAGCTTGTGAGAGTGACACTAAATAAGTTTTACTCTATTATTTTCGGCTTTTGGAAAGTCATTAAAACATGTGTGGATTAGTTTTTTTTAGGTCTTTGAGCAAATGGGTAAGTGAAAATAATATTTGGTGTGATATCCCATTCTTCTCTGTCGAAGTTTACCCCGCCAACGTTTACTTCTGCGTTCCAAAACACGGAGTATGAAAAAGGTCTATTTCGCCTCGTTCAAGTTTGGTAAACTTTGAAAGGCAAAATCGGCACATTGACCAATAGGAAGTTGCTTGGTTTGGCGGTGACCTCTGTGTGGGTGGTGCTTTTTACACAGCTTCATTGAATAAGGATGTTGATTGATCGAAAATTTATGAACTGTCTTTTATAATTTGAGTAAGCTTATCGATTGTTGATTATTTAATGTAATGATAACTGTGCTCTGAAATCAAGCCAGCAGATGTTAAGGCTGTCTATACAGTCACTCGCCACTAGATGGCGCTTGTGGGCTGCATGTCATTATCCAGTTCACAGAAGACAATGACGCACAGATGGGAGATATAAAGTGTGCTCGAAGTAAACAGTTTTGGGGTGGTTCTCTTTTAATTAACTTTCATGTTTTCTGCACACACCGTGATAAGTGTGTTAAAGTATATGACAAGCACTGTTGATATCCTTGTTTCATCCCAACCTACAAATACGTCAGCAATTGCCGGGAAAGCACGAAGGTACATTCAGCTGACGTCTCACCATCGTTACCTTAGAAAAGATAGGTTAAGTACTTTTATGCAGCTTGTTAGGATTTGGCTTAATGTCAAATAAACAATAAGTCCAAAGGTCAGAAAAATCTAACTCAAATATGCACAAGTGATATATCTTGAATACAAGTTATTTTTAACAGTAGAATAATTCATTAACAGTATTTAAATTTAAATTTGTACTAAACACAGCCTAAATGTATTAAAATACACTGAAGAATATTTTAAGAGGAAAATGCCAATACTTTGAAGTGTATTAATGTAAATTATATTTAAACAATAATCTACATGCACATATTATTTGGGGTCCTCCATGTGCGTTTTGCGATATTAATGTTAACGATTTATTGATTGATAATTTCCATGACGATCAATTATGTAACTGTCTGAAAATTGACATCCCTTATCCTGAATATTCACAATGGACAAGGATATAATTTGAGCTGTTTTTTTAACTTAAGTCTCATCGATTGTTAAATAAGGCTGCTTGACTGTTATGTTTTCTGGATTCACATGCGCTCAACATCCGCCCACACCATCTTCGACCGCAGAATTTTGCCGTGGGAAGGTACTGTGTGTGACCGCACCTTAAGACATTTAAGCCGCTGCTTTAAATATAAAAACTAAAAGAATATAGTATAAAATCAATAATATATAGAATCAACCCAATCCACTAGTTAATTGTTGGATTACTAATCTTCCATCATGTCACATCCCTAGCAGATTTCTGGAAGGACCCTTTTCCACATTCAAAGCAACAAGAAGTCAAATCTGTTACTCATTGTCAAATGAGTACCCTGTCGAATTCTAGAGCTTTATAGCCAATCTCTGTCTTACTGCGCACTACTTTTCCCAGAGACAAATGTATCTTAGTCCTAATTTAATTATTGAATAATGGTTTAACTATGGTTTGATGCATCTACAGTCCTATAATAGAAATGGTGGTATTATGGCAAAAGAAAAAATAAGAGGCTCTCTTTGATTATGTGGCAGAGTGCAATTGTTACATTCTCCAGGGATAGACTGCAGCAGTGTTATCTATTACACATGTGCTCACCCCGAGTGCATGTTAAGAGGAAGGAATCAATGAGGATGAGGCGCCTGGCAGAGAAAAGCACACCAGTTTGTTAGAGATGTGTAGCGCCTAGACGTGAGAAGCAAACTAGCTATGTAGGTCAGCCAAGCAGAAGGAGCCTTTTCCAGCACACCCCCACATTTCCCAAGTTCCACAGGCTCCATTCAGCTTTACCAGGAGAGCTCCAGCCCACATACGTCCATTGACACGGCACAGGAAACTGACTTGGAGCATCTTAAAGATGCTTTATCTTCCTTACTCTCGCTCTCATTTAATTCCTTTTTTTAATCCCTCACATGGACACATATATACTTTATGCTTGACAATTTGAAGGATTATACTGTCACTAAGACACATGAATCATGAAGGTGGTTTACCAATGACGTGAGGTTTGGTAACGTTAAACTTTTATAGACGACATTAAATCAAAATTGAACCTATGGATGGGAATTGTATGGAATTTAACCACTGTCTGGTTCCGATCCCATTTAATGATTCTGGTTCCTTAACATTTCAATGAACAATTCTTAGTACTTTTGGGGGAGCACCATATAATTATTATATTTATACTTGTATGCTGTGTTCATTTTGTTTCTATATTATAATCCAAAAAATGAAACAAAAACAATGTTTTTTTTGGTAAAATGTTTTAAGGACTATTTATTACAACCAAACTCTACTCTGAGTCTGAATAGCTATTGATCTTCAAATGCATGTTGTCATGAACAACAAGTAAGTAATGACACTGATGTAATTCGCAGGAGCCTTAATTACCAGGGGTTTATTATGTGTTTACTACAGTATTCTGAGTGGGTTTAGCATGTTACATGATGTTGCTAGGTGGTTGCTTACTTGCCCAAGTGGGTCCCACTGTCTACACTGAGTTGGTCTGTTGACACACTGCCCTGCAGTGGCTTTCCACATTGGATGCATTGAAGTGAACACTTTAAATGATATGCAGATAGCATGGACCAATCAGCTGTGAGTTCGAGTAGACTTCAGCAAAGGTTAAATGGGAAAATAACCTGTATCCTACTTTATTTTCAGTGGAAATCCCCTGATATAAATGTTTACTTATTATATAATTGTTATTGTTACTGTAACTGTGTATAAATGTGGTTAGAAACAAAAGATTATTTAAATTAGTAGACCAGAGACCTGAAACATCTCGAGCTGGCTTTAATGTAGCAGTCAACATTTATTTAAATTGGCAACAAACTAATTTCTTGGCAAAAAGATTAAAACGCATGATATTTGGTAAGTAAAATTTAATTTTATTTCAGACGGACTGAATAATAAAGTGGCTGGAGTAGCCCTGCGGTGTTTCAGCAATAGAACGGGACATCTTTTTACTTTTGGCACTGTGCGCTGCAACAGACACTTCCAATGTAGGCAGCTTAATTGATTTAAATAGGAACTATTCGCTTTTGACATGACTCGGCGTAGACGGGGTGTCAGTCTATGGTTTTTATGCCCCTTTTATCGTATGCCTGGCATAACTAGTATGCAGGGATGCACAATATATTCGCAGCCATATCAGTATTGGGCGATAAATTTGAATTTTAAAGTTATCAGCCCGATAGGAAATTTGGTCGATTAAATTATGGCTTTTTCAGGCACATGCTACTCTCCATGTGACTTTTGATTGGTGTCTTCTGGCTTTACTTTAGAGGATCATACTGGATCTGAGTAAACGCTCCATTATACGTTATTTGTCTCAGGAATGTTGTTTTTTCTTTTTGTGAGTTAGAGCACATTGTTGTATTTACAGTGAGTTTGAGACTTTGTTTGCATTCCTTAGTTTTGTCTTTACACAGGTTTGAATCAAGTTCAATGCAAAAATGAATCATCAAATTAATTTTAAATAAAAAGATGTTGGCAATAGGAATGTAACATTTCTTTATTTAACTGGTTCAAAGTAGGCTACATTTGGTAAATGATTTAAATGTTTTAGATGTTTCTTGCAGGTTCCTTGTTTTCTGCACTTGATGTTGTTTTAAAATAAAAACAATAATCCACTTTACATGATTGATTTTATTAGAAGTTCTTCAGATGTGGCTTTACAGGGTGAGCCTTTTTTTTTTTGTTTGTTTGTTTTTTTTTGTAATCCGACATACAAAATAAAGCTTTATATCCAGATATAGATTTATCTGCAAATATTGTGGTTTCAGCCTCCAAATACACTGAATTAACAGTTTTTGGTATTGACCGAAATTTCCATATCAGTGCATCCCTAATAGTAAGTCATATAATATGTAAGTAAATAAGAATTATGATACTTGCATTAGTTACTTTTCACAGGTCAACAAAATCCCATCACACACTTCATCTCATTAAATACCGTTTTGCTAGGAAATATGTAACATTATGGAGGTTAAATGCATTGTGAATACGGTTTCAATGCTGTAGCATGGTTTAGCCAGAAACTTTAGTGGTGAGGATCCTGAATATGTTATCTGCTTGTCTTTAAACTTTCTTGAACCTCTGAACTATTTGATTTACAGACGTCTTCTCCCAACTCATCCAATGAGAACTCTCCTGTGAGCCCACCAGATGACCAGGGTCAGGGGGACTGTCCCACTCCCCTGGAGGAGGAGGAGCCAGCTTTCCCTCACACTGAACTGGCCAAGCTGGATGACATGATCAACAGGTAGGACTCAATTCCATATTTGGCCAAAAAATGTTTATAATATAATCCAGAGCACTGAAGAAGAATAATCAGGAGATTTTTGGGGGTAAATTCTCTTGGGAAATTCTTGTTTTGTTAGATGAATGCTTAAATGGTTGAAATTGTAGAAAATTATTATTGTCTGGTAATAAGTTAAAGGATATACAGTAGAATTATGCTGTTTTTTTTATTTATAAACAGACCTCGTTGGGTTGTTCCAGTCTTGCCAAAGGGTGAATTAGAAGTTCTTCTTGAAGCTGCTATAGATCTTTGTAAAAAAGGTAAAATAGTTCTCCTCCAAATGTGTTATCTCTTTATTGCCATTTAATATTGTTGCTTTTATCTAACTGTTTTGCTGATGAGTAGTATTGTCTTATGCTTTCACTTTTGCTCTCAAAGGAATTCTTTACAGTCTCTGCAAATGTCAGCCTCTGATAGTTTTTTCTTTCATTAATGTCTCAAGGACTTGATGTCAAGTGTGAAGCATGCCAGAGGTTTTTCAGAGACGGCTTGACAATATCTTTTACAAAAATACTGACAGATGAGGCTGTTAGCGGTTGGAAATTTGAGATACACGTGAGTCCCTCAACCTGAATTTTGGTGCCTTTTACATCATGACTTCTTTTTTTGTTTTGTCTGCTTATTAAGGCGTTTTACTAATCTATCTGGCTGTCAGGGCTGTCCCTTCAAGCACTGACTGATTCTTAGGGCTACCGGGAAGAAATGTAATGCTATTTTTGTTGCCCTCATCTTATTTGGCTGTTTGATTAAAATGCCAAAGCTTTGATCAAAGAGCCCCTTTCAGTAAAACAAAGGCAGTATTTGGACACAGTTCTGAGTCACCCCTCTTTAACGAGGCTCGTTTTAGCTCTTCAACAGCTGCTCTGCGATCAGCCTCTGTGGCATTCCAAAATATTCTTTTTTTTTAAAATATATTTTGAGACTGCCTTTTCAATATAAATAAAAGATATAAGCTGCACTTACATTTCAATTCAGGCCAGTACATAAAACTGCATCAACAAACGCTTCTAGCTACGCAAGCTTGTTTTTATGTCTTTGTTTATATGTTCTAAATGTGTCAGAACTCAATTCATAATGAAAAACAAGTGTGCTGTTTTAAGTTGCTCTGTACCTCCGGCAATTCGTGTAAACTTTCGTCTTCTGTGATCATTTTTCTCTTTTCTATCACATAACATTAAACTGTTGACATCTTTATGGCTAGCTACCTGAATACACATGGGGTTTAAAGGGATAGGTTACTTAAAAAATATACTCACCCTCATGCCAAACCAGATGTGTATGAAATTTATTTCTTCTGCTGAACACAAAGGATTTTTAGGATAATATATCAGCTCTGTTAGGCCATGCAATTCAAATGAATTGTGACCAAAGCTTTGAAGCTCCAAAAAGCACATAATAGCATCATAAAAGTAATCCATACGGCTCCAATAGTTAAACCCATGTCTTCAGAATCGACATGATTGGTGTGGGTAAGAAAAGGATGAATGTTTTTTACTATAAATCTCCGCTTTCGACCTGCACTCCTATGCGCGTGTTCATGAGAGGACAGATTTATCCTTCTATTTGGGGGGGGGTGTCCTTTTTCTGCATATTGTGGCACCATTTTGTGGTCTGTTTTGCATAACACGGCAGCTCATTTTAGTTTATCGTGGCCCGTTTTGCAGCCGACCCACCGGCCACTCTGTTCTCCTGACGGTCAGTCTGCCCCGGATCGGCCCCAAAATGCATCGGCCCATCTGGAAAAGCCCCGGTATGCCAGATTACCAGTCCAACCTGTGTGAGAAACTGATCATTATTTAGATTGTCGATTTGTATTCTTCATGCATATCGCCTCTACAGGACAGGGAGCAGAAAGTAAGGAAAGAAGGGAGGGAAAGTAAAAGAATAATACAATCATATTTGCACAACAACACAATAAGGAGGTGATATGCACGAAGAATGCAAATCGCCAATCTAAGTAATGATCTGTTTCTCACCCAAACCTATCATATTTCTTCACAATACATGGATTTAACCACTGGAGTCTTATGGATTTAAATCGTTACTCTCGTGGACATGGGGTCTTATGGATGGCTTTTATGCTGGCTTTATGTGCTTTTTGGAGCTTCAAAAGTTACAGTTCACTTGCATTGTATGGACCTACATACAGTAGCTGAAATATTTTTCTAAAAATTTGTATTTCTTTTCAGCAGAAGAAAAAGTCTTACACATATGGGATGGTATGAGGATAAGTAGATGATGAGAGAATTAACATTTTTGGATGAACTATTACTTTAAATTATCTCCCCCTTGATTACTGAGGTTTGTTACTGCTAATCTATGTTCAGCTGGACCTGCAAAATACATTTGCCAAGAATTTGCTTTATATTTGCATACTTGTGTAGAGTATGATTTTGGACTAGATGTCAACAAATTATCTGTCACATTTCTCTCGACAGCGGTGCATCATAAATAACGCCCACCGACTGGTGGAGCTGTGTGTGACCAAGCTCTCTCAGGACTGGTTCCCTCTGCTAGAACTCTTAGCAATGGCCACCAACCCCCACTGTAAGTTCCACATATACAATGGTACTCGGCCCTCAGAGACGGTGCCTGCTGGGGTTCAGCTGGCTGAGGATGAGCTGTTTGCCCGTCCACCTGATCCTCGCTCTCCCAAGGTGAGATTGCTTGTGTCAGTGGTGCAATTTTAAGATTTGGATTATTTTTATCTGTCATTAGTTGCTTTTGCATTATTTCTGCATTGAAAAATAACTTCTCACTGTCCCGAAGTTTTCTCTCTCCCGCGCGCCCGCACACAAACGTGTATACACAAACACAGAGAGACTGAAGCCACATTTTTATCTGTCAAAAAGTAGCTGGGCCATCCTACCAGTGTCTGTTCTTCCACTATCCAAAAGAGAGAAGTGAATAGCCAGAAGTCTGAATCTGCTTTTTGATAGTAGAGTGAAGAGCTGTCCTACAAACCAAACAAAGGGAGAAATTACGTTCTATAAAAATAGATTGTTGTGGCTCCACTTTCTGATGTCATTTTAGTGAACGAAAACCGTCAGAAAAACACTAGTCGCTATGGATTACAATTAACGTTTGTGATGATATGCTGCTGAGTGTGATGAAAACATTCAGATCATCTTAACCAGCTTGTCAGTTCTTCAGTAAAGCTCATTGGTCATTTGAAGAGAATGCACGCCCGCCTCTGTGACAGATGTTTTTATTTTTTTTTTGCAACCTTGATGTGCTTTTTCAGTTTTTGAAGCCAGTAACTCAGCAGGGGGTCCCGATCTGCACCTCGTTGGCGATTATGTTAATGCCTGGAAAAATCGGCTGGTGTCGGCTTCGTCTTTCTTTAAAGCTGGATTTGGCGATTTGGCTTTTAATTTCAATGTTTTTTGTTCTTGTGCTGTAATGGTGTATTTTCTGAAAATGTCCTGTTTGTTTCCTACAGGGCTGGTTGGTGGATTTAATAAACAAATTTGGCACCTTAAACGGGTTTCAAATTCTGCATGATCGATTCGTGAGTGGCCAAGCTCTGAATGTTCAGATCATTGCTGCGCTCATTAAGTAAGAACATTCAAACATTTTTAACCTGCCTGCCTGAAAGTTGGATTTTTTTAATTTGGTCAGGTGTGATTGATTGTTGTGTTTTGCAGGCCTTTTGGACAGTGCTATGAGTTTCTCACTTTGCACACAGTGAAGAAGTACTTCCTTCCCATCATAGAAATGGTTCCCCAGTTTCTAGAAAACCTCACGGATGAGGAATTGAAAAAGGAAGCAAAGAATGAAGCCAAAAACGATGCCCTGTCTATGATAATCAAATCTTTGAAGAACCTGGCCTCTCGAGTACCAGGCCAAGAGGAAACAGTGAAGAATTTAGAGATATTTAGGTTAAAAATGATTCTTAGGTGAGATGAACATTTGAGTAAACTTGTTTTAAGACGTTAAGCAGTGCTTGCAATTATTGATTTTGATTACTGGGGCCAATTGTTTTGCGACAGGTTATTGCAGATTTCTTCTTTTAATGGCAAAATGAATGCACTAAATGAAGTAAACAAGGTGATTTCAAGTGTTTCCTACTACACGCATCGTCATGGCAATCCTGAAGAGGAGGAGTGGCTCACAGCAGAACGCATGGCAGTAAGTAATGCTGCTGTAATTGATTAAAACTAAAGAATGAGCATTGGCTTGTCATTTGGTTATAATTGATAATTATCAAATACTGAGCAAACAAAGTTTACAAAGGACTGATAGAAAGTTTATGTTGTGATTGTGTGGTGTCATGAGGGCTTCAAGGCAGTCAGAATAAATGTTTTGGCCAAAATATGGCCCATTTTGACATTGCTTATGTCTATCATTAACTGAACAAGGTTTTTTTTTTTCTCACAGGAATGGATTCAGCAGAACAATATTTTGTCTATTGTGCTGCGAGATAGCCTTCATCAGCCACAGTATGTGGAGAAACTGGAGAAGATCCTACGATTTGTCATCAAAGAAAAAGCCCTAACACTTCAGGACCTAGACAACATCTGGGCCGCTCAGGTGAGGTGTCCAGTAGACTCAATACATACAGTACATGTTCTCCATCACACATACTCATCAACAGTCTATCATGTTTTAGATCGATTCAATAAAATGAATGCCAAAGAGATGTGAAATTAAACTTAATCATTTAATTAAGATTAGATTAATCTAATGTTGTTTTTCATATACATAAACATTAATGTTAAATATTAAATGATAGTTGCATTAAAAGAATAGTTCACCCAAAAAAATATATTAGTGTTGTCCAGTTTAAAGCATGCGATTTAATTAAAATGTTCAATGCATTTTTTTTCTTAATTGCAATTAAGGCATTTGCTGATTTGACATAATATTCTGATATTTTATTAATCTATGAGTGAGTTATAAACACTGTTAGAGGGCGGGACCGTTGCATTGTATTTAGTAGGGTCATTACACTCATATGCACTTAAACAAACACAACAGCGAGTCCGAGCCAATGAGCAAGTGCTCTTATAAAACTAATGCTGAAGGGACTTCGCTGGACTTCACTGAAGTAGTTCACAAATCTTTTGTAAGTCAGAATTTTACCACATACGCATGTCAATTCTTACAAGCCTGCTGTGCAGCTAATTTTTCTCCCTGTTGACTCTTCGCTCAAATTTAATATTATTTAATACTCCGAGCTTTTGAAGTGTCAGCTAATGATCACCGGACAGTTCAGATAAATTATCTTTATATTGGAAGTGCCAGCGCTAAAAGCGGAACAAGACATGCTTTTCAGATGGAGTTCAAACTTTTCAAATCTAATGAATCACGATTAACTTTTACAAAATTATTCGATTAATCACGATTAAAAAGTTTTATATACTGACAGCCCTAGTGGGGGTAGCCCAACACTTTCAGGCTCCAAAAAGGACAGCACATATACAGTGCTCTGCTCATGCATCAAGTGCTAGGAAGTGTAATTGGCTTCAAATTCATGATCTTGCTAAGGAAACTGCCGATATCAAGGTTTACAGTGCATTTGAAAATATTTGCCCAAATCCTGATTTCTTCTGTTTTTGTGTATGTCTCATACTAAATTGTTTTAAAAATTCAAACAAAATCTAACATAAAAAAGGCAATCTGAGTAAATATAGTAATAAAATATAGTTTTTATGTATATTTATTGAAGCCAAAAAGTTAGCCAATACCAACTGGACCTGTGTGAAAAAGTATTCACCCCTTTAGTTACTAAATCCCCAAATCAATGAAACTGCATACAGGGGTTCAGCTGGACTAGACCCACTCAGGCCTGATTGCTGCCAGCCCTGTTCAATCAAATCAACACCTGAATAGAAAATTTTCAGCAGCATGAACTTGGCTAAAAGGTCTCACCCAGTAGCACAGTATGTCAAGATTGAAAGAAATTCCAGAAATTATGAGGAAAATGGTGATTTAAATGCATCACTCTGGGAAGGGTTACAATGCTATTTCAAAGGGTCTGGGACTCCAAAGATCCAAAGTGAGAGCCATTATCTCCAAATGGAGAAAACTTGGCACAGTAGTGAACCTTCCCAGAACTGGCTGACCTTCCAAAATTCCTCCAAGAACACAGCAACGATTCATCCAGAACATCACAAAAAAAAACAAAGACAACATCCAAGGAACTGCAGGCATCTCTCACATCAATTAAGGTCACCGTTCATGATTCCACTATCAGAAAGTCACTGGCCACAATTGCCATCCATGGAAGAGTGGTGAGGCGAAAACCACTGCTAACCCAGAAGAACATTAAGACTCATCTGAATTTAGCCGAACCATACTTTGATGATCCTTAAACCTTTAGGGAGAATGTTCTGTGGACTGATGACACGAAAGTGGAACTGTTTGGAAGACAAGGTCCTGTTACATCTGATGTAAATCAAACACAGAATTCCACAAAAAGAACATCATACCTACGGTCAAGCATGGTAGTGGTAGTGTGATGTGTGGGGATGCTTTGCTACTTCAGGGCCAGGGTGACTTGCAATAATTGAGGGAAACATGAATTCTGCTCTCTAGCAGAAAATCCTAAAAGAGAATATCCAGTCATCAGTCCGTGAGTTGAAGCTCAAGCGCAACTGGATATGTTCACCTCTGAATGGCACAAGATTAAAGTTTTGGAGTGTCCTAGTCAAAGTCCTGACTTGAACCCAATTGAGATGCTGTGGCAGGACCTTAAACGGGCAGTTTGTGCTCAAACCCTCCAATGTGGCTGAACTAAAGGAGTTCTGCAAAAAAGAGTGATCTAAAATTCCACCACATCATTGTGAAAGATGGATTTCCAGTTATTGGAAGCGTTTGGTTGCAGTTGTTGCTGCCAAGTTTAAGGGGGCAGTTCGTTTTTCACATATGTGATATTGCTTTAATTAAAAAAAATATATATTTGAAATCTGTATTTTGTGTTAACTCCGGTTGCTTTTGTTTTTATGTTATATCTCGTTTGAAGATCTAAAACAATTTAGTATGAAAAATACACAAAAATAGAAGAAATTGCCTCCAAGGATGGAGTAAACCACTCAAATTGAGGGGCCTGGGTAGCTCAGCTAGTATTGATGCTGAATACCACCCCTGGAGTAGCGAGTTCGAATCCAGGGTGTGCTGAGTGACTCCAGCCAGGTGTCCTAAAGAACCAAATTGGCCCATTTGCTAGGGAAGGTAGAGGCACATGGTGTTGCCTCCTCGTGGTCATGATTAGTGGTTCTCCCTCTCATTGGGGTGCATGGTAATTTGTGCGTGGATCGCGGAGGGTAGCATGAGCCTCCACCTGCTGGGAGTCTCCGCGGTGTCATGCACAATGAGCCATGTGATAAGATACATGGATTAACTGTCTCAGAAGTGAAGGCAACTGAGACTTGTCCTCCGCCATCCGGATTGAGGTGAGTAACCACGCAACCACGAGGACCTACTATAAGTAGTAGGTATTGGACATTCCCAAATGGGGAGAAAGGGGGTTAAAAAACAAACAAACAAACAAAAACAATCACTCAAATTGTATGTTACCTTTATGCTGCCTTTTATGCCCTTTTTGGTGCTTGAAGGTGTTGAACCCCATTACCTTGCATTGTATTGACAAAAACACCCAATTTTTCTGTCAAAATATAATTTTATATAAATAAAAAAAAAATATGCCTTTAATATTTTTGTGGCATCATCACATTTTCTTGTGCTTACCAGTGCTTCAGCTTCACTCTATTAGTAAAAATGAGTGGAACAAATAATTACTCAAGCAGGTTTTGTGATTGTAATAATAGTGTTTGTATTCTCAGGCTGGGAAGCATGAGGCTATTGTCAAGAATGTTCATGATCTCCTTGCAAAGCTGGCATGGGATTTCTCACCTGAACAACTGGACCATCTCTTCGACTGCTTCAAGGTTATTGCTAATGAACTGGCTATTGCTGAGATTGTGCATAATGCATAAGGTTATATTAATGTAGAGGAAATTGCATTATAGAAGATCAGTTTCATTAGGGCTCAGCATGCCTACTACTCTGCCTACTAGCATCCCCACAGATAACAGAATCTCTGTCCTCAGATGAATCATTTTATGGTTTACAGGAGAGCTGGACGAATGCCAGTAAAAAGCAGAGAGAAAAGTTACTGGAATTAATTCGTCGACTGGCAGAGGATGATAAGGATGGTGTGATGGCTCACAAAGTGCTCAATCTGCTGTGGAATTTGGCTCATAGTGATGATGTTCCTGTGGATATCATGGACCAGGCCCTTAGCGCTCATATCAAGATTTTGGACTACAGCTGCTCTCAGGTACCCTGATCAACCTTCATATTTAATAGTGCTACTATGGCAGACAAGGGTTGGTTCACCCAATTATGATGCCATAATTTACTTGCTCTCATGTCATTCGAAACCTGTATAAATTTATTTCTTCCTTGTGACACAAAAGTTAATTTGCAAAATGTATTGGTTGCTCTTTTTCCATACAGTGAAAATTATTGGGTATGGGGGATGTCAAGTGCCAAAAAGTCAACAAGCATGGCCCATTTTGCTCCTGCTCTATATTCCTAGTCATCTAAAGACATAAGATAGCTTTGTGTGAGGAACAGAGCAAAACTTTAATTTTATATTGGTATACATGCAAGTATAAAGTGTCACAATGATATGAGTTTGGAACAACATGAGAATTAAGTAAATTACAGCAGGATTTAAATTTCTGGGTAAACTAATCTGTAACGTGTTATTTTGGGCAATGGAGGAGACAGGAGGCATTGAAGCAGTGCAGGCAAAGTTTTTATTTCCTTTAGCTTCAGGTTATGAGTAACTTAATGCAGTCTATACACTCAATCAGGTAACAAAATAATATATTTCTTGAACACAGTCATATCATCAGTAAGTGTCAAGTTCATACGGTCTCTCTCCTCTTCTCTATTGAGCTGGTGGCCTTTTATATCTCCCCCTGCCATCACTATTACAAGAGACAGGTGTTGGTGATAATTACAACCCAGGTGACAAGCCTTACAAATCTCTCCTGCACACAGATACACGACCACTCCCCACTGCCTGACTCAGGGCAGGGCAACATCCGGCCTGCCAACTCCAACCACTCCACCCCTCAGGTACCAACGGGTAATCTGCATGTTGGTATCCTTCATGCGATGGAGCCATTGGAGCAGGGCGTGATCTGAACAGAGGGTGAAGACCTGCACCAGCAGGTAGTAGTGGAGGGTGAGGATGGCCCACTTGATGGCCAGACACTCATTCACGGTGCTGTACTTAGTCTCTCTCAGCGAGAGCTTACGACTAATGTACAGCACCGGTCGCTCCTCCCCCTTCACCTCCTGTGAGAGCACTGCCCCCAGCCCCCTGTCTGTTGCATCTGTCTGCAAATTAAAGGGGAGAGAGAGAAGTCAGGAGCATATAAAGGCAGACATTATTTTTAGAAAATCCTGTTGACACATCTCCGTCCACTGGACCGGATTGGGGTCCGCCTTTCTAGTAAGATCAGTCAGCGGGCTGGTGACGTCAGAGTAACTAGGCACAAACATTCGGTAGTAGCCAGCCAGCCCCAGAAAATGTCTTGCCTCCTTTTTGATCTTGGGCCTATGACAGGCTTGATTTGCTGCGGTTTTGTCATTCTGGGGACGCACCTTCCCTAGGCCCAAGTGAAACTCCAGATACCGAACTTCTACCCACCTAATCGCTTACTTCAGGTTGGCCATGAGCCCCGCACATCGCAGCGATCTCACTACAGCCCTAAGGTGTTTGATATACCACTGGCAGTCATTACTATAGATAATAATATAATCTACATATGCAGTGGCATATGCTGTATGAAATCTGAGGATTTTGTCCATGAGACGCTGGAATGTGGCTGGGGCACCGAACAAACCGAATGGAAGGGTCACAAATTGGTGTAAGCTGAACTGGAGTTAAAGGGATCTGCCAATAACCATTTGTTAAGTCCAGTGTCAAATAAAATTGAGCCGCACCCAACCGATTTAGCAATTTGTCAATCTTTGGCATTGGGTAAGTGTAAAATTTGGACGCCGCATTCACTTTTCGATAGTAAACACAGAACCGGACCATCCCGTTGCTCCTAGGCACCAGAACAACCGGGTTGGCCCAAAAGCTGTGCGACTCTTCTATTATGCCCATATCAAGCATAGCCTTTAATTCTACTTTACTACCTTTTTATGTGTTCAGGAAGGCAATAGGGCCGGCTACGAATCACCGGAGAACCATTCAAAAAAGCCAAATAACCCCTTCACTTCCTGACGAACAAATCCCATTCCCCAGCCTTCTAAAAAACATCTCCTCAAATGTCGCCACCTCACCCATCTCCCCGATACATTCCCTTAATGAAGGTGCCCCAGCCGACTTCCATCCCCTGTCTAGTAGAACCGATGCAAAATCTTAAATTGTATCAGACAGACCCTTGCATCTCTAGATGCAGACTTGATGCTTTTTAGTATCCTAGCCCACACTCCCTCCTCCAATACCTGATTTAAATCATTCTCTCATAATCTCTTGAGAGAAGACGAAGCTCTATCCCCCAGACTCTGAACCAACAGGGAGCAATGCTTCATGACCTTTCCCAAAAGCAGTAATCACCATTTCCAGAGGATCTGCCTCTTTAGAAGGGTGTGCACTACTCCCAAAAATAGTACAGGGCAAGTGGCGCAACTGTAAATACCTAAAGAACTGGGATCTAGGAATCTTAAATTGCTGAACCAAATTATTAAAAGATCTCAGTACTCCACTCTCATATAGGTCACCGAGTGTAGTAACCCCCCTCACAATCCAATCTGACCAACAGAAAGTGGACTTATTAATATCTAATTTAGAGTTCAGCAATATGCTTGAGGCAACATTTAAATAAATGTCCAAATTACACACTCTGGACACTTTTGTCCAAACCAGGTGCAGATGCAAGATAACGAGGTGTGATTTAACTTCTCTGGTTAGTTTAATAGGCTTTGCAATGGCGAAATGGAGGCAGAAATTTCTGTTCAATAAAGAACCAGGGAGGGGCTCTGTCAGGTGGGAGTGATCAATGGGCCAAATGTCTGAGACCAAACACATAATAATAAAACAGAATCTTGGGTAGGCTGATTGACAAAGGTGGGCTAGGCCTAAGTAAATTATTGAAATGTAACCTGGGATGCTTTCAAATAAAGGACTTCACTATGCTATCAAATTGCTTGAAATAAGAGAGGGCAACATATACAGGGAGAGACTGCAGCAGGTAGTTAAATTTTGGAATGCAGTTAATTTTAATAACATTAACCTTCCCAATCATAGATAAATGTAATGAAGTCCACCTGCCCATATCACTCGAAAAACTTTTTATTTGGGGTCAAAATTATCATAGATTTGCTGGGAATAAAATACCCAAAAATGTAATGCCCTGTTTGGGCCACTGAAAGATGCCAGGCTGGAAAGCCGTTACTGGGCAGTACGCAGTCAGAGCCAAAGCTTCGGATTTAGACCAATTAACTCTGTAACATGAACATTTTGAAAGGTATAGATCTAGTAGGGTCGAAGATGAATAATAAAATATAATCTGCGTAAAGCAAAAGTTTATGCGCCACACCTCCCCTCATCACCCCTGGAAAATCATCCTCCTTTCTTATCACGGCTGCTAATGGTTCCAGGGCACGACAGATAATGGGGAAAGCGGGCAACCCTGCCTGGTGCCCCTATCCCTTGGAAAATAATCTGAAATTAATCCATTTGTTTGTACTGCTGCTACAGGGTGTCTATAAAGTAACTTAATCCACCTAATAAAGTAATAAATAATAAAAGTATTCCTAAACCCATATATTTCCAAAATCTTAAAAAGATAATCCCATTCTACCATATCAAATGCCTTTTTGCCGTCAAGTGAGATGGCAGCGACCAGAGTCTGATCATTCACCATTGACCGCATGAAATTGAGACGCCAATTGTTATCAGAAGAGCTGTGGCTCTGAATGGTCCCCACCTGATCTATATGTATAAGAGATGTCATAACTTAATCAGTTAGCCAGAATTTTGTCAAACAAATTTTTTAAGGTTGTATTATATCGTTCCACCTACCCATCCGTTTCTGGGTGGTAAACACTGGTGCAAATCGATTTAATACCTAACAATACATACGGTTCAGGTAGTGATCGTGCCTTGATCAGTGAGGATTTATTTTGGAAGATTATTCGGGAGATTATTCTGAAGAATGCCTCATCAACACTATGTGCCGAGATGTTGCGCAGGGGCATTGCTTACGGATATCACGTTGCATGATCCACCAGGATTAATACAAAGCAATGCTCGCGTGCAGTCCATTCTAATGGTTGAGATGCAGGAGAGAGTAGAGAAAGGGTGTCTGCTTCGCTGCCTCCTGGAAATGCTGCCATGTAGACCTCTGCCTGCTGGACGACCTCTTCTATCGAGGCTGGGCTGGACTCCCTCGGCCATCCCACAAGGAAACTGGGCGATTAACTGCTCCAGTACCACCAGGTCGACGATAACCATGTCGCCGCGGGTCACCTCAGCCAGCAAGCATCCCAGAGCTCAGGGATCAGAACCATTTGCAATTTTGCTCTGAGTAATTGAAAAGGCAGATGGCGGGAAGTTGTGGGGCTGTGCCTCCCAGGTGAGTAGTGGCAACATGTGGGCCACCCACAGGTCGTGCGGCCACTTCCACAATTTTGGGGTCCTCTCGAACAAGTCGAGGGATTGTCATTTGGCCCAAGCTTCATAAGGGTGATTGGGGAAGTGGGCTCCAGAGGTGGGGTGTTTTGCAGCGCCAGCCCCCCCTCTCTCGATCAGGCTCCGGAATACATGCCGGTCCTCGGCTTGGTCCTTTGGCAAGAGTTGAAACCGCTGTTCCTGCTCCAGACGTAATTCGATGAGGACTTTGTGTTGGGTCTGCTGGATGTTGGTGAGGGATTTGATGACTTCGCCCAGCGATGAAGATTCCATAGCGGCGTTTTCCTCAAATCATGCATTTCAGCACCAGTGTAACAAGTTCTGTTGGGCAATGGAGGAGACCGGAGGCAACGAAGAAGTGCAGGCAAGGTTTTATTTTCTTTCATCTCCGGTTCTGGGTAAATGAATGCGGCCTATACACACATAATATTTTTCTTGAACACAGACAGATCATCAGTAAGCATCAAGCTCATACTCTCTCTCTCCTCTTATCTGGTGAGCTGGTGGTCTTTTAAGTCTTCCTCTGCCATCACTATAACAAGATACAGGTGTTAGAGATAATTACAACCCAGGTGACTAGGCTTACCACTCTCTCTCCTGCAGACAGACACACTACCACGTCCCCATCCACATAATCCTTTAAACTGCTGAGGACCATCAATAAAGAACAGTGTTTTTGTGATGTTGTAGGACAGGGATACGCAGAAGATGCAGTGGATCGACCGATTCATAGAAGAATTGAGAACTAATGACAAATGGGTGATTCCTGCCTTGAAGCAAATTCGGGAGATCTGTAGCCTTTTTGGAGAAGCCCCCCAGAATTTAAGGTAATGCAAAAACTCAAATTTAATCATTAATAACATTTATGATGCTTGTACTGTATAATTGTTTTACGCAAATAGAGATGGAGAAAAAAAAAATTCGGGCCTATTTGCCCATACTCAAGAAGTAATTACATGCAATTCACAATCAACACATTTAAGGAAGAGCAAAGGAAATATAGCAAATGTATCGTGCACATCCCTGTTGTTTTTCAGAAAGAAAATACCTTTTAACGTACTAAAGAGCTTAGAGGGGTAAGTGGACAGCTAATTCTGGGAAATGTTTTTATGATGTTACACTTCTTTTTTTTTTCAAAATTATAAACCTTAAGCTTATGATTTTGGGTTTTTGTTAGTCAGTAATTTCCCTCCCAAAAATATTTGAAAACCTGCTTTGTGTACTTTGCACCATCTAATCAAATTACCATAAATAAGAGGCCATGGATTTTTGATGGGGGTCATGCGTATAAAGCCTCATAAAGTGAGAGTGCTGGGGTTATCTTTTTACAATTTCTATAATCTTATAAGTGTTACATTTTCATAGGAATTTATTTAAAAAAATATATATTTTAATTCCCTTTACTCCAAATTTGGAATGCCCAATTCCCACTACTTAGTTATTCCTTGTGGTGGTGCGGTTACTCACCTCAATCTGGATGGCAGAGGACAAGTCTCAGCTGCCTCCGTTTCTGACACTGGCAATCCACTCATTTTATCACATGGCTCGTGTTGCATGACACTACGGAGACTCCCAGCATGTGGAGGCTCATGCTACTCTCCGCGATCCATGCACAACTTACCACGCGCCCCATTGAGTATGAGAACCACTAATCGCGATCACAAGGAGGTTACCCCATTTAACTGTACCCTCCCTAGCAACCGGGCCAGTTTGGTTGCTTGGGAGACCTGGCTGGAGTCACTCAGCACCCTGAATTCAAACTCTCGACTCCAGGGATAGTATTCAGCGTCAATACTCTCTGAGCTACCCATGCCCCAAGGAAAATGTTTTTTATTATAGTGCACTCTTCCTTTAGGAAGCTTTAAATGACAATCCTTTGCTCCTTAGGAGAAAACTAAATTGTGGAAAGCTGAACTCACATTTTCCAACACTTATCAAACACCTTATGCAATCAGTTTTATATTGTCAAATTATTTTTCTGTGTCTTTGGTGTCAGGATATTGCACATAATCTTTTAAGCTTTCAAATAGGGAAAAGGAGCTGTTATTGTTAAACATGTTGTGTGTTTTTTTTTTTTTTTCCATATACCTATAATGCCAATTTAATTGAAGCATAGGACATAAACATTTAAAAAAAAAAAAAAAGTGATTGAGAGAAGATTTATTTAGCTGTATGTTTTTCTATACCTATTCAACATATGATGCATTTTTATTGTTTTTAGTCAAACGCAACGAAGCCCACATGTCTTCTATCGGCATGACCTAATAAACCAGCTTCAGCACAACCATGCACTGGTCACTCTCGTGGCAGAGAATCTGTCTGCATACATGGAGAATATGAGGCAGTTCTCAAAAGGTGTGAGCTCAACAGCATATTGATAGCAGTGTTTAATTGAGGGTTTAAATATTTAGTTTTTGCTTCACTATACTAATATTCATTTTTGTTATGTGTATATTTAAGTAGAGCACACAGACTTTGATCCTCAAACGGTTCGGTCAGGAAGTCGGTATAGTCATGTGCAGGAGGTCCAGGAGCGGCTCAATTTCTTAAGGTATTTATACTTTAGTAAAATCCTTCCTGTACATTTGCAGAGTTTAACATAACAGAGTTTTGTTAGAATGATTTCGCACATGGTTCGATTGCAATATAAACCAGAGTTCGATTCCAACCCTCTCCCTGTATTGGCCTGTTTTTATTCACATTCTTTTATTTGACTCCACATATTTTTAGTTGTAAATTTCAACATCAACTTGAGAAGTGATTACTAATGGCAGCTATTTACCACTGTATCTAGGTAACGATTATGGGGTACATGCCAAAAATGGAAACTATTGTTCACTTCACTGTTTATTTGTGTTTCCATCGCTTTGGTTTTACTACCTAAACTAATCACAGCATTGCAATAAATTTATGCCCTTCATGTCCACAAATCAAGCTGGTTTACTTTCATACCGATTGCGAACCACATTGGAGTCTGTTTGAACCCTATCTCCACTTTGAAGAGGACTTGGAGGGGGGGGGGGGGGGGGGGGTTCTTGGTGCACACCTCAAGTTTCTATATTAAAAAATCTAATTAAACTCTGTCATCAAATGGACATTGTCCAAAACCTCTCTGAAGATCTGTTGTGAAAATGCCCTTAAACGTATTAGTTCACTTAATTAATAGTGGTCCTTCTCCTTCAGATTCTTACTGAAAGATGGCCAGCTCTGGCTGTGCGCGCCTCAGGCCAAGCAGATCTGGAAGTGCCTAGCGGAGAATGCAGTGTTCTTGTGTGATCGTGAGGCTTGCTTCAAATGGTACTCCAAACTCATGGGGGACGAGCCCGACCTCGACCCTGACATCAACAAGGACTTCTTTGAGAACAATGTGCTGCAGCTGGACCCCTCGCTGCTGACGGAGAATGGGATGAAGTGCTTTGAACGATTCTTCAAAGCAGTCAACTGCAGGGAGGGCAAACTGGTTGCAAAACGGCGGGCATACATGATGGATGACTTGGAGCTGATAGGGCTGGATTACCTGTGGAGGGTAAGAGTCAATTAGAACACTTCTGTACCTTAATTAGTTTGTACAGAGCTTCTTATTCTATTTTGAGATCGGAAGCCTGAAATGCCTTCATCTTTGGTTTTGTTTTCACCACAACAATTTTGTAATATTGTGTTTTTGCTCAACAAATTGGCAAGTAGCAAAGCCGGACAGACATCCTTGTGTATGAACATTTGCTATTTTTAGGTAATACCTGCAACTGTCCCTAAGATAATTTTTTAATCTACCATTGCATAAAAGTACATTTTGTTTTTAAATTTAAACTATCCATTTATTGCAAGGGAAAAGGGGCCAATTTTCTGTTCTGTGACCACTGCCACCAGTGGCATCAAATGGAATTGCAATTTTATTGAATATCTCATCTGGCCCAGACATAAAAAACATGGGCTTATCCAATGGCTTGAGTTTGAGTTGTGGTGTTCTTTTAGAAATTAAGTGGCTTTTAGTCCATGTCTGTTAACTTTGAGGGTATATTAGCGGCAGGGATTGCATGTTTAATATGCTGAGGATGTGTTGTCTTACTGTGGAGTAAATCTATGCACCGAACAAACATTTTAACCCAAATGCAAACGAGCGGACATGCTGTTCTGTAATGGTTGATCATAATTTTCATGCTTTACAGGCTTAAATTGTATTTTTTTTTTTTTTTTTTTTTTTTTTATTAAATCCGCCCAAAATAAAATTTTGCTGTATACTCCAAAGCAGTAACATCTGCCTGTGCTTAAACCATCTCTCCTTCCCCCTTTTTCATGGGCAGGTTGTGATTCAAGGAAGTGACGATATTGCTAGCCGAGCAATTGACTTGCTTAAAGAGATTTATACCAACCTCGGACCAAAATTACAAGCCAATCAGGTAATAGTCCAGTGGAGATGTTTTTCACGTAACCTTCTCATTGCTCTTTAATGAGCACACAAGTTTATTTTTAAGATTTGTTATTTGTCTGTTTGCAGGTAGAGATCCATGAGGATTTTATTCAATCTTGCTTTGACCGGCTCAAAGCCTCCTATGACACGCTGTGTGTGCTGGATGGAGATAAAGACAGCATTAACTGTGCAAGGCAGGAGGCCATTCGCATGGTTCGAGTACTGACTGTGCTCAGGGAGTATATAACGGAGTGTGACAGTGACTACCATGAGGAGAGGACCATCCTACCCATGTCCAGGTATACCCATTCTACCCTGTCATTAGAAATGAACTCCTACTATATTTAATTTGCCAATTTCCATTGCGAAACTTTGTTAATTCTGTTGCTGTAATCTGTAGTATTCTTGTATTTTGTCTAACATCTTTTCTATGACAATATTTTTCTTATCATTTAAGGGCGTTCAGAGGAAAGCATATAACGCTAGTTGTGCGTTTCCCAAACCAAGGCAGACAAGTTGATGACCTGGATATTTGGTCTCACACCAACGACACGATCGGTTCTGTGAGGCGTTGCATTCTGAACCGAATAAAAGCCAACAGCACGCACACCAAGATTGAGCTCTTCATCGGGGGCGAGATCATAGATCCAGCAGATGATAGGAAGCTAATTGGGCAGCTAAACCTCAAAGATAAAACCGTAGGCAGTTGCTTGGCTGTCTTTACCAATTCCCTCATTTAGTGCTTTCACACACATAACTTTTGTCGTAAATTTCTAAAGCAATAATAAGCTGTGGCTATTTGCTCCATATTGATGTGATTTGTGAGCAAAGCTTTAACACTGCTCTTACATGGACAGCAAAGATTTGGCACAGTAATGTGTATAATACATGGAAAGCCATCGTTTGTGTTGATAAACAATAGTCTATCTTTATCAGATAAGTAAATCTGTGTGAAAGTGACTATTGAGAAAATAATCTGGTATTGTTTGCTAATGACTTTGATTGCAGACTAGTAGTTTACGGTCATTTTGTTTTTTTTACCTTTAGCTCATCACAGCTAAACTCACCCAAGTCAGCGCCAATATGCCTTCCAGTCCAGACAGCTCCTCAGACTCATCCACTGGCTCCCCAGGGAACCATGGCAACCATTACAGTGATGGGCCAAACCCTGAAGTGGAAAGCTGTCTTCCTGGCGTGGTGAGCATAATGTCATTCAAGCAAGTAATTGAGCTAACATGGTGCATCACAGCCTTAATTTACTAGTCTTGCTTCTAGTTTTGAGAACTTATTTTAAAGGAATGTTCTGGGTTCAAAACATGTTGAGCTCAGTCGACAGCATCTGTGGCATAATATTGATTACCACAAAAAAAAGTTGGGACTCGTCGCCCCTTTAAAAAAAAGCAAAAATCAAGGTTCCAGTGAGGCACTTACAATGTAAGTGAATGGGGGGACAATTTTTGAAAATTTAAAATACTTTTATTTATTTATTTTAAGTATAGCCACAAAACATAAAGGATATGTATGTAAAAATTATTTTAGTGTGATGAAATCACTTACTAACCTTTTCTGTGTAAAGGTATTGCCAATTTTACAACTTTGTTACCATGATTGTGTAATGTTAACAAACCCTAAAACAACTGTAAAAATTAAAATTTAAACAAGTTAACAGCTCAAATAATGCATAAGTTCCTAAAGAATTAATGCAAGTGCTTTTATAAAATTATAAGCTTCACATTTCTGTGTTTAAACCCTCAAAAAATTGACCAGATTCACTTTCATTGTCCCCATTCACCTCCACTGTAAGTGCCTCACTAGCCTAGTTTCCATCCAATTTTCACGCTATTTTGTTATCGACAAAGTGAAAATGCATTAAAAAAAAGCATCTGATCCTATATGCCATTTAAGATCAATCCATAATCATGTACAATATATTGGCTTTCAAGGATGTATACTGTCGTCATGATTAACACAGGCCAACAATTGGGGTAAATTCTGTTATGTGACTCTACATTTGCGTTAATGGCAATTTTTTTTGTTTTGTTCTCGCTTGTTTTGATTATTGGGTGGGTTACCCAGTCCCCCCTGTAATCTATGCCCCTGGTATCATGTAATGTGTACACATCTCACTGCAGCAGTGGTGTGGTGTAGTATTTCCACAAGGCTGTTTACCCAAGTGGAATTGTCCCTGTAATAAATGTACTTGAATTCACTTCAGATAAATGGCTACCTGCACTGCATTTCTTGAAACTGACTAATGTTTTGATGTTGACCAAACTCCAGATGAATCCTTAATCAATTCTTATTTCTGTGACATTCTGATTCTTATTGTCTTAGATAATGTCGCTGCACCTGCGCTACATCTCTTTCCTCTGGCAAGTAGCGGATCTGGGATGTAATCTCAACATGCCTCTCCTGCGGGATGGAGCTCGTGTTCTAATGAAGCTCATGCCTCCAGGTGCTCTATATGCTTCATTAAACTGATGCTTCTGTACTGATCTGTCGTCTTTGTTCATTGCTCTTTGTCGTTGCCTTCCAGATAATGCCACGGTGGAAAACCTGCGAGCCATCTGTCTGGATCATGCCAAACTTGGAGAAAACAGCCTTAGCCCCACGTTGGACTCACGATTCTTTGGACCGTCACCTTCTCAAGTGCTTTATTTGATAGAGGTTTGTCTTTTAAAATTATACTTGATCAGGCAATCAACTCGATATTATTGTTCCGTATTTTGTAGAATTGGCCAAACAGATTCTCAGGCAAATAAAGTGACAAATGAAGTATTGGACACTTTAGTTACGATTAAAAAAATGCATGAATGTCATTGCATTAGATGCAAAGTATCAAACCAAGTGGCATCTGCAAACAAATTATCAAGGTCATTCTAGTGGATGTATGAAATACAAGTTCACACAGGTGCCCTGGCAGAGTAACTACAGGTGTAGTTCATCACATTAAATATAATAAATTCCACTAAGTTTGACTAGAAAGTGTCCAAATACTATTGGTATGTATGTCTGTTTTTTCTAAATTAAAACCTAACAAACTTGTGTTTGTTTTTATTTAAGAAAATGGACATAGTTTTTAAAAATTGGTAAAAATAAAATGCAAAGATGTTGATTTGGACAATGTCTCTGTGTGTGTTTCAGGTGGTGTACGCCTTGCTAATGCCTGCCAGTGGAACGCTGGGCGAGGATGCTAGTGATTTCCAATTCAACTTCTTGAAGAGTGGTGGCTTGCCGCTGGTTTTGAGTATGCTCACCAGAAATAACTTCCTGCCAAATGCTGACATGGAGACCCGCCGGGGAGCTTATCTCAACGCCCTAAAAATAGCCAAACTTCTGCTCACAGCTGTAGGCTTTGGCCATGTGAAGGCAGTGGCGGAGGCCTGCCAGCCTGTGGTGGAGGGGACTATCACTGTGTCACCTGTAAGTTGCTCTAGCTTAAGATTCAGAGAGATCCTTGTAAAGAAGGTGTTGCTAAAGTGTATGCAAAAAAAAAAAAAAAATGTGATTTCCTGATAGAATGAGACAGTATTAACACTTTGTTTATTAGAAGGGGTTATAATCTGGTCGTCTTGACACTGGAAGTTGTTCTAAAGGGAGTGCAGTGTTGGTGAAGTGAGTTGCGATGTGGTGTTAATCAGATTTAAAATTTGTTTTTATTGGCTGAATATTCATTTTATATATAATTTCTGCAATTTGAATATATTTTTTGTTTAACACACAAAAATAAATTAATGCGGTCTCCGTTTTGTTTTTAGTTTTTTACTTCCTAAAACTTCAAGCGATAGGAGAAAGGTGCCCCGAATTGTTAGGGTGCGGTTAGGATATCAAAGATTAAAAATGTGTCTAATTAACTGCAAAAAAAAAAAAAAAACAGGGTCACATTTTAACATGCATATTTAAATAATTATAGATTATTTATAATTAATTATAAATGTAATTATAGTAAATTATGACAAACCTAGTTCGTAAAAGTACTTATTAATGATTTTTTTTTTTTTTTTTCATTTGCAGCCCTTATTTAAATATGTACTCATGTACAGTACACACAATACAGTATACAGTAAAGTACACATGCATGGTTTGTAATGGTGTCCTGGGTGCAAAGTGCATTTGTAATGGCCAGAATAAATAGAATGCATGGCTTCTAGTGGTAATTTTTTTTTTTTTTTATAAGTCCACTATTCAGTGTATAATGCACTACACAGTGGATCAACTGGATTTTTTTAGCTGTAGTGGTTAGCATTTCATTTCTTTTCAAAACTGTAACCTTTATGCCTTCTGACACAAATCAATCACATAAGGAACAGTCTGGCTTGCCCTCTCCAGCTCCATAAATGTCAAGGGTGTACAGTGTCTTGTGAGGAAAGACAGTGAATTTACATAGACTTCAGAAGGGATTACTTTCAGGAATATTAAGCATTCAGGGGAGAGGAGAAAGCCCGTTTTACTTGCATTATCCAGAAATATTCTCTGTTGCTGACAATGACACTGTATGTGTAATTGCATGACTAGTAGGGGTGTAAATTACCAGCTACCCATCCGTACAACATGAGCACAATTTCAACTTTAAAATCCCTCAAAAGAATGAAAAATGTGTTAATAGCAATGCACTTAAAATATAAACCTGAAAAAGAAAAAATGTAAAGCTCACATTAAGCATTATATGACTACCTTTCTACTTTAAGGAATGTGTTGATCCATGTAATTCTTGTAAGTGCAGTTTGCTCCATTTAAACAGTGCCTTATGAAAATTGTCACATTCGTTACATTCCTTACTTGTCTCTTCTTAGTATTTTCAACTGTAAAGAAAACTGCGCAAAATGACAGAATGTGTCAAATGCAAGAGAGGCCCAATGTGCCTGCAAGGGTTTGTGAATCTGCAGGATAACATCTTTTTCTTTATGCATTTACAGATAAACCAGGCCACACATGACCAGGCTCTAGTTCTCCAGAATGCCCTGCAGAACATCCCTAACCCCTCTGCTGAGTGCATGCTGCGGAACGTGGCCATCCGCCTTGCCCAGCAGATCTCTGATGAGGTGTGTTACAACACGATATGTATATTAAATAAGACTTCACCATAGTGTGCAACTGCTCTCTGCAGAAACTGGTTTGTTTACTTTGTTATAATGAATTTGAACAAAAACATCTGTAATATAAGATATGATTGAGAAGGAATCATATTTACATGATTTGGTTGGTTGCAAAAATTTTTTTAAAGTTCTTCATTGTTGTCTTCCCTTTTATGCTTTGTGTGTGACAAAAGTGAGGTACACAGAAAAATAAATGAATAAAACTATAAGGATGGCAGACTCTTGATTATATTTTGTCTTTCTCTTCCTGTTGCCAGAACTTCTTCCAGGCCTCGAAGTACATCCCAGATATCTGTGTCATTCGAGCAGTTCAGAAGATTGTCTGGGCTTCTGGCTGTGGCTCTGTTCAGCATGTCTTCAGCTCTAATGAGGAGATAAGCAAAATCTATGAGAAGGTGCTAGTTCTTACAGTATATTAACAATATAGAATGACTCTTGTCCAAAATCTAGCGAGCTGCCTTCTAACTGAAAAGGAATAAATGATATGCCATTTCAGGTACTATTTGTCAGTTTAAGGAAGTGGTCCCTTATAAATTTCCTTTTAGTTTTAACTAATTCAATACCACAGAGGAAGGCGCTTCGTTCATAGTGACTTTTACATGATTAACGTGAGTAAGGTTAGCAAGATTCTAATAAAATATCAATAATGATATTATAATGTGGACCATGTTGTTTGGGTAATGGATGCCTGGAATTAACAGAAATTAAAGTGTTTTGATAACCGGTTCAGATAAGCAAAATGGCTGAATACGTGCAGTACTAAAAATCTGCAGCAGAAATCTTATCTCTGGTGAATTATATTTTTGACAACTAACTGTAAGTTTGATAAGTAGAGCGCTAAAAGTGACTAGATCAATATAATGAATGAAGCTGTGCAAGTCATTTACTTTTACATTTATTCATTTAGCAGATGCTTTTATCCAAAACGACTTACAAATTAGGAACACAAAAAATAAATCCTTACCTTGTCATGCAGACCGCTTCATTTATTACAACAGGAGCAATCCAATACTCCCTAACTTTCCGCTGAGGAAATAATTTTGAGCATCTAAACTACGATACAGTTTCATCGCCTCTATTGTGTAGATGCTCATTATCAACATCACGTCTGTATAAGTCACTTCAGGTAAATGTTTGATGTTCTTTGAGAAAATATGTTAACAGAGCCTTATTTAAAGGATCCGGTAATGATACCAGAAATACTTCAGGATCAGTAGCGTTCTAATTCCTTTATTGTTTACATCCTTGAAATGGTCTATATTTATAATCAACATTTGTCTCATTTTGTCTGTGATCTTGGAAGGATTTTTTTTTTTCTGAACTTGTCTATGCATTTTGAGATTAACTTCACCCCAAAGGATACCATGCCATGCTGCCTAAATAAGGTATCTTAGAAGCTTAAAATGCTGCCTGTGTAGGTAGCTCACTAGTTTTTTGGAACTGTGCCAGTGTGTGATTAATTAGAATGTGACACGTGATCTCCCTCAGACCAATGCAGGCAATGAGCCGGATGCAGAAGATGAGCAGGTGTGCTGTGAAGCTCTGGAGGTCATGACCATGTGTTTCGCCCTTTTGCCCACTGCACTAGATGCACTTAGCAAAGAAAAGGCCTGGCAGACCTTCATTATAGATCTGCTGCTGCACTGCCAGAGCAAGTGAGTCTTAGCAGACATCTATTAAACATTATATCACATAATAGAATATTACGGTTTACTCTTTGGAATGGATTTTTGCCTGGCCTAAGCTATTTTTTTTTTTGTGTTAATTTCTGTTTGCTTTTAGGTCTGTTCGTCAAATGGCCCAAGAACAGTTCTTCCTCATGGCCACCAGATGTTGTATGGGCCATAGGCCTCTCCTTTTCTTTATCACCCTCCTCTTTACAGTTTTAGGTGTAAGTGTTTTGCCTGTTTCTCTGAGTTGGAGGTTTAAAATTGTCTTTTCTATTTTATTTTTTAATTCAGAACATGACATTATTTATATTCCTCTGTTTGTTTTGCAGAGCACTGCAAAAGAGCGAGCAAAGCATGCTGCTGATTACTTCACTCTTCTGAGGCACTTACTCAACTATGCATTTAACAGCAACATTAATCTTCCTAATGCAGAAATTCTCTTAAACAATGAGATCGACTGGTTGAAACGAATCCGGGTATGTTTATAGCAAATTGTGGAATTAAGATTGTGGCTCTCTTTGATGGAGTGAGCTTTAGTTTTAAGTGAAATTAGAGTGTTGATTCTTGCTTTCAGGATGAAGTGAAGAGGACAGGGGAGCCAGGGGTAGAGGAGACCATTTTGGAAGGTCATATTGGTGTCACAAAAGAGCTGCTAGCTTTCCAGACCCCAGAGAAGAAGTATTATATTGGCTGTGAAAAAGCAGGTGCCAGCCTCATTAAGGTAAACATCTTGGCCTGGCCTAGGTGCTAACTGACCTCTGGTAGTGCCACATCTTGTCCCAACTAAGTGCAACAATACATTCTGCAGTCGATTTACTGCTTTATTTACTGCGACTGAGGGATTCTAGGATGACATAAGTGTTTTATCGGTCACTAACGGATGCTCTTTCTTTTTTCGTGAACTCTCTCTATAGGAGTTAATGGATGACTTCCTCTTCCCAGCGTCCAATGTGTACCTGCAGTATATGAAGAGTGGGGAGTTTCCAACTGAGCAGGCTATACCTGTGTGCAGCACCCCAGCCACTATTAATGCCGGCTTTGAACTGCTGGTAGCACTTGCCGTTGGATGTGTGCGAAATCTCAAGCAGATTGTGGACACATTAACTGACATGTACTATTTAGGTGTGTTTGCGTTTGAACATTTGAGAGACCGATGCGCATTTCTTGACCTTTGACAACAGTAACTTTGTTTACAACCAAGGTTTAGTGCATCAAAATTTTTAGCCATATAGCTGATGTAAATCAATTTATCAATAAAAGTGTAGACATAATCATTTTCATTTAACTTTAGCACATAAATTGTTGATGGTTTGGAAATGATTTTTGTCGAGAAATACGGGATTATTGCAAGAAATATAGTGTCACATGACAGAATTTAGGTAGGATTACTAGTACATATCTGACACTGCAAACACAGCTGCGTCATGGGCACTTCCAGGAGTACCAACACAAATATCTAGAATCATGCACCTGTCTTCAACAAGTGCCTGTAGAACAGTGAATTAATGTAATCACTGTAGGCATCTGTCAAGGGAAGAATGGGGATGTGTGTCATCCAGCACACCGTAAACGTGTGGCACAAGGTCCGCCAAAGAATTGCAGTGTGCAGTTTCATTAGCCTTTGCCTCATTTGGCAGCCTGAAATAATGGCAAATACATTTTTTAAATCAATTGATTGTTTTTTACTAACTCAGATCATTTCCCCCAATACTCTGTACTCGGCACATGTTGCCAGCTTGAACGGGGTGATTGCTTTCGGGTCGGAAGCAGTGGCCGGAT
Source organism: Moxostoma hubbsi (assembly GCA_032164185.1). Lineage (NCBI taxonomy): Eukaryota > Metazoa > Chordata > Actinopteri > Cypriniformes > Catostomidae > Moxostoma > Moxostoma hubbsi. The sequence continues at coordinate 12,310,637 of JAVLUX010000011.1, read as the reverse complement.
GGCAATGGGTGCAAAATGGGGGAAATGTCACAACAACCTCCAAGAACGCCCTACTGCATTATCTCTCCCGGGCCCATGGGCTTCATCGTATAAGGGCAGTTACTTCCTGTCCTGTCACACGAGCAACTGCTCCATTTCGACTTTGTCTTCTGATATTTCATACTTTTACAATTATTTGTGAAATTTAAAATTACAGTAAGTTGGCCAATTTCATTTAATTGTCTCAATACTCTCCATTTTATAAAGATTTGGGGACATCTAAATGGAAATTGCTCAAGGGCAGATTATTTTTTGCGATGAACACAAACTTATGTGACAATGTGTTTTTTTTTTTAATGATGTCATTGCACCATTTTATCGTAAAAGGCCATTTAGATTAAAACGGCAAATTTAGAGCAGTAGATGGCAAATTTCGCAAGCATTTATTTATTTTTACGCTTTCCCTTTTCGATAACAAAACGCCGCAAAAAGTGGGTGGAAACTTAGTGTGTTGAATTCTGATTTAACAAAAAAAAAATATTTGATGCTTTTAAAATGTTGACATCTACTTTTTTTTTATGTATTACCAGGTTGCGAACAGCTCACAGAATGGGAATATTTGCCACCAGTTGGCCCACGCCCAACCAAGGGATTCGTGGGCCTAAAAAATGCAGGTGCAACTTGCTACATGAACTCAGTGATCCAGCAGCTCTATATGATTCCCCCCATCAGAAATGGCATCCTGGCCATCGAAGGCACAGGCAGCGATGTGGATGATGATATGTCTGGAGATGAGAAGCAGGATAATGAGGTACTGTCTAATGCAGTTCATTTTAAGAGTCTTGGAATGGATTGCAGTAATTTTGGCCTATGTGGAGTTGAAGAGTGCACTTATAGTGAGTCATGAACACAAAGTACTCTCTAGTTACACCTGGCTCAAAGATGCAACATAAAGGAAAGGCGACACAGATGGCTAAACACAAAAAAAAGTGTTTATTAACACCAAAATCAATGTTTTTGTTAACACCAAAATCAAATAACATAGCAAATATGATCCGAGTAAATGCTAGTCAGTCATGAAGGAAGGCTCAGGTGCACAAAACACACCTCAATCACATCAGCTTTAAAGACCCCACCCAATCAACCACAAATACAAAAAATATACTTTTAAGGTAATATGTACACACATACTGTATATGCAAAAGGTAGGCCAAAACATAACTTATACACTGTAACATCCAGAAATTCACATTCTAGATGAGCTCAAAATTGAAGACTGGCAGCATGAGGTGGGCTGATGTCAGAATGTGATCCATCCCTAAAACCTCTAACTCCCCATACAACAACCAAATCCTAAAACGACTATCAAAGGAAAAAAGAGAAGATGAGCACCCCATCCAAGCCCACCCTATCATTCCACTTGAGGCGCACGTGACAAGGTGTCAGCTAACACATTGTCTGCCCCTTTAATGTGTTTGATAATCAAATTATGAGGCTTTAAGAAAATAACCCATTTTATTAGTCATTGACTTGGACTCTGCAACGAATGAAGAAATGTCAAGGGATTATGATCATAATAAATGACAACTGGAACCCCTCCCCCCACATGAACATCAAAATGTTGAATGGCCCAGATTAAAGCAAGTGCTTCTTTTTCAATAACGGAATAGTTCAACTGGTAAGAATTAAACTTGCTTGAAAATAGCTCACTGGATGATCAACACCATCCTCGTGAGTTTGAAGAGCTGCTCCAACCTGGCTCGCGTCAACCTAAATCTTAAATGGTTGACCAATCTGTGGTTCTGCCAGTACGAGAGCAGCAGGCAGCAGTAATTTCACGTTTTTAAATGCTTGTCAACTAGGAGACCACTCAAACTTGACCTAACTCTTCAAAATGTTAAAGGACAAACCACCGATGAAAAATAAGGAGTACTACTTATTTCTAAGGATGATGCATTTATTAAAGGAATGACATCATGTTTGATACTTTACTTGTTCTTGTTCTTGTATACTGTACTTGTTCTTGTTAAAATGACCCGATTCCTCACGTCATACAACTGAGTAGAGCTGCTGTTGTGCAAGCTGCTGAACAGAGTTTATTGAAGTGCACCAAGCATACTCTTCCAGAACAGCCTCTGTAGCACTGGGAAGTGTAATTAATTGGTTCGTTCTGATATTTTGTTGAAACAAGAAAATTTATTCACGGGCTTCCCAGCACCATTTGAGTGAGGACATACTGTAATGTAGAAGAGAGTGCTGAAACACTTGCACATCTAGTGCAATAATTTTGATAAAATTAAATTAATATTTGTAATGCAAGTAACAACAGAACAAAAGTTATAATAGTATAGCTATAAAGAATAATTCCTTGCATTACTTCATAAAGTGAGAAAAATCAATGTATGATCATGTATGACAGGTTTTTAATAAATAGTGAAATGTCTGTCTTCAACAACGACCAATAAAAATGTTGCAGAAATCCTGTCATACGTTTTCTTTACCCCTAAATATCACGCTATGTCACTGTGCCCCAGATGGAGGACAACATCTCTAAAGTTCACTAGAACAACAACTTGAACAAGTGATTCATCCCCGCAGTTTTCTATCTGAGGAAGCCACTTGCGCAAGAGCACTCAGTCCTTAATAAAATAACCATTTGCCGCAGTCTCTACATCCTCCAGTGCTAGAATAGCAGCAAAGAAGGCTTTCAACCCAGGACAGCGGCCCGCAAAAAACAGGTGTATATCACAATATCACAATCAGAAGATAATTTAGCCTTAGAGCGCATGATGACATAAGACGCTAGGCCATGCACATACTCAAAAACCGGATCAGAAAGTGGAGATTAGGTAACAATAGATGAGGGGGACGGGTCCGGCCACACATGCCCACCTGACAAATTCTTACCCAAAATCCCCTCCACTGGCAATGAGGGGCAAACACCATTAGTCACTTCCCTATTTTCTAACTTGGACTGTAAAACAATGTTATGCTTTGGAACAGGCAACGTCTGAAGTGTGATTCCCAGAATCAAAATATCTCAACACACTCGATCGAGATTGCAGATTGGAGAGAACGGTAATGCCAGTATCTCTCAGAATTTTAACTGGCATGCTCTCGGTTCCTCCCGGCAGAGAGACGAAGCCTTCAGTAATAAATGTAGCATAACCAGGATTTTGTACTATTTTGGATTTCCTTTTTCTTGAAAACTTTCGGTATGCTCTGACATCTTTCCAGGACATGCAATGGAATGCATATTTCCAGTCAATAAAACAATTTTGGATGAATTGGCTGATCTCAGATACTACCTTCTGAGAAACACCTCGATCATTTCTTTGCAAGCGTTGAAAATTAGGATTATACTTTTCACTTCCCTGGCAGTAATAAGCAAAAATGTTTTTGTTAAAACTAATTCTTCAGCCAGCGCTGCAGCTTCGGCTGCAGTACTATGCTTATTTTCATGAATATATACTGCAATATAATCGGGGACAATATTTTTAAGCTGCTCTGTAATGATCATTTCACGCAATTCATGAAAAGTGTGTATGTTAGACATTGCACACCAGCGATCAAAAGAAGTATTTAACTCTCTCATAACCTCTGTGTTTTTCTCCCTTTCTCCAAGTTTGAAAACATTGCAGATAGGCTTCCGAATCTAACTCAAAAGCTTTAAGGACAGCTGACCTTTTATATAATCTATTCTTTCTTCTACTGAAAGGGCAGTATATGCTTCCTTGGCCTTACCCACTAACTCAGACTGGAGCATGACCATTCTGTCAGCTCCAGACCAACCAAAACCACAGTGTCACTCTCTTTAAATGCAAGCAACGGTTTTAAATGATTACATTTACATGATCTGTACCGATACCTACCAGCCCAATCAGGTGATAACTTCCCATCAGATTTAAACTTTTACTGATACTCCTGATTCTTTCATTCTATCTCCATTTTTTTGATTGTTGAATTTTTTCAAATTCAATTTCCTGCTGTCGTACCAAAACATAAATTTCACATTCTCTAATTTTCCTCTCGTGAGACTGCTGCATCTGTGGTTTCTTTTAAGAGGACTTAAGTCTGCAAACCTAATGAGAATTGCTCCTCAAATATCTTTTAACACCTGATTTTTTTTTTTTTTTTTTTTTTTTTTTTTTTTTTTTTCACAGTGTATAGAAATAACAATAGGAATGCCAAGGGAATAGCTCAGGTGGAGGTGTGAGGCTTCTAATTTCCCAGAATGATTAAGCTCCAGTGTGCCCCTTATTAATAGTTCTTAAATCTGTTGCACATGTTGTCCTAGAAGCACGCACAGTAGATTGTTCCAAGAAAGGTTGACTTACCATGTCTTTATTGTCTGTCTGTTAGTAAGCGTGTTTTCATGCACAAGCAATAAGCTGATAACTATCACAAATCGGCTTATTAAAACATAAATTACAGCATGTATGAGATTTATAATCATTATCAAATTACTCTGCTTCAAAGTAATAGACAGGCATGCGCACAACATTTGCACACATTGGCTAAGGAAATAAGAACACAGGAAAAGGCGTTTAAATGGGCAAAAGTCTATGAAGTTGTCTTAAACCGTTTTGACAACAATTAAGGCATTTACAGTGCCACACACTTTGTCAGATTATTAAGCATAATGTATGTTTAAGAATGTGCATATAAACATGCTCATTGTTATAGGATGATATTATTGTTTACTGTAAATGTTTTGAGCTGTCCGGTGATTGATCATCCTCTCTCAGTACCAAATGACTGACAAATCCAGCCATCTCTGGGGCATAAATGCCATGTAGGGATTGCCTGGAGCTGATGGCATAGTTGCTGAACACTTGTGTTCTTAAACTCTGATTAAAATAGAGCTCTTTCTAAAACTATTGCTAATTCTAATTCTACAGACTAATGTGGATCCCAGGGATGAGGTCTTTGGTTATCAGCAACAGTTTGAAGACAAACCTTCTCTCAGTAAGTCTGAGGACAGGAAGGAATATAATATTGGAATTCTGCGGCAGCTGCAGGTCATCTTTGGACACTTGGCTTCCTCCCGATTACAGTACTATGTGCCCAGGGGTTTCTGGAAGCAATTTCGGTAAATTCTGTTTTATGTTGTGTATTTTGTAATCCACCAGTTTCATTTGTTTTAAGACTAGTTGACAAGAGCTGAGGACTTTTCAGGAAATCCAGTCCAAGTAGCCTTTGATTAGACTGCTCTGTTCATCTTTCTCTCTGCAGGTTATGGGGTGAACCAGTCAATTTGAGAGAGCAGCATGATGCCCTGGAGTTCTTTAACTCGCTTGTAGACAGCTTGGATGAGGCTCTGAAAGCACTGGGCCACCCTGCCATGCTGAGCAAAGTGCTTGGTGGCTCCTTTGCTGATCAGAAAATCTGTCAGGGCTGCCCTCACAGGTACATTGGAAATCAAATACTGTCACTTGTTAGGACTTTTTAGTTATTTGCCCATCTAGACTTTGGTGTTCTAATGAAACACACATCGTACTGTCTATTCTCAGATATGAATGCGAGGAATCGTTTACAACGTTGAATGTAGATATCAGGAACCATCAAAATCTCCTTGATTCTATGGAGCAGTATGTGAAAGGGGACTTGCTTGAGGGTGCAAATGCCTATCACTGTGAAAAATGCAACAAGAAGGTGTGCAAACTGTCTTGATTTCTTGATTATATCTTTTGTGGTTGATTAATGGAATGTTGGTTTATACGTATAGTGCTAATGTGGCTTCATGGCAGGTGGACACTGTGAAGCGTTTACTCATTAAGAAGCTGCCTCCGGTGCTGGCCATCCAGCTGAAACGCTTTGATTATGACTGGGAACGAGAGTGCGCCATCAAGTTCAATGACTACTTTGAGTTCCCGCGGGAGTTGGATATGGAACCCTACACAGTAGCTGGAGTAGCTAAGCTGGAGGGATCTGATGTGCACCCAGAAAATCAGGTATGTATTCAGATATTGAACTTTTCCATTTTACTGACTGTAGAGAGGCATTATAGCTTTATAAAAAAAATGTATTATCTAAAATTACTTTGTTGTTTTTTTTTTTTATATAGTTAATTTGTTTGTTATATTAAATGTTTTGTTATAGTTACATTTTTTAGGATTGGTGTCTTTGTTATTTTGTTGTTGCTTCTGTTTTCTAAAAGCAATAAGCCACAAGAGGCCATCCTTACAGTGATTTCTATTTCAGCTCACAGCTGCTTCATATTCCCATCCTCCACCCCTAACTGTAAAAACTTAGCATTAGAGTTCAAATGTTTTGGATTTGGCTGATAATGATAACTAAGATGGTGAGAGAGGCAGATAAACGATTAATCCAACAATAGTTTTTGAAATTGATTTATAGAATGGCTGGCAAAACATTTCTTATTCTTTCCTTACTGGCACAGACAAAGAGTCCTAAATGAATAAAATCCCAGATGCAGTTAATTGTTCAACCAAAATAACCAGAAAGAAATATTATAAAGCATATTGTGGGACTTTTAATTATAAACAAGCCCGATACACAGCTGGGACACTTATTTTGAAATGACGTAATGATAAACTATCAGCATCGATTTTTCCAAAAAGAAACTATTGGCACCAGTTAATCGGTAAAACCGATATATCGGTCTACCTCTACCTAGCATGGATAGGATGGCAAAATAAATTTGCATCTGTCACTTAGTAATATGGCCAATGTTTGTTCTATATATTTTTTTTTTTTTTAGACTGGTAAACCACACTTTTGCTGCCGTTTTTCCATTTGTAAAGTTGAATTTTATTATTCAGACAATTTCCTGTTAATAATTTTGCATATTCTTGGGCCTTTGCAGTACATAGTAATATTAATACATTTTAAGTTTTTTTTTTTTATTTAGAGAATAAAACTATAGAATGTAAAGCATGGTATTTTACAGTGTCTTTTTTTTTGACAACTTTTTTATAAATAATAATAATAATAAAGGATTATTCTTATTTTAACAAAAAGGGGGTAATTAGCTGATGGGTAGTTCTTTCAGATTCTCAAAATATGACAGAATGGGTTCCCATTTTGAATAAAACCTTTCCACTGATCCTCTCAAAGTAAATTTGATCTTTTCTAGTTTAAAAAATGCATCGCATCTTCCAGTGAAGATGCCGGTGATGGAGAAGTGGTGGATTTCCAGCACAATAAAACTCTCCAATGAGCCAGCAGAGATATAAAAAAAATTTCACTCATATTTGTACATTTACATTTATTGCATCATCCAGTGTTCCAAACATGGCTATTAGAGGACACTGTCAGAATGTTACACCAAGAGCTTCACAAATGGTTTTAAAAATCAATGCCCAGTAGTTACCTAGACCAGAGCAGGACAAAACATATGTGGAGAAAAAGAGCATCACATGCAATGTCTGCCCCAGGATATATTACGGTGAGCCTAGCCTTACTTAAATGAACCATATATGAGCCCTAGTCTAGCAGAGGATGATGAATGGACCCTTTTAATCGCCTCCTTCCAATAGGCCTCTGATAACTCTAAACCCAATTCATCTTCCCATCTGGATTTGATCTTATCCAGGCTATATTCTTTAAAAGACATGAGCTGAGAGTACAATATGGAGATTATCCCCTTATTACTGAATTTAAGAGTAAAGTTATCCATAACTGAGGTGGGTGGAAGGTCAGGAAATACAAGGAAATTGACCTTGACAAAATGACGAATTGAAGAAATCTTAAGAAGTGGTTATTTGGGAGGTCATACATTCTGCAAAGATTGTCAAAGCTTTTAAATAAACCATTGGTATACAAATTTGAAAACATTTCAAACCTCTTTTTACCCACTGCTTAGATACTAGGTTCAATGTAGAGGGGGTGAATAAATGATATTTATAAATAGGGCCCAGAATTGTCACTGATGTAAACTTGTAGTGATAATGGAACTGATTAAAAATCCTATATATATATATATATATATATATATATATATATATATATATATATATATATATATCTTGGTGTATGTATATATATATATATATATATATATATATATATATATATATATATAATATTATTAATTTCCATTTAGAATATATATAGACAATCATATTCTGGGGTGAAACCAATTCTATATTTATAAAACATTTCACCAGCTTTGAATAACTGACTTGCAGTATACAAGTTATCTAAATGTGATTAGCTACGTTAAGAGGCTAAAAGTATTAGTAGAGTTTTTAAATGGTTCTTTATGGCAGCAGGTGGTCCAGCAGAACGAGCCGTTAGAGCTGGATCCCCCTTGCAGCTCTCGCTATCGTTTGGTGGGAGTGCTGGTCCACTCGGGCCAGGCCAGTGGAGGTCACTACTACTCCTACATCATTCAAAGGAATGGCATTGGAGGTGAGGGAGAGAGGAACCGCTGGTACAAGTTCGACGACGGTGACGTCACCGAGTGCAAGATGGACGATGACGAGGAGATGAAGAACCAGTGCTTTGGAGGAGAGTACATGGGTGAGGTCTTCGACCATATGATGAAGCGAATGTCCTACAGACGACAGAAGCGCTGGTGGAACGCATACATCCTCTTTTACGAGCGCATTGACACACTCGACAAGGACAGTGAGTTGGTGAAGTACATCACTGAGCTTTCAGTGACCTGCAGACCTCACCAAGTAAAGATGCCCTCTGCTATCGAACGCAGCGTACGCAAACAGAATGTGCAGTTTATGCACAATCGTATGCAGTACAGCTTGGAGTACTTCCAGTTCATCAGGAAACTGCTGACCTGTAATAGTGTCTACTTGAACGCACCACCAGGTAAATCCACCCATTTGGCATTGCTCTGTTCTCTTGTGGTAGAAATTGTAGCAATTAAAGGTTTGATAATATTACAGGGTATTTAAGAAAATCAGAGACAAAGTATCTGCTGCAGAAAACTGCAGCTTGGCCTGCATTTGAAGTTAATATGTGCCAATAAATTATTTAGCAGCTCTTTCCCAGTTTATCCGCATTTAAAATTGAGCTTTTAGCTAAACCATCAATGTTGCAGACTAACACCCTGGATTAAGTCTTTGTGTGTTTGGGGAATGGACATTTATGAATTTACCATAGTTGCTGCAGAGTAATTAATTCTAAGAGATGACATTTGAAAATTAACCATTCAAGAGCACAACACCTATATTTTAGAGCCATAATGTTCTTGCATTGTTATCTATCAGTAGTTTCTGACCCTGAGTTTTCTTTGTGGCTGTTAGGTCAAGACCACCTTTTGCCTGAAGCTGAAGAAATGGCCATGATTAGTATACAGCTCGCTGCTAGGTTTCTCTTCAGTACTGGATTCCACACCAAGAAAATAGTCCGTGGCCCTGCTAGCGATTGGTAAGTGTATTTTCCGGATGCATAAGTGGTGTTAATGTGAGTTCTTCAATAGTTAGTAGAACCTTGTTCATCAATGTGTAAACGGTCCTGCTCGACCCGCTCAAACGGGATTTGAACTGGCGCCTCTGGTATGGGAGGCGTGTGCTCTAACAAGGAGGCTAAAGGCTACAGCCTCTAACGCCAATCGCTAGTGCACCTCTTGAGGCCAGTGGAGTGAGGTTTACAATTAGCTATAACCTTCCAGCTGGCTCCCATTACAAATGCATTCAATGACCTTTCTGTTTCAGGTATGATGCTCTGTGCATCTTGCTTCGACACAGTAAGAATGTGCGCTACTGGTTTGCACACAACGTCCTCTTCGCATATCCAAACCGCTTCTCTGAGTACCTGCTCGAATGCCCCAGTGCTGAGGTTCGAGGGGCCTTCTCCAAACTCATAGTATTCATTGCACATTTCTCCCTGCAAGATGGACCCTGCCCTTCACCAATTGCCTCACCTGGACCTTCAAGTCAGGTAAGTCTTGTAAGCTAGTTTTCCGTAAAAGGGATGTGCTAAACTACATATTCTCAAAACTGACTAGTCATCAACTAGTCTTAAAGGGATAGTTAACTTTCTTTTGCAGAACACAAGTAAAGCTTTTTAGAAGATAATCTAAGCTCTGTAGGTCCATATCCTTAGGCAAGTGAATGGGTGCAAATATTTAGATTTTCCAAAAAGCACAAAGGCAGCATAAAAGCAATCCATACAAATCCATTGTTTTAATCCATATTTTCAGAAGCGATATAATAGGTTTGGGTGAGAAACAGATCAATATTTAAGTCCTTTTTTGCAAGAAATTCTTCTCCCTTCCCAGTAGGGGGGCGATATGCATGACGAATGTGAAAGGGAAGGTTAAAGTGGTGATTGACTGTGCAGGGAGGGTAATTTATGGAGACTTATGGATTACTTTTATGGTGACTTATTTGATTTTTGGAGCTTCTACACTTTGGCATCCATTCACTTGCATTGTATGGACCAAAAGAGCTGACAAATTCTTCTAATAATCTTTATTTGTTTTCATCAGATGAAAGAAATTCATATGCATCTGGGATGGCATAAGGTTGAGTAAATGATGAGAGAATATTCAGTTTTGGGATAACTAATCTTTTAAGGAAGCCCTGTATATTTTGGCTCCACAAGGGATCCGTTTATTGTCCATCTTTAATTCATTTCTGCCTCTATAGGTTCTCTTTATATTTGCTTTTGTTTTTTTGTCTTAGGGCTGTGATAATTTGAGTTTAAGTGAACATCTTTTACGTGCTGTGCTCAATCTGCTGAGAAGGGAAGTGTCTGAGCATGGCCGTCATCTACAGCAGTACTTTAACCTTTTCGTCATGTATGCCAATCTTGGTAAGGGCCTCTCGCCACCGTTCAGGTTTTCATCCATAAAGACTTAAAAGCTACCATTGTTATCTTCAGTGCTTTCCCATCTGACTCCTTTATTCTGCCCGTCAGGCTTGGCAGAGAAGACGCAGCTATTGAAGCTTGGGGTACCAGCCACCTTCATGCTTGTGGCCCTAGACGAGGGGCCGGGGCCTCCCATTAAGTACCAGTACGCTGAGCTGGGAAAGCTCTATACTGTTGTGTCCCAGCTGGTTCGCTGCTGTGACATAACTTCTCGTATGCAGTCCTCAATTAATGGTAAGAATTTTGCTATAGAGCCAAACCATTTTATTTTGATAAAGTGTCTTTAGGCTTCTTTAAACTGCAGTCTCCAGTGCCCAATGACAATGCTCATCCTTGCTCAGGATTTACTGACTGACACACAGCCATCTCCAGGCATGAGTGCCGGGCTGGCATTGCTTGGAGCTGAGGGCATTTACAGAGAAATAATTAGAGCTGCACCAGTATTCATCTTACTGTTATCAGCGCAATACATCCTTAAATATGTGGTCATTCCTTTCTGTTTAGAGCAGTTAAATTGTTTTTGAGTGCATTTGCATGTACAACAAAACCGATAACTAACAAAAGTCCACCCATTGTTAAAACGATTAAAAGGTACTGTCTAGTTCATCCAAAAAATGTAATTGTCATTTACTCTCCCTGTTGTTGTTTCAAACATGTTTCACTTTGCATTTGCTTGCAAATCAATAAATCAACAATGCAAGATATTGTTTTCTGCTGTTGATGTCACATGTAAAGCTGACAGAACACTGATTAATGTGAAAATGTAAAAAGTGAAATAAGGGTAATGGAAACATTGTCTGCTAAAGTGTAAATCAGTGAAAGATATTGCATGTAAACACTCCATTACACAAGTTACGTGTCCCATCCTATTGCCTAGCCCAAAGATTCTGCCAAAATCACCATCCAAAAAAAGGTAACTAACTCATCTTGACTTTCCACATTTTTTATTATTATTAAGGTAACCCTCCCTTGACAAACCCATATGGTGACCCCAACATCACAGCTCCCATCATGCCTCTGCAACAGCTGGTGGTGGACATTTTGTTTGTGCGCACCAGTTATGTCAAGAAGATTATTGAGGATTGTAGTAACTCTGAGGACACCATCAAACTGCTGAGATTCTGCTGTTGGGAGAACCCTCAGTTTTCCTCCACTGTGCTTAGTGAACTACTGTGGCAGGTGAGACAGATCACCAGCCGTATGTTAGGCTGGTGGCACACTACAATTTCTTTCTGTCCTTGGATTGTTGCTTCTCAAATTTTAGTATGTGACCCCATAAAAGGGAAAAACATTTTTTTTAACCCCTATGAAGGAAAATCTTTTTAATATATCTGAAAATTTCAGATGGCAAAATTGTTGCAAAAACTCCCATTGTGTTTGGATTCTCTTTTTCATAAAGGGGATATGGGTCTGATTTCAGTATCTTTCTAACCTGTAAATTGTTCATTTTATGATTGTGTGAAGATACAAATTAACTTTGTGTTTTTGTGTAGGTGGCATATTCATATACATATGAGTTAAGACCTTACTTGGACTTGCTACTTCAGATCCTGTTTATCGAAGATTCATGGCAGACTCACAGGTCAGTCTACTTTTTTCACTGTTACTTACTGTTTAGCAAAGTAAGCTATTTTTATATATAAAATAACTTAAATTACTGTTAGAGTCATACTGTAACGCTGGAGCAACCTGGAACACTTAATAAGAGAACAATGGTTATGGAGTACAACTGGGGTCGTTTCTGGAAATAAGTCTGTGACATTTGATTTACAGTAGATCCTTAATATTTAAACCGTTAGACCTACATCACCAGGTGAACAAATATTGTTCTTTTCCTTTTGTTTAATGGTTTGTTAGGATCCACAATGTGCTGAAGGGAATCCCTGATGACCGTGATGGGTTATTTGACACAATTCAACGCTCTAAAAACCACTACCAAAAGAGAGCTTATCAGTGTATCAAATGCATGGTTGCTCTTTTCAGTAACTGCTCAGTGGCCTACCAGATTCTCCAGGTGAGCATGTTATCACACTGGTGATAAGAATGTGTACTTGGATGGGTTTGTTTTTCAGATTGTGCAAAAATTTGTCAAGTTTAGCTCTTATGGTTTGTCCATTTCAGAGTAATGGGGATCTAAAGAGGAAGTGGACATGGGCAGTGGAGTGGCTCGGTGATGAGCTAGAACGGAGACCATATGCTGGCAACACCCAATACACATACAACAACTGGTCCCCTCCTGTCCAAAGCAATGAAACTTCCAACGGATACTTCTTGGAACGTTCCCATAGTGCCCGAATGACTTTAGCCAAGGCATGCGAGTTGTGCCCAGAGGAGGTATGTTTGCTCATGCCACCCCTATAAAACTTATAGTAATTTTCCAGGTTTAATACAAGTTAAGCTGAGTCAAAAGAATTTGTGGCATAATGTTGATTGCCACAAAAATACATTTAGACTGGTTCGCCTAATGTTTATGTCTTTACTTTTGAAATGGTATTTTAATGTTTACGGATTGGCCCTATTCACTTGCATTGTAAGTGCCTCACTGTAACCCAGATTTTTGCTTTTTGTTTTGTTTTTTTTTGACTTCCCAAATTTGGAATGCCCAATGCACTCCAAGTCCTCTTGGTGGCATAGTGACTCACCTCAATCCGCAGAAGGATGAATCTCAGTTTCCTCCGTATTTGAGGCCGTCAATCTGCTCATCTTATCACGTGGCTTGTTAAGCACATTACCGCGGAAACATAGCACGTGTGGAGGCTTCACGCTATTCTCCACGGCATCCATGCTCAACTCGCCACGTGCCCCACTGAGATTGCTCAACCACATTATAGCAACCACAAGGAGGTTAACCCATGTGACTCTACCCTCCCTAGCAACCGGGGCATTTTGGTTCCTTAGGAGACCAGGCTGGTTTCACTCAGCATGCCCTGGATTTGAACTTGTGACTCCAGGGGTGGTAGTCAGCATCTTTACTCGATGAGCTACCCAGGCCACCTGCTCTAACTTTTTTTTTTTTTTAAGAAAAGGAGGGTCAAGTCAAAAATAATTTTTGTTGTGATCAACATTATGCAACAAAGCTTTAATTGTACTGTAAAGTAAATGACTGTACTTAACTTTAATTGAACCTGTAATATTCCTTGAAGTCTGTTCAAGTATGTTTAGTTTATCAAATGTAGTAGAATACCTGTGCTTCCACCCACTTGCCAGTCATACCGTTTGTAATCTAGATTTTAATCATTCAAGCTTCTTCCCCCAAAATAGCACTGAAATCTTCTCATGCTATGACTGTGTATTGGTGGGAAAGCACAGAGAAGCTAGATGGCAAATTAAACATTTTACTCTGTTTTCATTGTGCATTTTGAAAGGACACTTTGCTAATCTAGAGATGTTTTACTGCAAAACATTAGCTATATTTAACTATAGGTAGGGCTTTGAGTTTTCGATTTTTCTTTCAGGTTTTCATTTTGTTGTTTCTTAAAGCAACTATAAAATGCTGTTAATATTTGCATAAACTAAGTTTCATTATGTTAATGGTTGATATCATGCCATAGACATTGTTTCAAGCCTTTTTTTTTTAATAATTTGCAGAACTTAAGTCTTTGCTTCATGCAATTCATTTTCATAAATGGCAAAATACCAAAAGTGTTACATGTATGAAGCCATAGATGAGTCCACATATGCATAATTTGTTGAAACAGAATGCTTTATTAACTGCCGTTTCAAAATAGTGTCACTTAACGAAGCACGAGGTGGCATCTGAAGAGGACGCAGGCCGGAATCCGTCCTCGACACAGCTACTTTTGCCAGGGGAAGTGACAGGCCAGCAGCAACACACCGTAAGACTCGTATGGCCCGATACAGGTGCCATCTGCGTAACTTCTTGATGTTCACAGGGCATGATGTAGTCAGATCCATCTTCCACCTACCTCAAGAACAACTCTGAATCAACTGTTATCTCTCGTCCCCATCTCAGTGTATCCAAACTGTTTCTTTCTACCCAACTTAATGTGGTAACTAAGTGATCGAAAACTCTAAGCCTTGGCTATAGTGTACAATTGAGTTGCAGGTAATCTTTGTGTCTGGTGCTGTTTTTCATTTTATTTCTTCCTTTTGAGATGTGTGGGTTGTTTGGAAAATGTGAGATGGTGATTGTTTATAGAAATCTTATGTAATCTTCCTGCAATTCTAAGAAGATTTTACGACTTTTAAAATCAGCTAGTGGTGTCAATCACGATTCATTTGCATGGGGTTGGGAGAACACATTTAGCAATCATGCCAACCACTATTATCAGTTCATTCATGGCTTCCTGTGACAAATTTCTGTCTGCTGTCTAAAACTTCTTTCAGATTTACTAAAATTGTTTTCCTAACTAAAGGTGGAAAAGTGTTTGGTGCACTTTGTCTGTTTTATGGTGTCCCCTTGTCTGTCAAAGTAATTTACCTTGTTCATCTAAATCAAAGATACATAGATTTAAAAAAAAATGTAAGCTGCATTTTTAACGCCTTTGCGTGTTGTTTCTTAAGATCTTTATAGACCCAAATTTATTTTAGTATAATCAGTTTTGGATGTGATAAAAATCATTATTCTGAATTTCTTGTACTTAACTCCATTTAATGATGGTTGTTTTAGGAACCCGATGAGCAGGAGGCCCTCGATGAACAGGACCCTTCTCCCCCAGAGGATACGACTCTGTACCCCCATTCTCCAGGCACAAAATATCAACAGGTACTAAGCCTCACACACTGCTCTTACTAACCATACTGCAGATATTTACCCTAAGCTTTTCTAAGACACTCTTAAATGATGAATGAAGTAATTCAAAAGCTTCCTTTTTGGTGAACTCCTTTTAATGCGTACTGCCAATTGAGCAGTTTTCTTTTAGTTTTAAGAGATGCTTTCATTTAATTTTGTTGATTTACTTACTACTATAATGTGTGTATATTTTAGTTTCTACTTTAAGATCTTAATTAAGTTAATATCAGGTAGAGCATTGTCATTGGTGACACCAAGATCATGTGTTTGATTCCCAAAGAACATGCACACTCGGTGCTTTTAAGCTCTTTATGTTACAAGTATTTTTGGATAACTGTCTGCCAAATGAGTAAATATATAAAATGAGTTAAATCATGCTAAAAAACTGTTTAACTAAACATTTAAAGGAATGTTCCAGGTTCAATACAAGTTAAGCTCAATCGACAGCATTTGTGGCATAATGTTGATTACCACAAGAAATAATTTTGACTGTAATTTCAAATTTCCATTGTAAGTGCCTCACTGGAACCAATATATTTTTATTTTCAAGAAAAAGGAGGGACAAGTCAAAATTCATTTTTATGGTAATCAACATTATGCCACAAATGTTGTCAATTGAGCTGAACTTGTATTGAACCCAAACATTAAATTAATCTATGATTGTCATGTTATCATGTTAAATATATTGTGTCTTTCAGCAGAACAACCTCCCTCATATGCAGCCATACACTGGCCCTGCAGCACAGCACGTCAACAACCCTCAGCGTCCTGGCCCACTAGCACAAGAGAACTGGGAGCCCCCTGAGGAGGTGCCACCCAGTCAGACTAAAGACTAACAATATGTTCTTGCACTGTCCTCTATCTGAGTTCTCCGGTGAGATACTCTAATCCAGAGCAAGTCCAGGCCCAACCACGCTGCTCCACTCCAGAGCCTGTGTAACCAGAACATTCAGCTTCCCTCAATTTCTAACCCTGGAGTGGAGTCTCTTCACCGTCTGCTCTGCAGTATTAACTGTCAAAAGTGTAACTTGCAGTAGACTGTGCATATTGTTTCTAATAAAAGGGCCCTGGCGCACTTATCTCATGACAGAAGTGTACATACAATGTTAATGTTTTGACTGTTCAAAATCAACAGCACATGATGCTGTTTTGGGGACTGCAGATTAATGAAAACGGAAAAGCAAACAAACAAAAAAAAAAGATGCAAATATGACCGAGTCACAAAAAAAAAAAAATCCCTGTTTTATCCCATACTCAGTAGTAAGGTTTGGGCCGTTTGGGTCATTCTGCTTTTGATCATACATTATATTCATGTCAAAGCTTAACCAGCTATGGCACCTTGTGAGTGGGAGTTGGCCATCGTTTGTGAAGGATGGGATGGTTGGGTGATCTTCATGATGTTTAGTTGATGTGAATGGGGTGATGCAACTTTATTCTGGAAATTCCTATTGCCTTTTTCTTTTATCTGGTAATAATTCAATAATTTGAAAGGTGTAACCTCTTAGCATGGCTTCACATCAAACTAGCATAGCCAAAAGAAATGTGCAATTTCTTTCTCTACAGCTTTTTAGAAGAGCTGTTGGTCCCCCTTCATATGCTCTTCTAGATTTGATGTTTTCGAAGCAGTGTAAGAAATAAGTGGCTTTACAATTGCAAACGTTCTCTCTGATAAATATTTGGCTGTTGCTTTTTGATTGGATAAATGCTTAGTTTTTGATGATAGGAATTTTAGACAGAAAATGTATGCAACAATTTGCTATGCCAGAATGCCTGGAAAATTGGTGGACTGAACTCAGTCTCTCCTTGGTTGAACATTGTGTTAGACAAACCTGGCAATTTAATCAATCACCTGATTTCATGGTCCCTGTTCACATTTGCGTACTCAAATGGACTCTTCATTTGGGGAGAATGAATGTAAAGCAGGGTTGTACCATAAAATAACTGCTGGTTAGTCATGTTGCAACTTCAGTTAGTAAAGTATCTTGGATTAAAGGAGTAAACATCAGTAGATACTGTATGTAATTTAATTGGTAACTTGAATGCTTTGTTTTTGTTTTTTGGATTTTGTTGAAAAATACCAAATACTCCTGCAAATGAAAATATTCTGCCCATCATATATTTAAATATTTTGCCGTTTTATTTTATAGAATTTATTTTGTTGTATTTCACTTTAAAAAAAATAGAATTTGATTTAAGAGGAACATTTTTGTCCTTGTGTTATTTTTTAAAGATTATTGACTGTACGGAGTTCTTCGCCCTGTGTTTTTGCCGACTTTTGTTTTGGCCATGATGTGACGTTGAATTCTGAAGCCACAGTCACAATGTTGACTTTCACTTTGTGAGGTTTTTGTGCACAGAAATGTTAGAGCATTGCACCCTTCAAGAATAAAGAGAAAAAAATGTCAGGAAAATGTCTTTTTTGTTTTTAGGATACAGTTGCAAAACATGTTTTACATGGACTCAACATGAAAACTAGCCAACTTTCAGACCACAAATCATATATTTCCATATGTATTAATGAATTGCTCAATAGTTTTCATACAATTCTATTGACTTAAAACAATAGATGCCTATATCGACAAATTACTAAATATTATCACAACCATATGTGTATATAGGTCAGAGAGGCCTGTACCATAAAGGTCTCTGAACAAACTCAGGGTATCAGGATTGCTTTCAGGTTGACAAATTCAAACCAATCCAATCAGGCATAATTGGTACCATGATGAAGCTCATCAACTTTCTCCATCAACTCCGGCTTCGATATGGGGATGTGCGGATCGATCCTTAAAGTATCGATACTTCCGATAGCTGATGTTGTATCAAAGATATTGCGTCCCTTTTACTTGTTTTACTACAGTAATAGTGTAGTAACCATGGTTAATTATGTGGTAAGTATGGTTTAACTATATATCATGGTTAAACAATAGTTACTGTAGTGAAATGGTTAATGTTTGTAAGGGTAAACAAAGAGAAGTCTGTTTAGACTAAACAAATTATTACTTGAATAATGACTAAAAAATATATTTTTAAATTACCCATTAAATTACCCATTTTATCCAAAGTAACCAAAAAAAAAAAAAGATTTAACAGAAGTATCGGTATCGACGATATTGGACTTGAAATTATTGGTATCAGATCGAAAAGAAAATAAGTGGTATCGCCCATCCAGGGCTGGACTGGTAATCTGACATACAGGACATTTTCCCGGTGGGCCGACGCACTTTGGGGCCGATGGGTTGGCCACGAAACGGACCGAATTGCCTGCTATAAGCTAAAAAAAACACACACACACACACACACACACACACAAAACGGCGCTGCGATATGCAGAAAAGGACAGTGAACGCCCCCGCTAAACTGTTGGGACAGTTGCTATGTAAAATCCCTACATAAATCCCTTTCTCTTCTCAATCCAGCCCTGCGTCCATCCCTACTTCGATCCTGACTTTAATATTAGATTACGCGCTGGTGTGTCGTGCACATGAACGAGTGACGACCAATCGTGTGAGAGACTCGAGGACTGCTGCAAACAAATTCTTAAATGTAATAAAAAAATATAAAACCGCTGGTGCCTAAGTGGACTCAAATAGGCCCACAACAAGAACACAGGCTTATTAATTTTAAAAGCTTACATATTTCTTTGAATTGAAAACTTCATATATCATTCAAAACTATTGCAAATAAATATAGGCTACTATTGATTACAAAACGAATAGAGACTATAAAGATGAATATTCTCCTTTTTCAAAATCTAACAGTTAGTAGTATATCAAAAAGTGTTTTTAGACAATAGAATAACTACTTTGTAAATATGGGATGATAGGAAGTTGTCGAAAAGGCTTGGAGGACTAAAAATCCAAAATGTAATAAATTATTAGAAAGCTGCCCATATTGAACCTATATTGATTTGGATGGACGAAGAATCTAATATAAAATAGAGGAAGATAGAAATGTATAAAATGGGGGAACCTATTAGTATATTCCTGTTCCTACACAAACAAAGCAACACATTTAAAACAATGAAATATTTGTATTAATATTATTTTTAGCATTTGATTAGTAAAAAAGAAAAATAGCTAAATTAAGATATAGTTATTTACAAGAAATTTCTAAAGATCCTGATTTCATGCCAAATAGATTAGATAATACATTTAAGTTTCGGGCAGATAGAGGTCTGAAAAGATATCACCAATTATCACTGATTAATGAATGTATATATTTTCAAACCTATAGCAAAAAATTACGAGCTTCCAAATTCACAATCTTTTTATTATTTACACGTAAGAAGATATTTATTAACAGAAGTTAGAGAAATAAAAAAAGAAATACATCCATTAATAAATTATATAATTGATGCATCTAATCCAATAAAAATGTTTGGAATTTTAAAGAGTGAACTTGAAAGAGACATATAGGACAATCAAATTATATTTAGGAGGATGAATTAAAAAAATAATTTAGCCAGCAAGACAGGGAAGAAATATCATATAATACATTGCATAATCCAGTGTTTGGAAGGAATATGAAAGGAAGATACAAATGAGATTTTGTATAACACACCTGTTATTCAAAGTAAATACAATAGCAGGGTAAAAGGAGATTGATGGAGAAATTGTGGAGGGAAACAAATCTCATTACAGTCAAATAATACAAGTGCTCTAAATTGTCAATTTATTGGAATGACGTGATAAAACAGGTTTAGGGTAATCAGAATAGCAGCTTTGAAATAGATTACAAGAAACTGTCTTAAACCCCCACAATTTTAAGATGGAGAGAAACGATTTTGGAAATATACCAAAATGGAGAAAATAATATTTATAATTAATAGTAGTTATTTTAAAAATAGTGTTGAGGCGATGCCTTAACTTTCCTTCCACTTCATTTGAAATAAAATATAACATGTAAATGAATGAATTACACATGTTATTTATAGAATATGTTGTGAATGATTATTTGATGTGTTATTCAAAATAACATCGTGTTTTTGTATTTATCTTTCTTGATGTACAATTTGAACATTGTGTTTAGCAAAAATAAAAAGCATAAAAAAGGCAACTATTGATTGAAAAGTGATCACTTGGAATACGGTATGAAAACAATTATGTAATCATGCGTATTTGTTTTTTTTTTATAAAAGACGTATTTTGTGTACTGCTTTTATTATTATAACTTTAATTAAAATACTTTGTTCATCTGGATTCCATGAAAGAAAGAATCTTATCTGCTGAAAATCTACATTTAGATTCTCAAGTAAATAATTTTTTTATTAAGAGTCAATTTTGTGGATTTCTAATATTTGATTTGTAAAGTATGTTTTAAGAGACACGGGGTATGATTTAATATAGTCAGAGATGTATTTTTACTCACAGCTGATTGGTTCATCTGTTATCCAGATCGAAACCAGCAGGTTAGCCGTGTAGTTTAAATTGCTATGGTGATCAACACCGCTATAGGCTGACCAAACCTGGGGTTGAGGCAAACTAAACTAAAACTTACCTGGCTTCATGTTAAAGGCCAATATCAATATTTTTATACCTAAAAGGTGCAAGAGGATGTAATTGACCACTTCAGACAATACTAACATTTCAAATCACCAGGAAATAGTAATAAGTAATGTACATTTTCACAAAATTTGTTAAAATATATAGCATATTCGTTTTCTTGTATTTGTAAGTAATTGGCTGAAAAATTAAAACTAGGATGGGCTGCTATATATATATATACACTACCGTTCAAAAGTTTGGGGTCACATTGAAATGTCCTTATTTTTGAAGGAAAAGCACTGTACTTTTCAATGAAGACAACTTTAAACTAGTCTTAACTTTGAAGAAATACACTCTATACATTGCTAATGTGGTAAATGACTATTCTAGCTGCAAATGTCTGGTTTTTGGTGCAATATGTACATAGGTGTATAGAGGCCCATTTCCAGCAACTATCACTCCAGTGTTCTAATGGTACAATGTGTTTGCTCATTGGCTCAGAAGGCTAATTGATGATTAGAAAACCCTTGTGCAATCATGTTCACACATCTGAAAACAGTTTAGGTCGTTACAGAAGCTACAAAACTAACCTTCCTTTGAGCAGATTGAGTTTCTGGAGCATCACATTTGTGGGGTCAATTAAACGCTCAAAATGGCCAGAAAAAGAGAACTTTCATCTGAAACTCGACAGTCTATTCTTGTCCTTAGAAATGAAGGCTATTCCATGCGAGACATTGCTAAGAAATTGAAGATTTCCTACAACGGTGTGTACTACTCCCTTCAGAGGACAGCACAAACAGGCTCTAACCAGAGTAGAAAAAGAAGTGGGAGGCCGCGTTGCACAACTGAGCAAGAAGATAAGTACATTAGAGTCTCTAGTTTGAGAAACAGACGCCTCACAGGTCCCCAACTGGCATCTTCATTAAATAGTACCCGCAAAACACCAGTGTCAACATGTACAGTGAAGAGGCGGCTGCGGGATTCTGGGCTTCAGGGCAGAGTGGCAAAGAAAAAGCCATATCTGAGACTGGCCAATAAAAGAAAAAGATTAAGATGGGCAAAAGAACACAGACATTGGACAGAGGAAGACTGGAAAAAAGTGTTGTGGACAGATGAATCCAAGTTTGAGGTGTTTGGATCACAAAGAAGAACGTTTGTGAGACGCAGAACAAATGAAAAGATGCTGGAAGAATGCCTGACGCCATCTGTTAAGCATGGTGGAGGTAATATAATGGTCTGGGGTTGCTTTGGTGCTGGTAAGGTGGGAGATTTGTACAGGGTAAAAGGGATTCTGAATAAGGAAGGCTATCACTCCATTTTGCAACGCCATGCCATACCCAGTGGACAGCGCTTGATTGGAGCCAATTTCATCCTACAACAGGACAATGACCCTAAACACACCTCCAAATTGTGCAAGAACTATTTAGAGCAGAAGCAGGCAGCTGGTATTCTATCGGTAATGGAGTGGCCAGCGCAGTCACCAGATCTGAACCCCATTGAGCTGTTGTGGGAGCAGCTTGACCGTATGGTACGCAAGAAGTGCCCATCCAACCAATCCAACTTGTGGGAGCTGCTTCTGGAAGCGTGGGGTGCAATTTCTCCAGATTACCTCAACAAATTAACAGCTAGAATGCCAAAGGTCTGCAATGCTGTAATTGCTGCAAATGGAGGATTCTTTGACGAAAGCAAAGTTTGATGTAAAAAAAAAATCTTATTTCAAATACAAATCATTATTTCTAACCTTGTCAATGTCTTGACTCTATTTTCTATTCATTTCACAACGTATGGTGGTGAATAAGTGTGACTTTTCAGGAAAACACAAAATTGTTTGGGTGACCCCAAACTTTTGAACGGTAGTGTATATTCAATTTAATTTTCCATTTTGATCTTTTGACACCCTGAATCCAAAAAAGCTGTTAAAAACAAACTACGCCCACATGAATAATACAAAAAATATCCAACAATCCTCTGAAAGCCCAACATAAAGCTAGACCAAATGGTATAAGAACCATAATGCTGTTTGCTTGATAAACCTGTGTATCTATGTTCTCTAGAGTTCATTCTTTAATCACATTATCAAAATTATAAAGTTTTGCAGAGAGCTCATATGGTATAAGTGAACATAAGTATTAATAACCATAAGTGAGGCACTGCATTTCTAAACACAAGTGTAAAAAAGTCACCTGACACATTAACCATGCTGTTGGCCAATCTGATTCTGTGCAATACCAGATGAAATTGTCTACCTGTAGTGAATAAAATTAATCTTGGATAACTAGTGAGCTCAGTTTTTTTTTTTTATTGGTCGAGGAAACGGCACTAGCAGTCTTTTTGCCCTTCTGCCAAAGCATGAATATGCCTCTCAGAATTAATCTTTAGAACAAAATTTTCAGTTTGAATACAAAATCTAGAATTATTACTTGGTACGGTCAAACTTTAGTGCTCCATATTCATTTTTATATATATATATATATATATATATATAAAAACATGGTTACTGCATTACTAAAAAAATGTATGCACATACACCAATCAGCCACAACATTAAAACCACCTGCCTAATACTGAGTAGGTCCCCCCCGTGCCGCCAAAACAGTACCAACCCGCATGCTATTCTTCTCACTACAATTGTACAGAACGGTTATCCGAGTTACCGTAGACTTTGTCAGTGTAAACCAGTCTGGCCATTCTCTGTTGACCTCTCTCATCAACAAGGCATTTCTGTCCACAGAACTGCCCCTTACTGGATGTTTAGTGGCGTGAACTCTAGACTGTTGAGCATGAAAATCACAGAACATGTGTCACAGAAATACTCAAACCAGCCCATCTTAAAATTAAAACTCTTGTTGAGAAGTCAACAGAGAATGGTCAGAGTGGTTAGAACTGACAAAGTCTACAGTAACGGATAAATGCGCTGTACAATTATGGTGAGAAGAATATCTCAGAAAGCTATTATGAGATGGGGGTTGGCACTGTTTGGTGGCACGAAGGAGACCTCCACAATATTAGGCAGGTGGTTTCAATGTTATGGCTGATCATGTCTCTTAAAATAAATAGACTGTCAAATTAAATTTGTTGGTATAAATTTTATTATGAAGATACAGATTAGTTTTCTTTGTCCTGGACGGTCTTTGTTCCACGCAGTCTGCCAGTACGACGGGCAGCGATGAGGCCGACCTTGCGTCCAGCGGGCGCGTCCCTCCTGATTGTTGAGGGCTTACCAATATGCTGATGGTTACCACCACCAAAGGGATGCTCAACAGGCTGGAGAAAGAAATGGAAGGTGTTTTAAAACCAGAATAACAGTGCACCTTGTACCGATTAACAAAAACGCATAAAACATTACTTACATTCATAGCCACACCACGGACACGAGGCCAGCAGTTTCTCTTGGCCTTATACTTGTGGTATGCACGTCCTGCCTTCAGAATAGGTTTGTCAATACGACCACCACCAGCAACAACACCTTTCAGTATGACAGTAAACTTAAGTTTAATACATCATACTCTAGACCATTCGCACAGATTTGAGGAATTCAAGGAATCGCATGCATTACAGAGTAAATTTTATACACAAACATACGTAAAGTATTACAACAAACTCAACTACAAATAAAATCTTAAATTATAGACAAACACTCCAGTGGTGGGATTTAATGGCAAGCATCATAAAAAGACTACCCTCTCTTTCAATAATTGCTAAAACACAAGCCCAATATGTCAGACATCAATCAAGGCTCTGATCTATAGCAATAAAATGTATGGAACATACATCACATCAATAGATTAACCGATCAACCAAAAAACAAAATCCAAATGGCTGCTTACCCACAACAGCTCTGTTTGCAGAGGAGATGACCTTTTTAGATCCAGATGGGAGCTTGACTCTGGACTTTTTGGTCTCAGGGTTGTGGGAGATGACTG
Source organism: Moxostoma hubbsi (assembly GCA_032164185.1). NCBI lineage: Eukaryota > Metazoa > Chordata > Actinopteri > Cypriniformes > Catostomidae > Moxostoma > Moxostoma hubbsi. Next base: position 12,285,696 of record JAVLUX010000011.1, on the reverse strand, counting down.
TGGCATAGTTTCCAGATGCCCGAGCGAGCTTGCCCCTGTCTCCAGGCTTCTCCTCAAGACAGCAGACAATGGTACCCTCAGGCATGGTGCCGACAGGGAGCACATTGCCGATGTTCAGCTGGGCTGTAACAGTCCAAGCAGAGCATTCGATCAACACGTTCATCAAAGTCTGCAAGTTTGAATGGAGGGACTTTCAATGGCCTCCAAAACAAATTAAAATACTTATCACTAGCTGCCTTTACCTTTCTTGCCACAGTAGATAAACTGCCCAGTGTGGATGCCCTCAGCAGCAATGAACAACTCTGTCCTTTTCTTGAACCTGTATGGGTCACGGAACGCTACCTTAGCCAGGGGGGCCCCACGGCCTGGGTCGTGAATAATATCCTAAATAAGAAGGCAGATTTATATTTTCCTTCTATCAACCTCCATACCACAAGCAAGAAAGTGTTTTAATATTTCATTATCTAATTTCACATATTCACAACTTTACCTTCACGATTCCCTTGATGTAGCCATGGCGCTCGGCAAAGTCAATATGACGAAGTTTAGCAGCACCTTTTCTGTGCTTGACATGGGCTTTGAAGACGGACCCCGCACCTTTTCTCTGTCCCCTGATCACACGTCCCATTGCGGCCTACACAAATAAGAATAATCACAGATATCCAACAAGATAACGTGTTACAGTATTTACTTTGAATCAAAACTACATTTTTATATATATATATGTATGTATGTATATATATATATATATATATATGTATATATATATATATATATATATATATATATATATATATATATATATATATATATATACACACACACACACAGTTGAAGTCTGATTTTTACATACACCTTAGCCATATACATTTAAACTCAAGTTTTTCACAATTCCTGACATTTAATCATAGGAAACATTCTGTCTAAGGTCAGTTAGGATTACTACTTTAAGAATGTGAAATGTCAGAATAACAGTAGAGAGAATTATTTTTTCAGCTTTTATTTTTTCCTTTCACATTCCCAGTGGGTCAGAAGTTTAAATACACTTAATATTTGGAAGAATTGCCTTTAAATTGTTTAACTTGGGTCAAACATTTTGGCTAGCCTTCCACAAGTTTCTCACAATAAGTTGGTGGAATTGTGGCCCATTCCTCCAGACAGAACTGGTGTAACTGAGTCAGGATTATAGGCCTCCTTGCTCGCAAATGCTTTTTCAGTTCTGCCCACAAATTTGCTATTGTATTGATATCAGGGCTTTGTGATGTCCACTCCAATATCTTGACTTCATTGTCCTTTTTTTTTTTGTCACAACTTTGGAGGTATGCTTGGGGTCATTTTCCATTTGGAAGACTCATTTGCGACCAAGCTTTAACTTCCAGGCTGTACCCATAATTTCCCTTCCTTGTGATGCCATCTACTTTGTGCAGTGCACCAGTCCCACCTGCAGCAAAGAACCCCCACAACATGATGCTGCTACCCCCATGCTTCATGGTTGGAATGGTGATCTTCGGCTTGCAAGCCTAACCCTTTTATCCTCCAAACATAAAAATGGTCATTATGGCCAAACAGTTACATTTTTGTTTCATCATTCCAGAAATGTCTCCAAAAAGATCTTTGGCCCATGTGCACTTGCAAACTGTAGTCTTCTTTTTTTTTTAATGGCGGTTTTGGAGCAGAGGCTTCTTCCTTGCTGAGCAGCCTTTTAGGTTACGTCAATATAGGACTCATTTTACTGTGTCTACCCGTTTCCTCCAGCATCTTCACAAGATCTTTTGCTGCCATTCTGGGATTGATTTGCACTTTTTGCACCAGACTACGTTCATATCTAGGAGACAGAATGCATCTCCTTCCTGAGCGGTATGATAGCTGAGCGGTGCCATGGTGTTTATACTTGCATACTATTGTTTGTACAGATGAATGTGGTACCTTCAGGCTTTTGGAAATTGCTCCAAGGATGAACCAGACTTGTGGAGGTACACTTTGCTGACGACTTCTGATTTTCCCATGATGCCAAGCAAAGAGACCAAGTTTGAAGGTAGGCCTTAAAATGCATCCACAAGTACACCTCCACTTAGCCTATCAGAAGCTAATTGCCTAAAGGCTTGACATCATTTTCTGGAAATGTCCAAGCTGCTTAAAGGCACAGTTAACCATGTAAACCTATTACCAACTGGAACTGTGATAGTCAATTAAAACTGAAACTATCTGTCTCTAAACAATTGTTTGAAAAATTACTCAAGTCCGACACAATGTATATGTACTAAACTACTTGCCAAAACTATAGTTTGCTAATGTGAAATCTATGAAAATCTAAAAAATTAGTTTTAATAACTATTTTTTTTAAGACTGGTAGAGCATGCCAAGTCGCATAAAAGCTGTGATTGAAAATCAGGGTTATTCCACCAAATATTTATTTTAACTTCCCAAGTTAAAACCTATTATTAACCTAAGTATCGTGTTGTTTAAAAATGAATATGAACTTGTTTTCTTTGCAGTATTCGAGGTCTGAAAACACTGCATCAGTTTTCATTTTTTGCAAATAGATGCTCTAAATAATATTTCTATTTGGAAATTGGGAGAAATGTTGTCAGTACTTAATAGAATAAAACATTTTTTTTTTTACTCAAATGCATAACTATTTTGGTAAATCCAAAGAAACTGATAATTTTGCAGAGGTCTCTTCATTTTTTTCCCCAGAGCTGTATATACAGTTAAAATCAGAAGTGTACATACACTTAGGTTGCATTCATTAAAACGAATTAAACAAACCACAGATTCAATATTAGCAAACTATATTTTTGGCAAGTTGTTTAGGACATCTACTTTGTGCATGACATGAGCAATTTTTACAACAATTGTTTATAGAAAAGTTTCACTTTTAATTGAATATATCACAATTCTAGTGGCTCAGAAGTTTAAATACACCAAGTTAACTGTGCCTCCAAGCAGCTTGGAAAATTCCAGAAAATGATGTCAAGCCTTTAGACAATTATCCAGTTAGCTTCTGATAGGCGTACTGAATTGGAGGTGTACCTGTGGATGCATTTTAAGGCCTACCTTCAAACTCAGTGCCTCTTTGCTTGACATCATGGAAAAATCAGAAGTCGTCAGCAAAGTGTACCTCCACAAGTCTGGTTCATCCTTGGGAGCAATTTCCAAATGCCCGAGTGTACCATGTTCATCTGTACAAACTGCTCAGTAAGGAGACTTATTCTGTCTCCTAGAGGTGAACCTAGATTGGTGCAAAAAGTGCAAATCAATCTCAGAACAACATTAAAGGACCCTGTGAAGATGCTGTAAGAAACGGGTAGACAAGTATCTATATTCACAGTAAAACGTGTCCTATATCAACATGACCTGAAAGGCTGCTCAGCAAGTAAGCCAATGCTCCAAAACTACCATAAAATGACAGATTAGAGTTTGCATGTGCACATTTGGACAAATACTTTTACAAAATTCCAGCAACTTGTGAGAAACCTACCCAAAAATGTTGAACCAAGTTATACAATTTAAAGGCAATGCTACCCAATATTAACAAAGTGTATGGAAACTTAAAACCCACTGGGAATGTTATGAATGAAATAAAACTGAAATAAATCCTACTCTATACTGTTATTCTGACATTGTGAAAAACTGCGATTAAATGTATTTGGCTAAGGTGTTTGCAAACTTTTAACTTAAATTGAACTTTATATATAAACATACCAGTGACCCAACAACAATCATTATAATGCTAGCATAAATGTAAAAATCACATTTCAAATAGGATTTGTCAATGCCACATTATTTACAATGAATCAAACTAAATCATGTTTCAGACTATGTGCTCAAATATTATTCTATGACCATATTAACCAATCAGTGATGCTTTTAACGCCACCAGTGACATGCAACATTCACTGAAGTGTTTGTTCAAATGGCATGTATTTAGCCGAGAACCTTTACTGTCTAGAGCAACATACAATACATAAAAGTTCGTTTAAAGAGGTCGAATTCGTCGATATCAGAGCCAGAAAAACTGGCCAATCAGTTAGCAAGTTACTTAATATCTTTGAACAGACAGACACTCACAGAGGCGCACAATTGCCACTTCAGCGCTAAATATCTCATTCAAATTCAAAATCGAGAGGCCCGTGGGCAGCACAGATATGTGTTTACATCTTTTATGGATACTATATGACTTTTAATAGACGTGGATGCTGAAGTTAAAACAGTGATTTTAAACAGATGGTACAGAGACACAGAAAATTGTTTCTCATACCTAAACTCCGCTGACGGAAAGAGGAAGCGTAAGAGAGACATGAGGATTTTCTTCCGGAGAAATTGAAGGGGGTCAAGATCCCGGATGTGTGTGTGCTCAGTCCGCGGTCCGCCCTCTAGAGGCTGCTGGAATGAAAACTGATTCATTTCAGTATTAGAAAGTGAAATTATGAGATGAGCTGCAAGTGTGGAGCAGTTTATCTCACACTGTTTAAGCAGATATACAACTGCTTTTAAGGTGTTTGTGATGTTCTTTGATGTTTAAAATCAACATGCGTTTACAGTACACACCTTTAGGAAGTGTGACATAGAAAGATCCATGATAATGCAGCATCGGGGTAGGCTCTCCTGGCTACTCCAAGACAAAATGACACAAAAATATTATATTTTGCTATTGCATGTTTTGTATTTTGCAAATTCTTATTAATTATGCTAGTAAAATGTCACATACATGGATACAAATTTAAAAGAAGCCTCTCTTCTCTCTAGTAAATTATATGGATCCTTTTAAGATAAGTACTCACAAGGAATCCATTACTGGAACTGCATAGTAATTTTAAGATTTTTGTGTAATATGGTCTTATTTTTGTCTGTTTTATTATTATTATTATAACGTTGTCTAATTTATTTTTTAATGTTTTGAGCATAAACTGTAAATAAAAAAGAAAAATTTTCACGGCATGCCAGGAGTTTTTTTTTTTTTTTTTTTTTTAAATCTTTATTGTTATTAAATCCACTTTTTAATCAAACATATTCTTTTTTTTAAAAAAAAAAAAAAAACTAAAAAGAATACAATACAGCATTTCAACACTAGGAGGAGCGTAATACCAATCTACATAAAATGTTAAGGAGGTTACAAATTTTAACAGTTTTGATTGCCTTTTGTTTTAAGGAATAACGGACTGGAATCAATATAAAGTCCCATCTCTTTTCTGAAAGCTATAAAACAGGTTTTTTTTAGAAGAAAATTTACGTTTGTGAATATGACATTTTTCCAATAAAAGAAAAATATCTATAATATATATATATGATTATCTTTGTCTTATTGTTTCTCTAGAAGACCAAACAATACATGTTTCCATTATAATACGAATTGAGCATCAATACACGACGATAAAATAATTAAAATCATTCAAATCACACATACATTTTGCCAAAAATCCTTTACAAATGGACAGTGCCAAATAATGTATTTTGTATTTCCATATGAAATTTAGATATAACAGTTTGTGATTCTCTTTGCAGGTTTTTTGGTCTAACTGCACTACGTCCTACGCAGTGACGTCTTTCCTCCCTTCAATGGCATTTAGCCTGAAGCTCGAAGTCACCGTATACACTGGGCTGCCATCAGCACAGCGGACATAAGGCAGAAATATCGTGAACGAAGCTTCACATTTTGGAATTTTGTTTGCCAATAAAAAGGCCAGTGGGCGGTTAACGTACTCTTATTCGTTTCTTAATATTTTTCTTCAGCTGTCTTGCCACAAAAATCACTCGAAGAAAGACAAGAGTTAAAAAAAGCAAGTGTCGTCGTTATAAAAGGAGTCTTGGCTGAAATCCTTCAGACAACAAAGATAACGCTTCTCGGAAATAAAGGAGTAATCCTTACTCGGTCTCTTTAGATATGAGTCATGTGGTCGTCGACGGTTCACACGGTCTAGAGCAGCAGGTAGGCTCTGAAATAGTTTCAAGTGTGAGGGGTCTTTAATCGGTTTGATCTGTTGGCTTTGACACGCAGGCTGCGTCTCAACCTAGTGAGCTGTCTTTGTGTGCTGTCTACGAAGGCAGCTTCATAGGTTTTGAGACTGTCGCTTGTCCTCGTGATAGATGGCTGAACCTTTCAATCCATTACAGATATAAAATTGAAGAAATGTTGACATGGGAAATGACTGACCAACAAATTGAATTGAAAATTAAATAGGATGTCATTTTCCTGTCAATATCTTTTATTTATATATATATATATATATATATATATATATATATATATATATATAATATTATTATTATTATTACTTTTTTATCTTTCATTGTAAGAGTATTAATGTAGACATGATTTTGTTTTTTGCATAATGAGGGACAAGGTGGAATTATTTTCTGTGGCAGTCTACAGCATGTCACAGATTCTGCCATTGAAACTTACATTGTATTTAAACTGGAACATTAAACTCACGTGCTCAGTATTGTTTTCTGTATTTACATTGGGTGGTATGCATGCTGGAGTATACCATGTATTACTCTACTTTGACCACCATGCTGTTTTTCAGCTTGCTGTTTTAGGCTTGAACTCCGCTGAAGGACAGGGTGCAGGCTCAGGCCGTAAGTGTATTTTTATCTCATGCCTTTATTCAGAGCTTCTCATATACTGCAAACAGACATCTTCTATTTTGTCTCTATTTTTTTGTGGTTGCAACACACTTTCTAGAATTGTTCGTGTTGTGTAAATTTAAGTGCACCTTGTGCAGTGCTCCAAGCAAAATTATAATATATATATTTCTTTAATCAATGTTTCTTTTCTTCCAGGACGTTACATTCCTCCTCATTTGAGAAACAAAGATGCATCAAAAAATGGTATGCTATGCTGGTTTACTTTAATAATCCATACACACCGTATTTAAACAAATACTGACATATCCAGCCCATTACCATGGCCAAAGCTCCAGCTGTATTTTCTTTGACTTCTACAATTCACAATCACTGTACCATGTGAAAATGTTAGTTTACAGAGACACATGGATCTGCACCGTATCTAAAAAAAAAAACTAAAAGAACAATGGAATTTGGTCTTTTCTAATATATAGTTGAATGAGACTTTTCATAATAGATATATATATTAGGGCTGCACGATTTGGACAAAAAGTTATATTGCGATTTGAACTGCGATTTATGATTTTCCACATGTTCAACTGCAAAATGGCTACTGGGGTTTTCACACTTGAGCCCTCTTAAAAAGAACCAAACCAAATTTTTATTCAGTTCAACCACAAACAAATAAATATATAAACAGTGATACAAATTCTTCTTCATATCGAAATGTTACCGTCCTCCATGTACCTGGTTTTGTCCATTTTGTGATAAGATCTCAGCCCACTAATCATCATCATTAGTTTTTGAAACACAGTCAACTTGAATATTAGGGATGCTCCATTCAGGATTTTAAAATCTGACACCAATCTCCAATTTTCATCTCATCAATCGATGCTGATCATTTAATTTTTTTATCAGCAGCTGTCAAAACTGGTTATATGCAAGGTTTCTGCTCAATGTCACTGTTAACTAAATTTCCCTGTTGGTAAAACCATATTCGTTGCCTAGTTTTTGCTGTCAAAAATAATGTTGGTTGATTGAATAATTTGTATAAACAAAATATAGTAACTCTTTATTCTAGGCCTTAAAAACTAGTAGGCTTAAACAAACTATTCTTTACTGTATATAAGATAGTCCTAAAGAATGAAGCTTAATGTCAAACTGAAGTTGAACTGAACCCATTGGTGTAATTAAATTTAAAGTGAACATTTTGGTTAGTTTAATTTAATTATTTTTATTCATTATATTTAATTTAGCAATGCATTATATTATAGTAACACAATATTTGATATAGATTTATTCTACGTATGTTCCTTCATTGTAATTTAGTTTGATTGTTGGTAATATTAGTTCCGCTTTCACTTGTTTCCGTGGGAAGTGTAATAAAGGCGACACGCTCTCTCGTGTTTCTGGGCTCTACAGGTGTTACTATTAATGCTGTTTGCTCAGCAATCATTTAATAAAGACGTTTGAATTATAAAATATATATATATATTACAATTAATTATTGATAAGACAATACAAAAGTATATGTATTGTGTACTACCATATTATTTATCATAAGTCAGTCAGTGGCATACAGTTCACAACAATCCATTTCACAAGTGAATTTGTCAATCAGTTGGAGATTTATTATGAGGGCTTGTTTAAGGACCCGTCAATTTACACCTGCGTCAGACTTTTTTTTTTTTTTTTTTTTTTTTTTTTTTTTATAGAAACAAGTCAGGGGTATACATAGTACACAATACTACAGATATATTTTACAATAATGCCAAGACATTATATTCATTACATAGTGCAATGGTTTTCAATGCTTTGGAGTTGTTGGAACAAAGAGTATTTAAATAATATTTCAATTCTTTACAAAAAAGTGCAAATAGTGGATTTATAGACATAAATTTACACTTGTGTATAAAAAAAACTTGGCAAGAAAAATAAACAGATTAATCAGAAAATATTAACTTATCAAAACTGTGAAAAACAAATAAAACTTCTTTATAAAGCAAAGAAAAACTAGTTAAAATAGAAGGTACGTACAAACAAACAACATTTTCTCCAAGACAGCTACAGCGTGGACACATTCCCAAAAAAGGTGAGGGGCAGATTCATCTACAGCATTACAGAAGGAGCAAAGTGGATCTATTTCAGGGAGCATGTTTCTTAAATTAAGATTGACTGGGTAAAAACAGTGTAACAGTTTAAAGGACACCTCCTTAACCTTGTTGGTAATTAAATATTTGTGAAGTAAAGACCATATGACCTGCGTCAGACATGCTTGTGTTGCGTCTCGGGTGTGTTGCGTCATAAACATAAAATGTTTAGGTCACTGTGCCAAGTTAAATATAGTTTAATACTCAATCTTTAAACACCTCTTGAGATCCCTTAGTTCGCATTTGCGCTCCTTTAAGTGTGTCCACTGAAGGATTGTTAATGTTCACTCTAATAAACTGTGTGTTGCTCACACAGCTGAAATATCACTTACTGCCCTCTGGAGTAAACGGGTGGTAATACAAGCTTGAATTTCTCAGGAAAGCATTGTGATTAAATGCGTACTTTTTTTAACGCATTATTTTTAGTAAAATTAATCGCACGTTATTAACGCACTGTTAAATTGACAGCCCGTGTGTGTGTGTGTGTGTGTGTGTGTACACTATATGGACAAAAGTATTGGGACACACCTCTTAATCATTGAATTCAGGTGTTTCATTCAGTTGCCACCGGTGTATAAAATCAAGCACCTAGCCATGCAGTCTGCCTTTACAAACATGTGTGAAAGAATGGGTCATTCTAAAGAGCTCACTGAATTTGAGCGTGTTAATGTAATGGGATGCCACTCTTGCAACAAGTCAGTTCATGAAATTTCTTCCCTCCTAGATATTTCACGATCCACTTTAAGTGGTATTATTTTAAAGTGGAAGCGTTTAGGAACCACAGCAATTCAGCCACGAAGTGGCAGATCACGTAAAGTTACAAAGCGGGGTGCATAGTGCGTAAAAGTCGCCAACGCTTTGGTGACTCAATAACTACAGAGTTCCAGACTTCATCTGGCATTAACATCAGCACAAAAGCGGTGCGCCGGGAGCTTCATGGCATGGATTTCCATGGTTGAGCAGCTGTATGCAAGCCTTACGTCACCAAGCACAATGCCAAGTGTCGGATGGAGTGGTGTAAAGCACGCCGCCATTGGACTCTGGAGCAGTGGAAACGTGTTCTGTGGATTAATGAATCACGCTTCTCTATCTGGCAATCTGATGGATGAATCAGAGTTTGGTGAATGCCAGGAGAACGTTTCCTGCCTGACTGCATTGTGCAAACTGTAAAGTTTGGTGGAGGAGGGATAATGCTTTGGGGTTGTTTTTCTGGGGTTGGCCTAGGCCCCTTAATTCCACTGAAGGGAAATGTTAATGCCTCAGTTTACCAAGACATTTTGGAAATTATATGCTTCCAACTTTATGGAAACAGTTTGGGGAAGGCCCTTTTCTGTTCCAGCATGACTGTGTCCCAGTGCAAAAAAGCAAGGTCCATAAAGGCATGGTTGGATGAGTTTGGTGTGGAAGAACTTGACTGGCCTGCACAGAGGCCTGACCTCAACCCTATCAAACACCTTTGGGATGAACTAGAAAGGAGATTGCAAGTCAGGTCCTCTCGTCCAAAATCAGTGTCTGACCTCACAAATGCTCTTCTGGAAGAATGGGCAAAAATTCCACCAGACACACTCCAAAATCTTGTAGAAAGCCTTCTCAGAAGAGTGGAAGGTTTTATAACTGCAAAGGGGGGACCATCTCAATATTAATGCCTATGGATTTAGAATGGGATGTCATAAAAGTTCCTGTAGGTGTAATGTGCAGGTGTCCCAATATTTTTGTCCATATAGTGTATATTTAAATAGGCTTTTCACATTAATTTGAGAGATTAAATGTATGTAAGGAGAACCAGCTTTTGGTGTTAAAAATTACACCATTTCACAGTCTTAAAGAATGATTCCTAGGACCTCTTGGAAAAATCATTGCTTATAATTTTCGACACTTTGACTGCATTCTTGTTTTTGTTTTTTTCACAGCAGGAAATGCTTTTTCCTCAGGTAGACAGAGCAGTTATTCAGTGGCACCATTACAGAGCTGTAAGTCTTTGTCAGGTTCTGCTGAAAGTGCTTTGCTTCCAAGATGCATGAAAGTTTAATTCCATGCCTTCAGAGCCAGTAATTTGGGTCTGCATCTATTGAGCCAGGCATTTAAAGTCAGTGCTCTGAATGGTGAGTGAACGTCACACTTTTTGAAACTGAAGGTGTAATACTTGACTTGGAGTCTCTGAAGCTTTGATCGCTTTGTTGGATTGCTTCGCACGATAATCCAGCAGCCGTGGTTGCTCGCATTCTTCTCTTTTCTACTTTTTTCTAATTGACTCTCTGTATGTAAACAAAAATAACGAGGCTCATATGTGTGAGCGCACACACTCCTTTGAATGCTTGGAAATGTTTAGGCATCTTTTGACCACATGAAACTCTTCCCTAAGTTTCTCCAAGACAGTATTCGTTTCCTGAGGGAAACCACAGACCCAGGCATAACTGTCCAACTGGATGGAGTGACTTTAGGACCGGTAATTATTACAACAAGCCTGCACTGCTCTTACGTTCTTCCCAGTTTTCTTGTAAGTGCCTCTGGTTATGTTCCTTGAGATATCAATCCCAGGAGCTTTCGTTTTATCATACCTACACTGGTGGCTGGTCAGATGGATTTGGTATATCTCCATGCATGTGATTTTTATTTTTTTTATTTTTTTGCAGCACCCCTGTGTAGTGTTCTCGTACCTGTTTGATGTCACTGCATTGTAGACCCTTGCAGATGTAGAGCTGAAGTTCATAGACTTTGCTTAAGATGTGTTCTAATGCCACATGTCAATGGCACGACTTTATGTGTGGGCATTGTTCTTAAATACTATGTGATGCGCAATGTTAACATCACTACATCAAAACAAAGAAACTACTTTGCTTTGTTACAGTGCATCTGGAAAGTATTCGCAGCGCTTCACTTTTTCCACTTGTTATGTTACAGCCTTAATCCAAAATGGATTAAATTCATTATTTTCGTCAAAATTCTACAAACAATACCCCATAATGACAGTGTAAAAGAAGTTTGTTTGAAATCTTTGCAAATTTATTAAAAATAAAAAACCATTAGTATTCACAGCCTTTGCCATGACACTCAAAATTGAGCTCGGGTGCATCCCGTTTCCACTGATCATCCTTGATGTTTCTACAACTTGATTGGAGTCAACCTGTGGTAAATTCAGTTGATTGGACATGATTTGGAAAGGCACACACCTGTCTATATAAGGTCCCACAGTTAACAGTACATGAAGTCCAAGGAAGACCACTGAGACAGAATTGTATTGAGGCACAGATTGGGGGAAGTGTACAGAAAAATGTCTGCAGCATTGAAGGTCCCAATTAGCACAGTGGCCTCCATCATCCATAAATGGAAGAAGTTTGGAACCACCAGGACTATTCCTAGAGCTGGCTGCCCGGCCAGACTGAGCGATTGGGGGAGAAGGGCCTTAGTCAGGGAGGTGACTTAAGAACCCGATGGTCACACTGAGAGAGCTCCAGCATTTCTCTGTGGAGAGAGGAGAACCTTCCAGAAGAACAACCATCTCTGCAGCACTCCACCAATCAGGCCTGTATGGTAGAGTGGCCAGACAGAAGCCACTCCTCAGTAAAGGGCACATGACAGCCCGTCTGGAGTTTGCCAAAAGGCAACTGAAGGACTTTCAGACCATGAGAAACAAAAAATTGAACTCTTTGGGCTGAATGGCAAGCGTCATATCTGGAGGAAACCAGGTATCGTTCATCACCTGGCCAAAACCATCCCTACAGTGAAGCATGGTGCTGGCAGCATCATGCTGTGGGGATGTTTTTCAGTGGCAGGAACTGGGAGACTAGTCAGGATCGAGGGGAAAGATGAATGCAGCAATGTACAGAGACATCCTTGATGAAAACCTGCTCCAGAGCGCTCTGGACCTCAGACTGGGGTGAAGGTTCACCTTCCAACAGGACAACAACCCTAAGCACACAGCCAAGATAACAAAGGAGTGGCTACGGGACAACTGTGAATGTCCTTGAGTGGCCCAGCCAAAGCCCAGACTTGAACCTGATTCAACATCTCTGGAGAGATCTGAAAATGGCTGTGCACCGACGGTCCCCATCCAACCTGATGGAGCTTGAGAGGCCCTGCAAAGAAGAATGGGAAAAACTGCACAAAAATAGGTGTGCCAAGCATGTAGCATCATACACAAAAAGACTTGAGGGTGTAATTGGTGCCAAAGGTGCTTCAACAAAGTATTTAGCAAAGGCTGTAAATACCTGTGTGCATGTGTTTTTTTTTTTGTTTTTTTTAATTTTATTTATTTATTTATTTTTATTTATTTATTGTATATAAATTTGCAAAGATTTCAAGCAAACTTCTTTCACGTTGTCATTATGGGGTATTGTTTGTAGAATTTTGAGGAAAATAATTAATCCATTTTGGAATAAGGCTGTAACATAACAAAATGTGGAAAAAGTGAAGCGCTGTGAATACTTTCCTGATGCATATATACAGTGAGGAAAATAAGTATTTGAACACCCTGCTATTTTGCAAGTTCTCCCACTTGGAAATCATGGAGGGGTCTGAAATTGTCATCGTAGGTGCATGTCCACTGTGAGAGACATAATCTAAAAAAAAAAATCCAGAAAAAACAATGTATGATTTTTTAACTATTTATTTGTATGATACAGCTGCAAATAAGTATTTGAACACCTGAGAAAATCAATGTTAATATTTGGTACAGTAGCCTTTGTTTGCAATTACAGAGGTCAAACGTTTCCTGTAGTTTTTCACCAGGTTTGCACACACTGCAGGAGGGATTTTGGCCCACTCCTCCCCACAGATCTTCTCTAGATCAGTCAGGTTTCTGGGCTGTCGCTGAGAAACACGGAGTTTGAGCTCCCTCCAAAGATTCTCTATTGGGTTTAGGTCTGGAGACTGGCTAGGCCACGCCAGAACCTTGATATGCTTCTTACAGAGCCACTCCTTGGTTATCCTGGCTGTGTGCTTCGGGTCATTGTCATGTTGGAAGACCCAGCCTCGACCCATCTTCAATGCTCTAACTGAGGGAAGGAGGTTGTTCCCCAAAATCTCGCAATACATGGGCCCGGTCATCCTCTCCTTAATACAGTGCAGTCGCCCTGTCCCATGTGCAGAAAAACACCCCCAAAGCATGAAGCTACCACCCCCATGCTTCACAGTAGGGATGGTGTTCTTGGGATGGTACTCATCATTCTTCTTCCTCCAAACACGGTTAGTGGAATTATGACCAAAAAGTTCTATTTTGGTCTCATCTGACCACATGACTTTCTCCCATGACTCCTCTGGATCATCCAAATGGTCATTGGCAAACTTAAGACGGGCCTTGACATGTGCTGGTTTAAGCAGGGGAACCTTCCGTGACATGCATGATTTCAAACCATGACGTCTTAGTGTATTACCAACAGTAACCTTGGAAATGGTGGTCCCAGCTCTTTTCAGGTCATTGACCAGCTCCTCCCGTGTAGTTCTGGGCTGATTTCTCACCTTTCTTAGGATCATTGAGACCCCACGAGGTGAGATCTTGCATGGAGCCCCAGTCCGAGGGAGATTGTCAGTCATGTTTAGCTTCTTCCATTTTCTAATGATTGCTCCAACAGTGGACCTTTTTTCACCAAGCTGCTTGGCAATTTCCCCGTAGCCCTTTCCAGCCTTGTGGAGGTGTACAATTTTGTCTCTAGTGTCTTTGGACAGCTCTTTGGTCTTGGCCATGTTAGTAGTTGGATTCTTACTGATTGTATTGGGTGGACAGGTGTCTTTATGCAGCTAACGACCTCAAACAGGTGCATCTAATTTAGGATAATAAATGGAGTGGAGGTGGACATTTTAAAGGCAGACTAACAGGTCTTTGAGGGTCAGAATTCTAGCTGATAGCCAGGTGTTCAAATACTTATTTGCAGCTGTATCATACAAATAAATAGTTAAAAAATCATGCATTGTGATTTCCGGATTTTTTTTTTTAGATTATGTCTCTCGCAGTGGACATGCACCTACGATGACAATTTCAGACCCCTCCATGATTTCCAAGTGGGAGAACTTGCAAAATAGCAGGGTGTTCAAATACTTATTTTCCTCACTGTATCTATATATATCTATATATATCTCTCCTATTGTGCATTTCTATATATACTTCATTTTCTATTCACTTTTTATTCAATTTTGTTGTATTATTATCTCTGTCTTGTTGCTGTATTCCTTGTATATGACAAATTCCTTGTATATGTAAGCATACTTGAAGCTAATTCGGATGTTCAAGCTGTCATCTATGCCTGAACTGTCATAGAGCATCAATGACTGAGGTGGTGAAAAAGCCCCTGTTTCACCGTCTCTGATCTCCAGATACAACGGTTGCATTTTGCTCTCCATTTACAATCTTGTTTAATGTTAATTTGCTTGTTCTTGATAATATTCATTACGAGGCATAAGATATATGCGGATTGCGATGTCAGAGCATTCACCTGCCTTGGTGTTCATCCTATCAATGCAGCACAACGATCACCCAAGGTAGAAAAAGCTGTATACAGTTGAAGTCAGAAGTTTACATACACCTTAGCCAAATACTTTTAAACTCAGTTTTTCACAATTCCTGACATTTAATTGTAGAAAACATTCCCTTTCTTAGGTCAGTTAAGTTCACTATACTTTAAGAATATGAAATGTCAAGATAATAGTAGAGAATTATTTATTTCAGCTTTTATTTATTTCATCACATTCCCAGCAATCCAGTTCTATATTATATATCATTGGGCCCGCCCCAACTTTGTCAACAGTGAAAAGTAAGCTGTGCTTTTCGAGGCACTTCATGGGGACTTAAAAGGATTCTGATTGAATTGAAAGAGTTTCTTAAATCTAAATATGTATCCCAACCACATCTCTGGTTACCTGCTGCGATGTGAAATGTGTTATTTTTGTACTTGCCAAGAAACGCCATGTCCAATTCTGATGTGAGTTTCAGTGTGCATTTATTACAAGATCTAAATTAATTTAAATTTTTCTTAAAGGGATTGTTTGCTGCCACTGTGCCTGCTTCAAAGATCTGCGAAAATGTAGTCGTTTTGGTCACTTCTCTTAAAATGTTTTGAGATGCATCCTTTGCTTCTTTATTAGCTAGTGGGTCAACAGTGATTGTGCTGTTTGGATATAAGCTCAAATGTGTTTGGTTCTGTAGTATAACCACATCTGTGGCTGTCTAAAATGCAAGTTATTGTATGTTTGGTTGTGTTGTTTGTGTAGACTAAAATAATGAAGCTTCAAGAGTGCAGCCGCAGCTAATTTCTGTGTGTATGGCACATGCAGCCTCACCAGCATGTACCAACAGCAGTGTAGCCACCAATGGAAATGAGGACACGGCCAGTGTTATCAGCTGGGCTGATCGCTGTGGTAAATTTGAGCATCAAACAGTGGAATGCTTGGTCTGTTTTAGTGGTTTCTGGCCAGCAAATTGCAAATCATACATGCAGCAATTCATCCAGATTTGCTTCAGGGGTTTTTGTGTGCGTGTTCAGTAGGGGTGTGCGATGTATTGCAAATTCAGGATATTTACACAATGATTTTGTTAGCAGGATATGATTAAGGGGATTGTTAACCCAAAAATTAAAATCCTTTCATCATTTTATCCACATGCACTTACAGATATGTATGACTTTCCTCTGCATAACACAAATATTTTTTTAAAGAATTATCTCGGCACTGTAGGTCCTCACAATGCAAGTGAATGGTGACCAGATCTCAGAAGGTCCAAAAAGGACATAAAAGGCAGCATAAAAATGAGCCATTGGTTAAATCCACGTCTTCAGAAGTGATTTGGTGGATATGGGTGAGAAACAGATCAATATGCATGTCCTTTAATTCTAAATATCTACCTTTGACCAGCCCCAACCATTAGGTGGCTGAATGTGAAGGTGAAAGTCCCTTCCACACCAGAATGTGGAAGTGAAACTGTAGATAAACAGTAAAATAGGATTTATATTGATCTGTTTCTCACCCATACCTATCACTTCAGTATATATATGTATTTAACCACTGGAGTCATATGAACTACTTATATGCAGACTTTTGGACCTTCTGAGATCTGGTAACCATTCACTTACATTGTGTGGACCTACAGAACTGTGATATTCTTCTAAAAATCTTTATTTGTTTTCTTGAGAAGAAAGTCATACACATCTGTTATGGCATGAGGGTAAGTAAATGAGAGAATTTTCATTTTTGGGTGAACCATCCCTGTAAACATAATTGTGAATATCGTAATAATTGTAAAATGCTTTTTATTTGACCATGAATATCTTTATTTAATTTGATTTGGCAATACTTCCTTGTATTGTGATTTGTAAATATGAGAGCATTAAGACAGACGAGGAACGCATAACAACAAAGTTGTATTTGTTAACATTTGTAAATACAACCCCAAGTTGCGATAGTATGAAAATACTAATAAAAGCAAAGGCGTGATTTGTAAATTATATTCACCCATTGCTATATTGAAAGCACTACAGCTACACATTGTTTTACTTTGTGAATTTTATTGTTTTTTGATGTTTCTGATTTGTCAATGTTCCCCATAGACAAATTGGAAGGATTTTGGCCATTTCACCATCTACAGTGCACAATAGTTAAAAGATTCAAGGAATCTGGTCAAATCTCGGTGCGTAAAGGGCAAGACGAAAACTACTTCTGAATGTGCATGATCTCTTCCCTTAGATATCACTGTTTAAAAAAAAAAAAAAAAACATAATTCACCTGTAGTGGATATCATGAGCATGGGCTTGGGATTACTTTAGTAAACCTTTTGTTAGTCAACATCACTCACCGCTGCATCCACAGATGCAAGTTACTGTGCAAAGCAGAAGCTATACATCAACACTGTCCAGAAGAGCTACTGACTTCTCCGGGCTCGGTCTCATCTTGGATGGAAAGTAGAACAAAGGAACTTTTTTTTTTTTTTTTTTTTTTTTTTTTTTTTCTTTTTTTGGGTCTGAAGAGTCCACATTTCAAAATGTTTTTGAAAAAGAGGAAAAGGGCCATCCAAGCTATTATTAGTATCAGGTTCCAAATGCTTAAGTGTTATTAAAAGAAATGGTGAAAAGGTGATGTTTCACAGTGGTAAACACTCGACTGTCCCTACCTTTTTGTAGCATGTTGTAATCGTCTGATTTGAAATTACTGTACAATTTCAAAAAACAATGAAATTCACTTTGAAAAACTTCATTATAATGTGTAGTTGTAGTGCTTTCAATATGGCAAAGGGTGAATCAAATTTACAAATCACTCCTTTTTGTTTTTATTAGCATTTTTTATACTGGCCCAACATTTTCGGAATTACATACATTAGATATCTTGAACATTGGACGATATATTTTTACAATATTTATTTATCTTTGTTGATGGTAATTTGTCAATGTATATAATGCATAAACTAATACTGCATATAGCTTTACATTTTAAAAATGTAGTAGTATATGTTGAAATTAATATTTAACCAAGATTAATAAAAGCTACAAAATTTGTAAACTAATGTAGTTAACAAATGCAAGCTTATTATAAATTGTTACCAACAGATGTTTTTGTTATGTCTCTAATTTTAACTTGAGTACCAAAAACAATTGTGGTAAGTTTGATTAATTTCAATGAAGAGAATTCATGCTGTCCATTTCAACGAATTGATTCAAAACTCTGATATTAAAATGTTCACCTAGTGCTGTTCATTTTTATGCATCGTTCTGTTGGTGCATGGAAATAAAACTAAATATAACTTAATGTCCAACATGCCTTAAATAATTTTAACTAGATTTTACTTTTTTTTTTTTTTAACTGGCATTAAACGTCTACTTTTTGCTACTTTTACTAAAATTCCTATGATTAAAAAAGAGAATTAAAAAGCAAAGAATTTCAAGATTTTTTTTTTTTTTTTTTTCAAATATATTGCCCAGCCCTAGTGTTCATGACCCCATTTAATGTGAGGTACATTGTTCTGTGACAGGTCACATGGTATGAGCTTGTGGAGTGTGTGCACTGTTTATTCTTTAAACTGGAAATCCCTCAGCAAGAGAGAACCAGGATTACAAAATTAGTTTGCTCTGTTTCTTGTGCTTTTTAAATGCCAGGACAACCAGTTCTGCTCAAAGATGACATTGGTCTCTCTGTGCTCTATCATTTTAACCAGTGCCATGAACCTGCTTGACTGGTTGACTCAACTGACTTGAATTATTCTCTGTGTTGCTGTAGCAACAAATGACTTACTTTCACATCTGCCGCTCACTCAACCATTAATAATGACCCCCCCTCCCTGTCTTTTGTAACAGATTCTCCAGGATGGGATGGTGGTCGAAGCAATGGTTTCGTTAATGGATTCCATGACGGTCGTATGAATGGTATTGCAAACTTTGGTCATGGACTTCCTCGCAGTGACAGAGGAGGACGTGGTGGCTTTCGTGGGAACAGGAACGGTGGTTCCTTTAACCAGCCAATGCTTAATACAGGTGAGAGCCTTGCACCAAGTTTTAAGTCTTGAGAGATTGATTGCAAGGTGCAGATGTTGTTTTACAAATCTAATTTAAAGATGATGTAACTTTCTCTGTGTTAAAATACTTCTATCCACCCTTAATATGCAGTGACAACTGTAAGTAAGCCATTCATACTGTAGGTACATTTTCTCAAACTGTAAGCCTGGTGTCTCTGTGGCACTATGAAAACCATCTGTTTGTTTTGGGCGACCCATCTAATTGCATGATTTGGGGGTGGGACTATTTGTTTGTTTGACCAACAGCAGACAGGGGTGTATTTTGAAAAGAGTTTATTTTTTTCAATTCTATTTGGTGGTGCAGAGATTACATACTTCAGCTTTAACATGAAATTGTAGGTTATGGCAGTTACGAGATCAAAGATGGAGGCTGGAATTCTATGGTTACCAGAGATGCCTACACCAGCTTTGGAGGACGTTCTGACATAGGCAAGTCTGCATTCTTCAACGACAGAGGAGCTGGATCAAGAGGAAGGTTAGGAAGTGTCATACTACATCATACTACTTGTCATAATGTAATAATTCATACTACTTGGTTCTACAAATCATAATATATAATTTATATATATTATAACCTATATATAACTTAAATAAGTTATGAGTGCTGCTCTCTAAGGTGAACCGCACTATTACTATTGCTCATACATCGTCCTGCACTTTTTGTGCTACAGATATGAATGATAAAATCGTTTAGCTTGTTGAAAACTGTGATGCTACTTTTCTAAGTAAAAGTTCCATTCCCTTGTGTGGAAGGAGGTACTAGAGCCGTATCTTCAGACAACAATATGATGAAACTTGGGTGGGCTTCTTTTTTTTTTTAAAACTTGGGCTGTTGTGTCCTTGCACACAAAAAATGGGCTCTAGGTGAAATCATAGGCAGAATGAACTTAAATCCTAAGGATTTATTTTAGAGCATGCACTGGCAAAAAACATGCATTGCATCACTCCAAGATTGGCGGTTGACACCCCATTTTTCACAGGGAAAATACCCAGTCTTTAGCAGTGTAAGGTCATATTACCCAATCATGGTTCCCTATTACCCCATTGATTGATTCTTTTTTTAAAAACATACAACACTTCTTATAAACCAGAAACTGCTTATCAATGCACTGTCAACCAAAAATAATACCTAATCATGGTGGCAATTTTTGCACTGGCAAGCACTGCTCCTATTTTCTTTAGTAAAAGTACAAATCTCATAGTACAGAGTTAATCTGATTATTGGCTAAAAAGAACAAGTAATTCTTGGCAGGTATGAGCGTGGAGGCTTTGGAGGAGGAGGAACAGTAGGGAACAGTCGTTGGGTTGAAGAGTCCAGAGATGAAGAAGACTGGTCAAAGCCAATGCCCCCCAATGAGCGTCTGGAACAGTGAGTGGCCCACTGCTAATCGCACTGTGCATACAGTATCTGGGAGACTCCATCTGTCATTGTGACTAATCCCTTGTTGTCTCTCTCTCTCCCTCTGATTGACAGTGAGCTGTTCTCTGGTAGCAACACTGGAATTAACTTTGAGAAGTATGATGACATTCCCGTGGAAGCTACTGGATCAAACTGTCCAGGGCATATTGAGAGTGTAAGCCAAATGATGATAGTCATCTTCCACCTCATTTGTTTTGCTTGCTTGTTGTTTCAACAAGGTACTAAGAATTTTTTTTGCAAATGAGTCCCTGTGTTTAGATATTTTCTGTTTGTGTCTTTTAGTTCCATGATGTGGACATGGGAGAGATCATTATTGGCAACATAAACTTGACCCGCTACACACGTCCTACTCCTGTACAGAAGTATGCAATCCCCATCATCAAGTCTAAGAGGGACCTGATGGCCTGTGCTCAGACAGGTGGGTCTTTAAGCAGTAGGTCATGGTGTTTGGGTGTCACAATAAATAAATGTGCACAAACTTAGTGTTCCAATTATTTTGCCATGTTTGATCCAATGGATCTTCGTCATGGGCTTTGGGTCCCCTTATTCTCAGCCTTAGATGGCAAGTCCACTGTTCTTGGCATCAAATATTTGAAAGATGATTAAAAATGTGTAATATAGACTTATAGCCCCTAAGAATCTTAAAGTGACCAGCCACAGTTTATTTTTAACATATTGGTCTAACAACACCCTCCTGTTTACATTTTTGGCCAGAATAAACTGCAATGTGGACCAGACTTTATACTGATTGTCAAAAGTCTAGCACTGTAGGGATGGGGGCCCACTGTGGTTGAAAATGCAGTGTGCAGCTGGTTGAGAGAAATTTGAGAGGGTACTTTATCATTTGTGTGCTCTGTTCACTCAGGCTCAGGGAAAACTGCAGCCTTCCTGCTTCCTGTGCTGAGTCAGATCTACACTGATGGGCCTGGAGAGGCACTGCAGGCCACCAAAGCCAGCACCCAGGTTCTGCAATTACAACACAGCTCAACTTAATATATCTTTATTAGCCTTGAGTACAAAGAGTCTTCGAAAGTTGACTTGAGTGGAAGTTTTGGTGACTTGAAGAGATTTGTTTTGGTATTCCTCAAGCAGGAGAATGGAAAATACGGTCGCCGTAAACAGTATCCCATCTCTCTGGTCCTGGCTCCAACCAGAGAGCTTGCTCTTCAGATCTATGATGAGGCCAGAAAGGTACGTCTTTCTTTCTGTGTACCAAGAAATTATGCCAGAGGGTAATTAGTTAAAACTTCTCACTTTTTTTTTATTTTTTATTACTACTGCAGTTTTCTTACCGCTCCAAAGTGCGTCCAAGTGTAGTTTATGGAGGTGCAGACATAGGCCAGCAGATTCGTGATTTGGAAAGAGGCTGTCACCTGCTTGTGGCCACGCCGGGCCGTCTGGTAGACATGATGGAGCGGGGGAAAATTGGCCTGGACTACTGCAAGTAAGTGTAGATAATTTGTTAAACATCTGGACTGGTAACAGAAAGATTCCTGGTCCAAACCCTGCATGAACTATTACCATTATGTCCTTAAGATATAAGTTGATTTTGATAACATATCAGGTAAAAGACAAAGAGAGTGATCCAAAAGCTTTAGTTCTAGTTTGCATCTTGTTCCGGAGTTATGCACTCTTTGTAGATATCTGGTGCTGGACGAGGCAGACAGAATGCTTGATATGGGTTTCGAACCCCAGATCAGACGCATCGTGGAGCAGGACACCATGCCTCTGAAAGGTGCTCGCCAGACCATGATGTTCAGTGCCACCTTCCCAAAGGAGATCCAGGTATGTTTGCATTTTGCAAGAGGCATGCCAGCTAGTCAAAATCCTATGGACCTGGATATTAACAAGGAACTCTTTGTATACATGCCTTTTTATTTTAAGATTCTGGCCCGTGACTTTCTAGAGGAGTACATCTTCCTGGCTGTGGGGCGTGTGGGCTCAACCTCAGAGAACATCACTCAGAAAGTAGTTTGGGTGGAAGAGAATGACAAGCGCTCCTTCCTCCTTGACCTGCTCAATGCCACAGGTAAGACTGCCTCTCCATCTGGAATTGTATAACATTCTTGGCTCTGTGGTGGCTTAGGAAGAGATGTTTGAAGTTTTGAAATTTCATGGCTCGTTCTATAATTTTTACTTGTTTGGTTCTGACTTTTTATAGTGTTTTTACTTAATGGCTATTCTAGCTTCTTATCAGCATCTTTGGTATCCTTAATTTGTTGTTTGGTCACTCAGAATCCATGTGACCAACTCTGGTTAGAGAACACCCCCCATAAAATGCAATGACTGGCTCCTTGTGAAGCCCTCCTCTGTATCCAAAGCAACACGGTTTAAGACACAAAAAACATTTAGAAACGTTTCATCAGTCAGTGTTACTATGCCAACATTATCTAAGCAAGGACTGTTGCTGAGGGTTGCGGTTTAGTAGCTTAAGAGAAGGGGAATAGGGACCTGTAATTGAAAATACTGTATTTCATCCTTAAGCGATAAAGGCAATCATGGCAAAACTTTTTTTTGCATCAGGGATGCAAACTTACAGGGGCTGTTTTCAGGATCAAATAAATTAGGGCTGGACAATTAATCTAAATAAAACCGAAACCGCGATATGACCTTGTGCAATTATTAAATTGCAAAGGGCTGTGATTTAATTAATTAAATAAATAAATAGTCTGCTCCCTTCAAATTTATTTGCACTGCTCTGTCCAGTCTATATTAAATTACCGCATTGTTACAGTGTTTTCAGAGTGGCTTTGTGCTCCACAACTCCCTCTCAAGCTTCGAGTAACAGAAGTGCTCTGAGTTCAGTTCTGTTTGCTTAAGAGCACTAAACGCTTTATTTACAATAAACTGGCGCATCCTGCGTGAAGCATTTTTTATTATTATCTGCGGTAGCAGCATCTCGGTCTCCACAAGGCACAGGTATCAAAATAATAATGCGGAATAAAAGATGAGGTATAAGTCAAACATCTTTATTAAATGGTTGATGCGCAAATAGCATTAAAAGTAACCCCTGTAGAGTCCAGAAACATCGCTTCTCCTGTTTACATCACGAGAGAGCGTGTCGCCCTTATTACACTCACCGCGGAAACAAGCGAAAGTGGAACTAATATTACCATCATCCAACAAAATGAAAAGGAAGGAACATACATATAATAAATCTATATAAAATATTTAGTTACTATAATATAATGCATTGCTAAATTAATAATAAATAATTATTAATTTAGCAATGCAATAATTATTATTATTTATTAATAATAAAATAAGGAATAAAAATAATTAAATGAAATGGTGACAAACTAACCAAAATGTTCACTTTAAATTTAATTAAACCAATGGGTTCAGTTCAACTTCAGTTTGTCATTTAAGCCTCATTCTTTAGGACTATCTTATATACAGTAAAGAATAGTTTGTTTAAGCCTACTAGTTTTTAAGTTTTTGTGTATACTGAATTATTCAATCAATCAACATTATTGAAAAACTAGGCAACGAATATGGTTTTACCAACAGGGAAATTTAATTAACAGTGACATTGAGCAGAAAGCTTACATATAACCAGTTTTGACAGCTGCTGATAAAAAATTAAATGATCAGCATCGATTGATGAGATGAAAAGAACATTGGAGTTCAGTATCGGATGTTAAAATCCTGAATGGAGCATCCCTAATATTCAAGTTGACTGTTTCCAAAACTAATGATGATGATTAGTGGGCTGAGATCTTATCACAAAATGGACAAAACCAGGTACATGGAGGACGGTAACATTTCGATATGAAGAAGATTTTGTTTCACTGTTTATATATTTATTTGTTTGTGGTTGAACTGAATAAAGGTCTCAGTTTGGTTCTTTTTAAGAGGGCTAAAGTGTGAAAACCCCAGTAGCCATTTTGCAGTTGAACACGTGGAAAACATTACCATCATAATCGCAGACAAATCGTGCAGCCCTAATATAAAGTCTTGTTTCAGGTTTAATTGATTGTCTTTATGAAGCTTTAAATGATCAACTCTGTGTGTTAAAGTGATTGTACCACAGGTAATGGGTAAAATTACTTGCGTGTGATCTCAAATGGATCATTGCTTTAATGATGTTGGTAGTGTAAGAAAATGGGCTGTGAATTCAGGTCAGCCACTCTATGAAATGTTCCCTTTATGACAAGCATCTTTCTGTCTCTTTTTATTTGCAGGCAAGGATTCTCTCACTCTGGTTTTTGTGGAAACTAAGAAGGGTGCAGATGCTCTGGAGGACTTCCTCTACCGCGAGGGCTATGCTTGCACCAGTATCCATGGTGACCGCTCTCAGCGTGATCGTGAGGATGCTCTCCACCAGTTCCGTTCTGGCCGCTGCCCTATTATGGTTGCCACTGCTGTGAGTACAGTATGCGAGTTCACTTGAAGCCTGTGGTTTTCCTCTAGCTCTTTGTACTTATTATGTGTTTTGTCTTTACAGGTGGCTGCACGTGGACTTGACATTTCCAACGTGAAACACGTGATCAATTTTGACTTACCTAGTGACATTGAGGAATATGTCCACCGCATTGGCCGTACAGGCCGTGTGGGAAACCTTGGTAAGTTTTGCTCCAGCCTTTGGAAGTACAGTTTTCAGACACTTGGGTGCTTAAGCTTCACTTAAATGTATGAAAGTTAAGGAATTAGATAACAAAATGCCAAACCAAGTTGCATTTGCAACAAATGAGTTGGAGCACTTCTCAGAACTAACTTCACTTTTAAGACTTTTTTTTAATTACTTTTTAACCAGCTGGGTTTAAGGTTATTTTTTTAATGAATATATGAAGGCAGTTCGCCTCAAGTTCACTCAGGTGTCCTAGCAGAGTAATTATGGATGTAGATTATCACTTTAAAGGAATGGTTCACCCAAAAATAAAAATGATCTCATTCCATCCCAGATGTGTATGACTGTCTTTCTTTAGCAGAACACAGATTAAGATTTCTAGGAAAATATTTTGTCCTTGTAATGTAAGTACAACAGGTTTCAGTAGGCTGCTGGCTGTTTGACGGTCCAAAAGACATATTTAGGCAGCTTTAAAGTAATCCACATGACTCCAGTTGATCAATTAATGTCTTCTAAAGCAAATCGATAGGTTAGTGTAAGAAACAAATCGATGACACATCAGTGACGAAAGCTGTGCTTTGTTTACAACAGAGGAACGAATGTCATGCGAGAGTTAGTTCATTTCAAACAAATACAGCACTGTGAAGAAGAAAATATTTCAAGTTAAAAACATTTAAATTATCGATTTGTTTCTCTAAACCTATCGATTTGCATCACAAGACATGAATTGATCGACTGGAGTCATGTGGATTACATTTATGCTGCCTAAATATGCCTTTTGGACCGTCAAATAGCCATCAGCCTGATGGCACCCATTTACTTGCATTATAAAGACCTACAGAGCTTCAACATCTTCAAATCTTAATTTGCATTCTGCTGAAGAAAGAAAGACGCACACATCTGAGATGGCATCTGGATAAGTGAATAAGACAATCTTAATTTTTGGGTGAACTTCCTTTAAGTTTGACAAAGTGTTCAAATACATCAAATGTTTAATCATTTTAAATCTAACAAACTTTTGTTTTTTTTGAATGTTTTGCTTAGTTTGCTGTGCTATATTCCTTTAAAATAAATGCCACTTGATATTTTGTTATATAACGTTGACATTTATGCATTGTGTGGCTTATATGCCCAAATACTTTTTTGAGCCACTGTATCGAGCGTACAATATTTTGTTATATTTTTCCCAAAATAATCGAGTTCACAATTTATTTTCAGGTTTGGCCACCTCTTTTTTCAATGATAAGAACAGCAACATCACTAAAGATTTGCTTGACATTCTTGTGGAGGCCAAACAGGAGGTTCCTTCCTGGCTTGAGAACCTAGCCTACGAGCACCAGCACAAGAGCACCAACCGTGGACGCCCCAAGAGGTGAGGGCCCTCAATTCCTTCCTGACCTTTTTGATTTTTCTAGCCCTGTACAGGTTAACAGGTTATTCTCTGACTTTCTTTTGCAGGTTCTCTGGTGGCTTTGGGGCCAGAGATTACCGGCAAGTGGCTGGAGGTGGGAACACCTTTGGCAGCCGCGGTGCTCGCAATACTGGTGTCCATGGAGGGAACCGTGGTTTTGGAGGCAATAAAGGTTAGTTTCACTTGAATCCTCAGTTGTGTCAGTGGAGATTAATATTGTGTTCATTGTGAAAGCAATCCTAACTTTAATGTCTAATTTAGGTGGCTTTGGGAGTTTTGGCAGTGACAGCTACGGGGGCAACTATGGAAACTATGGAGGAAACTATGCCCAGGTTGACTGGTGGGGCAACTAAATATGTGTTTGTTGAGGGTCACCATGCCAAACTTGCCGAACTGAAACCACATGTTATCATAGCCAGACTCTACCCTCTGTGTAGCTTTATGAACTCGGTACATTACACGCTCAGATTCTCGGCCCACGTTCGAAAGGGAACTGATAAAGAGAAGATCTGCAGTAAAACTAGAGCAGACTGAAATTGATGCCCTCTTGTGTATTTGATATAGAATATTACAACACCAAGGGTTTCATCTTTGTTTAAAAAAAAAAAAAAAAAAAAAGGATCATTTGTAAGTGAATGTACTGTGCCTTTTTGAATATAGACAGGAATTTTGTTTCATTAATTTAATTGAGTGAACTTGTCCAAGAGATTAATTTGTTTTTGCTGTGAAGGCATTTGAAAGCTTGTACTTAATCAAACCTTGGCAAACATTCAGATAATGTGGCTCAAATGAGTTGCTGTTTCATTTGAACTTCAAATTATCACCGATATCATGAAGCCAACAATACAAGCCACAGAACTAAAACACCAACACTGAAGCTTTGCAGTTTAAACTGCTCTTTGAAGCAACTGTGTCACAAGGGACAAATAGGTCTGACTTATTTTTGTTTCGCTCACTCTATCCTAGATAGGCACCTATTTAGGGATATGGTTGTCTTGGAAAAAGACCATTCCAAAATATGCAAAATATTTGGAAAACACTCACTGTCTGAAAATTCGAAATGCTGGAACTTCTTACTCATTTTAATTGACTTGACGACAGTGTTATGGCAGCTAGTAAGAAACACATGCTAGCCACTGTAAGTGGGCAGCATTTTTTGTTAATTTTTTTTACTTAAAACAACATTTTAGAGAAGCAGATGTGATTAGAAAAACATCATGTTTTTTGATTAAATGTTTCTTTATTAATGTCAAAACAAAAAATGCCTGCCATCCTGAAAGTGAAGTTCAAACGGCTACTAACAGACCACAGAACCAAGGTGGCTGTGCCTTTCGAACATGACCGCTTTGGTTAAACACGCATGCTAGTGTTTTGTGTTTTGGTCAAGGAGAGAAGAATAATGAATTGTCGCAGGCTTTGTTTTAGTACAAATGTCTTCTTTTCAAGCTGCGTGGTAGGTATGGCTCCCTTTTTCCAAAGGTAGAGGCCGCGCGAAAGTTCATTTTGAGGCATTGGCAGACTTGACCCTGGAATTTGTTGGGTTGGGCCTGACGTGAGTGCAGTTAGACAGGCCACGATTTTAGCTTGTGTTGGGCCCCACTGTTCTGTTAGTGGGCCAAACACCAGGTGTTGTCCTCGTGGTACACAAGTGCTGTCAGCTCCTGAAGTTCATCTGATTTGATGTGAACTAAACCGCTGGCGAAAGAGCCAGTTTTCTGCTTCTTTTCATAAAAGGAAGGAAGCATTTGAGTGGAGAAGAAATAAGGCATTTAACACAAGTGCAATAGATTTTCTTCTCAAGTGAGTTGTGCCTTGATTTATTATTACTTTTTCTTAATTGATGAATTCAAGCAGATGTACTGACAGTATTTAGAACTTCAAGTTGAATGGTGCTACTTAAGTTAGGTCTAGGCCCATGTATGTTGTGCCCATCACGTTTTACAAAGTTATTTTATTGCACATTTAGAGTTTTATATTACTGTCTTGAGTTCATGTGCTCAAGCTTCCAAATATTGTGTAATGACATATGAGAAATGCAGCTTGTTTACAAAAGGGGAAGTGTTCTCAATATTTACCAGGATTTATTTGGGACCAGGGGGATTAGCAGTGAGGAATTTAGCTGTATGCACACAGATTTCTAGATTCTACTTTTGCTGCTAGTTTTGTGTAATTTATTAAGCATTTTTTGAAAATATTTATTTTTATAAGCCTCAAAGTGATTCTTTGAAAGTTTCAAGAAACTTGACCAAAAGACAATACCTAAACACTGGCACTTGAATGTTGAATGTCACCTGTATGAGTGGAATTTCTATACTTTGGGTAGTGTGAGCTTTTTAATGTTTCCAACATGTTGGACTCTGTCAGTATCCTGAGCCAAATGGCCGCACATCGAACATTGGCACGTGGAAGTACCAATTGGCTTTCAAAATGGGGTGGGGTGGGGTGGGGGGGGAAATGCCAAGGTTTGGAATAAGAAAATAAAATAATAAAATTCCTTAGTTTCTGTGAAAAAATTGTCCATAATCTCCAAACATGTGCTTTTTTCTGTCTTTTCAGATTGGCATTTGTTCAGTTTAAGTTTTTTTTTTCTGTCAATGTCTGGCACATGGCAATCTTAAACATGTGGTTAATATCTATTGTATTTGCATAATGGCAACTCTAGGATTTGTCCTCTCAGGAGAAGCTGCAATTGTCCATGCTAGCAATAAGTCTTACTGTGTATTTGAAACACTGAAATCATACTTCCTGCCTTCCAAATGGAAAGAGGTAATTAGCTTGCTCCCTGAGATGACACCAGAGATATTTCGATTTCAAATTTGCTTTATGTTATAGCTTACAGGCTATGCACTGCATGAGAGGACTCAGTTGTGCGTTTATTGTATGATTTTACAAAAATAAAAATTTCTGATGCAAATTCCTTACAAATCAAGCATGATTTCTGAAATGTTTGATGTAGCAACACAAATGGGTCAAACATTGTAACAACTGTTCTGGGTGTGACCTGAACTTAAATGGAGTTGTTTGAAATGTGTTCACTCCAGTTTGTTTACAAAATAGAAATCATTCTTTACCTAGCAAGTGTCCCTTGTTTTATTTCCTGTGCTTGCAATGGGTGCGTCTCCATATTGTGCTTGGTAACTGTTGGTTAAGCTGTTATAAAGCACCTCTCATTTTCACGTCATATATTTGTCATGGTAGACTTCATTTAAACTATATGTTTACATTTGTATATGATTGGAGCAAATGCACATAAGAGCGATTACTGGGCTAGACTAATTAACAAACATAATGAAAAACACAAGAATCACTATGGTCTCTGGTCCAGTATAAATAATGTGTCCTAAACCTAGCACTTTTATGTATTGTTACTCAGTCCTATTTTTCTAGCCATCATAAACTTTGATTGCAAAATTGAGATCAAATGCAAGTAAAGACGCTGACTACTACACCAGGAGTCGCAAGTTTGAATCCAGGGTGTGCAGAGTGAATCCAGTCAGGCTTCCTAAGCAAACAATTGGTCCAGTTGCTTGGGTGGGTAAAGTCACATTGGGATAACCTCATGGTCCCTACAATGTGGTTCTCGCTCTCAGTGGGGTGCGTGGTGAGTTGTGCGTGGAGGACGCGGAGAATAGCGTTGGCCTCAACACGCGCCATGTCTCCATAGTAACGCGCTCAACAAGCCACGTGATAAGACGCGTAGCCAACTGAGATTCATCCTCCACCAGCTGTCACTACAACACCACGAGGACTTTTGAGCTCATTGGGAATTCCAAATTTTTTCCAAAAAAATTTGGAAAAAAAAATATATCAAATTTTTTCCAAAAAAAATATATCAAATATTAACAAACGGAATGATGTACATTTATAAAATTATCAGGAAAATTAAAACAGCAATGGATAAAAACTGATTTTTTAAATTTATTTCTGCTGTGATGGATAATGATTATATGTAGTGTAATCTATGATTGGGATAGAAATGCCAATAGTGAATTAAATGAAAGTGTAAAGTATAACAAAAAGAGCAACATATGTAATACAATTTAATTCAAATATAACATAAGAAAAATGTATGTAAAATATATTATATTTTGAAAGTTTATAATTACTCAAGATGTCAGGGGGTACTTCAAGTAATTTGTTTTTGGCTAAAGGGGTTCAGATGACAAAAAAAGTTTGAGAACCCCATGGCATAGAGAGGTAAGATGTGTCACTCCCTACATATTTAAAAATGACCCATTACAGCTGTTGGTAATTGAGGAACATATGAGTTTTTTTTTTTTTTAAATGCTATGAACTATTCTTGCATGTCAAAGAAAATGTTATACTATCTTGAGAGGTAAGTTTTGTCAAAGTAGATTAATATTGAAAGAGCTGAACATATATTTGTTGGTAAATTGCCATAGTATAAAACCATGTAAAAGAAATGGCCAAATACTAGCCATGATTCATTAAAGTATTGTTTCCCCAAATCAGTAGCTGGGGCATAAATGTGCCACTAACACTATCGAATAATAGTGATAGTAAAATTTGCATCCAAAATGGGAAATACTCAAAATCTGAACAAGGAGGTGGTGGCTGAGAGAAACACTTTCCAAGTAAATGATTTTTTTCTCCCCATTAAGTTATGCATTGAAGAAGCAAATTTAACCTTTTAAAGTTTGAGGACGTTGCAAGTCAGGTTTACCATTTCTTATTTTATTGCAGCCTTGATATTTTAAATGTGGAACTTTAGTTTGTTCAGTCATAGACAGTAGTTTTTATATCATGACAATTTAAGTGGAAAGTGACATCTTACCCCACTCATTCCTAATATTACATTGGGGTGGTAGAATGGTGTGTAATGAAAGGTGTTAAGTGATACTTAGCAGATGTTGGGAGATGTTTCCTGAAAAGTTTAGTGTCATCCCATGGCCACAGTCTGCTGGTTTATGTGAAGAGATTGCTGATCGTAATCTGTCCCATAGAGGCCTAGCAGTTCATATCTGCTCGCTTTGATTTCAGATTACTGCTTTAAACAACTATAATCCCAGGATTTTTCTGCCATTAAGTGATGGCTTTCAGGAGGGGAGTGCTGATGTTAGTGGATATGTGCGCACATAAACTATAAAACAGACAGGACACATAATCCATTCATATTTTCCCTTGGAATGATGCAGTACTGACAAATAGTCATGTTGGGCAAACTTGTGGATTTGTATTATTTGTCAGTGCAGGAGAACCTTTACTGAAAACGTATGGCAGGCAGGTACAGTGTGGGAGGGTGGATTCTGTATTGGTATAGTTTGGGCCTTATGTTGACATTCTGGGATCAGTTCAATGCTTGGGACTTTTGATGTAAGGGAAAATTTCTGTTTCCTCTTGGTAGCAAGATGTAACACGGGCCAGTAGCTTTATATTTTCATACTTAAAATTTGATTAACTTGAATTGTCTAGTGGAAAGTTTGAACTCATTTTGTAAAATCTGTCATGTTCATCTTCAAAAGTCACAGCTGAGAGAAACCAGTGATGTGTTTCATCGTTATTGCTGGTAAGTCAATTTTTACATGAAGTACAACATTTTTAATGGTGGATTTCTGTGTAGATATGGGGTGTCAATAAAACTGTTAAAAATAACACTAAACGTTATCTTAACATTCATGAACATTATATTTAAGATCAGCTTACAGTGTTCTGCTGCAATACAGTATCTATTTGAATTCCAGGCAACAAACATTACCTGTTCTGTTTGGATAATCTCTAATCTGTCCTGTTTTAATCATCATAATTTCATTGTGGAGAGCAGCTGCAGGACAGTGGGAGTCCTCTACACCATGTGTAACACACGTTCAATTATTCCTCCAGGGTCCAGTTGTGCTCTCTGTAATCTTTCATAGCTGCTCTGAGAGAACAAGCACTGGAACTTCTGAGTGTTGAAGGTTTATTAAGGCTTGTGTAGTCTTAAGCAAGTAATAGTCATATCTGCAAACTGCTATCTAGTTCTAGTATAACCCATTGTGTGTTGTTCAATACAGATGTATCGGTTTGGGAGTTTGAAATGGAAAACAGTTCAGCATCAGTGTGATATAGATACAAATGCAATGTGTGATAGATATTTAGAAATATATAAGTCCCTCAAACTGTATTCACACTGTAGAATCTTGGCCATTATTTTGCCATCTGGAAAAAATTTGGCAAAATGTACTATTTATTTATTTATGTTATATGTTTAGCAACACCCAATTAATTGCCTTTACGATTTATCTTAGCATCCAAAGTTCCTTCAGTGTCAGAAATGTTGCATTGCAATTGTGCAGGGCAACTGTTGCTATGACATGAGACACAGTAAATGCTGTCAATCAGGATGACTGGGTCCATTCTTGGCTACAATACGTACTACAATCTGACACTAACGCACAGTGTGCCATGGTTTTCCCCCGAGATCTTATTGGGATCATCTAGTACAGTCTGACAAGCAACAATTGTAAAAGACTGTAAAAATCATACAGTGTGCACCTGACTTTGATAAACACATAAAAGAACATTCTGACTAGATGACAATGTCTTTATTGTATGTTGTGATTAAGCAGCACCCTCTAACGCCACTCTTTTCCCATTTCTCAAGTGTACTTGATCCTCCTCATCCCTCGTGCCCTAGCCCTGTGGGCCTGTACACGCTCCTGCCCTCCTAGTTGCATCTGTACTCAGGAGAAGAGCTGCAGTGTCCTCTGTGACCATGTCAACATGGTGGACCTGCCCAAAGAATTCCCCTGTGAGGCATCCTCCATAAACCTGGACAAGAACAGCCTCAAGTTCTTGTCTGAGCGGGCGTTTGGCACACTGCCTTCCCTCAAGTCACTCTCACTTGACCACAACAACATCTCTTTCATCACACCAGGTGCATTCAAAGGGCTTCCAAACTTGGTGGAGCTCAAAATGGCCCACAATGATTACATCCGATATCTGCATACCCGCATCTTCACATCACTCAAACGCTTGGTTCGTTTGGACCTTTCTGACTGCAACCTCTTCAACATGCCAGACCGCATCTTCCTTGAGCAAATTTCTCTGAAGGAACTGCTGTGCTTTCAAAACAACTTCCGCCGCATTCCTGGTGCTATACGAGGGATGGAAAACCTCACACACGTCTACTTGGAGCGCAACAAGATTGAAGCAGTGGCCTACAACTCTTTGCTAGGCCTAACCAACCTCAAATACCTTAACTTGCAGGAGAATCGCATAAATGTTATCCATGATGAAGCCTTCAAAGATCTAGTGCGCCTGGAGAACTTTTACTTGAATGATAATCTGTTGGTTGACTTACCCCAGCAGGCTTTCAAGGGCCTAAGCAATCTGAAAATGTTGAACCTGGGTGGAAACCTACTGACCAATGTCTCCAAAACATGGTTCAGTGACCTGGTAGAGCTGGAGGTGCTCTACCTCGATCGAAACCGCCTGTCCTATATCGAGGAGGGTTCCTTTGAGAACTTGACAAGCCTCATGACGCTGCACCTCAACAGCAACAATCTGTCAACTTTACCCTTTTCCGTCTTTCAGCCCATCTATTTCATCGGGCGCCTGTATCTCTTTCGAAACCCCTGGGAGTGTAGCTGTGATCTGGTGTGGCTGAGAGAGTGGATGGAGAGTTATAAGTTGGTGAGAGACATTCCATGTGCATCCCCTTCCTCGGTTGCTGGCTTGGATCTGAGTGAGGTGGTCTACGCCCATCTGAACAGCACTTGTCTGGATCCACCAGAGCTCAACCTGACCACAGCTCTTCCTGACTATCCAACCACTGAGAACAAGTTCAACAGCCTAATTTCCAAACTGCTTCACCAGGAGTTCAGAGAAGAGATGATCAACTCAACGGATAGATTGAGGAATGGCACCCAGCAGGATCAAGCTGAGAGTCAGGTTTCTTCTGGATATGGACTGTTCAGTGCTCCTCATACTATGCTGCTTCTTTTATTTCTCTTTCAAGCCCAGATTGGCTTTCTATCTGACAGCATTAATGTCTTTTGAGAATCAGGTGAGTACCAAAAGGGATGAAAGGCATTCAAGAATGGAAGTACATTTCCAGAAGTTGGAATGGAACATTTTGTGGATTTAAGGCTGTGATGAAATGTTAGATGATCTTGTCTTGAGTGGTGGGTTTTCTCAACCTGAAAATGAAATTCTGGAATATTTAATTAAATTGATGATGATCTTCTCAATGTGCATCTCTTTAAATGAATGGAAACACTTCCATGAATTCAATAAAAAACTAAACAAAAAAAAAAAAACAAAAACAAAAGAGCATGTTGTAAGCCAATGAGACTAAAAGACTTCCTTGTGTTGCCAACATGGGATGATCCATTTCGTTAAAGGATCATTGAGGGGCATTTTAAGCACTTTGTGTGAACTGCAACATTTTATACCATTCTTTGTTCAAGTGAGAAACAATCTACTGTACATTTTGTAAAGCACTCTTGGCATTACACATCTATATGACATTTTTTATACATTTTCGAATTCATATTGCATAACTTTGTGACGTTTGTGTCTTAGATTTGACTGATAAAGATTCTCACTGTCATTTCAGCAGATGGCGTAATACATTTTTTGTTTGTTTAATTGCACTGGGTAAGTTTCCAGTTCTGGAAAATGCATTAGCCCTCCTCTTCTGTAAGCTTAAGTGCACTTGGTAATGTAAGCTGCTTCACATCATAACCAATTGGATTGGCTTTATCATTGTGTTTTGCACATACCTTCTCTATCCAGGGGAAACAAAAGACTGTTTATTGAGGGATGATGCCACATTCTGAGACCAGATCTATTGACTAGACATTACAAAATTAAATACACATTTGTGAGATTTGTGAAAAAAATCTCACAATAATTGTCCTTTAAAAATGATTTTTATTAACTTTGAGTAATACTTTGAATAAAGATCATTGCATAAAGTATTAAGTAAACTGACTGAAAATCAATGAAAAAAAGATTTGGTATGGTGGTTAGTTCACCCAAAAATGAACATTCTCATCATTTACTTACCCTCATGACATCCAAGATTTTTATGACTTTCTTCAGCAGAACACAAAGATTTTTAGAAGAATGTTTCAGCTCTTTAGGTCCATACAAAGCAAGTGAACGGGTGGCAACATTTTGAAGCTCCAAAATCCACATAAAGGCAACATAAATGTACTCCAGACGACTCAAATGGTTAAATCCATATCTTCTGAAGCGATACGATATGTGTGGGTGTAACATCTGGGATGCCAGGATGGTGAGTAAATCATGAGATCATTTTCATTTTTGGGTGAACTATCCCTTTAAGTTCAGCGCACAAGTAATGTACTTAAAAGTTTGTCTTTAATTCAATGTGTTAAGTTATAGCACCGCCTTTCTAAAGACTGTTGTAGTCATGGTAAACTGTGGTCAATAAACAACCTTTTCATAAAACTAACATTTAAAAGTCTGTTTGAGGTACCACCATAGTTGACTTTAAACCAGTTTATAATTTTAACATCAAACTATAACATTTTAAAATAGGATCTATTGCCAGATAATGGCTTAAAGGTGAATTTTTTTTTTAGCATTTTCATCCAAAGCGGAAAGCTGTTTTGCTCGTCTTATTTCATTTGGACTCCACTGTTTCTGTGTCTGACTCATTCTTTCAGTTCAACATAAGAAAACAAGTTTCTCAATGTTTGTGTACGTTTTTTAGGGCTGCTAAACGGAGACAGCTAAAGTGAACAAATCCCTCCCTCTCTTGCACAGGTATCTGTTTGTCATTCAACGTTCAGCAGGTGAAAGTTGTGGCTCTTCCATTCATTTATGTGTGTTACAACAGTTTGAAAGCTGGCATTCCCAACTTCTGCTCATTATGGTAGAAACAGTGGTGAGAAGTGAAGTTTCCTTAAGGAAAAATGCAGTTTTATATTAGTTTTGAATGGAGCAGAGAGATTAGAGCAAGGGAAAGACTTCATACATTTGGAAATGTTTTTTGCATTCAAGGCACGTTTGGTACACAAAGAAAGCAAGCATAACTAAATAGCCTTTAGTAGCACCCCGCCTCTTTTTTCTATTATCTATAGAAATACCTTCTATATAGTATAGTACAAAAGATGTCGCACACAGTACCATTGGTCAAACAAACATATAAACTGTCTGCCTCACACTCAAACACTGGGCATTGATCCCAAATGCACTCATGCAAAGTCGGGCGGGCAGGCATGACCTATCACAGCTGCTGGAAAAAATTCAGAAAAACAAAATGGTAATAAGACGAGTGAAAAGTTTCCATTCACCCATGTCTTTGCCAACTCACACAGAGACGCCAAGCAAAAGACCAGGATGACACAACACAGCACAGAGCAGAGGACACAGAGTTCTTCACCACATAAAATGAAATATATATATTTGATAAAAAACACGCTCATACTGAAGAGCTGCTCCGTCATCGGCAGAGAAATTCATACAGGGCAGTTTGAGTGAACAGTTTGCATTAACAAAACGATTCAGATGAAGAGACTGGGTTGTCTTATGCCACGCAGTTCATGGGTGCACACACCTCTTTCTCAAACAACTGCACAGACTAAAAATGTTTTTGATATGATTCAGCTCAATTAAAACATTAAAGCTCTCAAATAACACATTTCTGAAATGGTGGAAGTTTTTTTGTATTAATTTTCATCCTTACCCCCTTAATTTTACAACAAATAAAAATTTAGACCATTTACAAACACGTTACTACATGATTGGTAAAAATAAATTTGTTTACAAAGTTGCCAAAATTCAAAGGATGTGCATAGGTCTTTTCATCATAGATTTCTTTTTTTGTCACTGGCTCCACTTGTTTGAATGTGTTTGTTCAGACGAATGGAATGTTTTCGGTTGTGGATGACAGTCTGAACATAGATAACACTGACAGCATGGAAGCTTGACATGCATGAAATTTCATTCAAATCTATAAAACATTTATGCAGGTCTTTAGAGAGACAGTATCCATGTGTAAAGGAGGATAAATTGGGGAAAACAAAAAAAGTTTTAAATGAAAGCTAAATAACTAGTAACTCGGTGGGTTGGACTGTATAAAGCTGCATGGATAATGTGGGGATTATGTATGATGGCTGAGTTAATGTATGTGTTGAACAGATAAAAGTGATGAGGATTCCACCACAGTAATACTGCACTTTTGCTCCAATACCAACAGAAGAAAGAAAAATAATTTTAGAATAATAAAAACATTCAGGACACTACGGCATGGAGGATACTGTCTCTTTAAAACAAATGTCTACAAAATGTTGCCTTCTAGCTATATAGACATGACAATATTTAGTAATCCATTTTATTGATCATTTTATTGATACAACACTACGTCTAGGTAGTCTGTGAGGGGCCAAGACTGGGCTCACTGCAGGGCTTGCACATCCATGTAGTTGGACGTTAGAGATGGGGTTCCCTTCTATTTTCATCAAGGGAAAGATTAGAAGTTTTTGTGGAGATGCATTGCAAAGTTTGAGGTTGGGAGGGCATAAGGTTATAGGCTTGATGGGCATGCCTTGGAACTGCTGTTTTAATAGACCCAGGACACAGGCACCCACTGGGAGGTGGTGCAAACCAGGTCTATGGCCTCCTCCAGGAGTCGAATAGTCTCATCAATTTCATTATTGATGATGGTTTGGTCAAAATAGTGTGCATATGTTTTCTGAAGGATCTCAGACTCCTTCTGCAGCCTCTGTAATGACTCATCCTGCAGAACGAAAGAAGAAAAATGAGCAAAACAGCGGACAAGAGATAAACAGGGTTTAAGGGAAGGTAAAGAATCTAGGAGACCTGTTGAAAGATCAATGAAGGATCATGGACAGATACTGACCATGTGTCCATACAAATGTTTATCAGAATATGAGGACATCTTATATACAATAGCCCCAAAAATATTTGGACAATTGTGGACACTTAAAAGGACTTTTATTACATTAGATATAAAATATCAATAGATTTTTATGAATGAAGTATGAAGTAATTTCCCCTGAAGTTCACGCAGGTGTCCTAGCAGAGTAACCACTGGTGTAGTGGTTATCACCAGTAGTTCAACAGAATACTTTCACAAAGTTTGACAACCAGAAAGTGTCCAAAAACTTGTCTTTGGAATGAACACTATTTCTATATACAGTATTTTTTTTTAATCATTTGAAACCTAACTGAGAGTGCTTTGCTTTATTTAAAGGGATAGTTATAATGGTATAAAACATAATGGTGATCAGACCTTTGTAGCTCCAAAAATAACAATGGAAACATAGAAGTAATCCATAAGAACCCAGTGGTTAAATCCATATCTTCAGAAGCAATATAATAGGTCTGGATGAGAAACAGATCACAATTTATGTCCTTTTATTACTCTAAATCTCCACTTTTACATCTGAAAGTCACATGTGGCTCCTGTTTAGTTTCACTTTCACATCTGAAAAGGAATGTGAAAGTGGACATTTAGAGTAAAAATTTACTTAAATTTAGTCCTGTTTCCCACCCACACCTATTATATCACTTCTGAAGATATGGATTTAAACAATGGAGACTTATGGATTACTTCTGTTTCTTTTATGTGATTTTTGGAGCTACAAAGTTCTGATCACCATTCACATGCATTGTATGGAACTGCAGAGCTCAGATATTCTCCGCAAAAATATTTGTTTGTGTTCTGCTGAACAAAGAAAGTAATACACATCTGGGACATCATGTGGGTGAGTAAATGATGAGAGTTTAAATTTTTTGGGTGAACTATCCCTTTAAAATAAATGCTAATTGGCTTGATATTTTGCTACATAATGCAAGACATTCATGTGTGGCAAAAGAGTTCAAATATTTTTAAAGGCTACTGTATTAAGGTAAATGGAGCTATAAACACCTACTTCAAGGAATGTTAGGGAGGCTGGTACTAGAGCATATGGATAAATTATATACAGGAACCATTTAAGTATTAGGATGTGAATAATGGTTTTCTTTAAAAATCTTGAAATGCCATCTGTCCAATAGACCTTATTTATAAAGGTCATGAATGAAATGGACTGTATTTGGGTAAAGCTAATTGGGCACTAGAACCAAGCTGACTTCCTGTCATACTCACAGGCAGCTTCCTGCACCATCTGGGAAGCTGAGTGCGATGTAAGGGAAGAAATTAAAACATGAGCTGAAACAAAAAGTGCTTGCAAAAAAAAAAAAAACAGACCTGCTGGACAAAGATTTAAACTGTTGAAGGCGGAGCAGTTAGTTGGGGCTATGAAACTAAAGTGACACATGTTTGACACAGGGTTAATGTTAAAAATGGTTTTATCTCTGAGAAGGGTGTGTGTGTGTGTGTATTGCATGTTTTGGATGATGTATGATCTCACCTCATTCATGCCAGGGGTGATGTTTGGCGCAGCAATGAAAACCACATAGGGAGCAAATTCAGATGTCCGCAACACCTTCAGTGCCTGAGATGAATGAAGCACAAGACTCGATCACTTCAAGTTTACACTTTCTAGAAGTTTAAGGAAGTTGTCTTGCATGTCTTTTAACTTTAAAGTCATCTATACGCTAGTGTACTCCTAAAATATGACAGAAATTAACTTTATTATTTAGATTTCCTTTCTAGGAAAGTTTGGATCACAACTATTCTAGGAAAACTGACCCTAAATACTGATGACTCATCATGCATTGGACATATTTTCTTCAGACAAATGCTTTCTAGAATGATTATGTCCCTCCCCCTAATACCACCTGCAACCAAGTAGAAAATAATGTTTCATAGTTGTGATGTAAACTAAAATCTATAGCCTATTTAAAAAAGGGGGGTGAGCCCTTCAATATATCCAGCGCAAACTTCTGGCTTTAGAAGGAAATACTTCAAGGAAAGAAAACTGTTCTTGTGATTTCATGTGGTCTGTAATGTTCAACTATCTTCTTTCATTAATAATGTGGGCAGTTGAAGCAGACCCTGCATAAAACATTCACCTGTGGCTCTACATCCAATATGGTTACGAGTCCCTGCTCATGGATCTTGCGTATCGTCTCCAAGCGTGTGCCGTACATTGCATCCTCGTGGCTGCCGTACTCCAGGTAATCGTTGTTAGAGATGTCCTGCATCATTTGGTCATGAGATACAAAGAAATAATTCTTGCCGTTCTCTTCATCTTTCTTTGGAGGTCTGGTCGTATCTTTTGGGGCAGAATATTGACATTAGTATTCGGTTTTCAGTACAGTTAAGCAGTTACAAGAATTACAGTGTGCTGTCTTACGTGGAATGGGGTAAGCAAATCTCTCTGGGTGTTTGGTGATGAGTGTGTTCTTGATGTGCCTTCTGCCAACGCCATGGGCAC
Organism: Moxostoma hubbsi; assembly: GCA_032164185.1. Classification (NCBI taxonomy): domain Eukaryota; kingdom Metazoa; phylum Chordata; class Actinopteri; order Cypriniformes; family Catostomidae; genus Moxostoma; species Moxostoma hubbsi. Next base: position 12,244,771 of record JAVLUX010000011.1, on the reverse strand, counting down.
CTGCCAGTTGACATCAACAAATGTAAGCGCCATATGCTTTGTGCCATCTAACTAAAGTAAGGTGTGGAAAAAACCCAGATGTACATACGCACCTAGTAACACTAATGTTTTCCTCTTGAACGCCGGCAACTTCACTACTTCCTCATATGTGACGAGATCTAGTTGATCGAACACTTGAAGAAACAGAACATTGTTATTAATAAAGGGGTGGATTGATCCTAAATGTTATAACAATAGTTAAACTTCAACAGTTCAGTTGTGTCAAACATGGTTAAAAAAAATGGAATCTTCTATCTGGAAAGGAGGAGGCTTTGGCTAATGCTGTAGTGCTTCTTTTGTTTGTGCCCAAGAGAGCTGAACGTGATTGGGACTGACTATGAGGACGATGCAGGTGTTTTGGCTGCTTATGTAATGGTACAGGATTGATGGGGGTTTGAGTGACAGTGAAATTCAATCTCCACTCTACCAAAGTGGCATATATCAATGCAGTACAGAGACTGAGCTGAGAGAATACGTCGTAGCTGCTCACACTTAGCAAAAGGGCTGTCGCCCAACATCCCAACTGGGAAACTTGGCAGGTTCAGTCACAGGAATGATGGTAGCCAAATAATTATGCTGACCTGTGAACAGGATTGATCAAAATCCGTGACCTGAATAACATTGATTACAACTCTATCTAGGGGTGATTTACACTTGGTCACTTCATGCGTTTTTACTGATCGGATGGCTATTCGATCATTAAAAGACCAAGTGTAAATGCCTTTAAAGAAGGATTTGAGGTATTTATAAAACCACTCAAACCACCTCCGGAGTTGGTTTGAGATGCTTTCAATTCGAAACTCAGTCAAGTGTAAATACATCTGGCTGTTCAACCCACATATGTAAACTTTACCCTGTACAAACAGTGCTACTTCAGCATAGGGAAAATGTGAAAATATAACAGCTGTTACAGAGCTGTTATTGTTGCGCTATAAATAATATCAAATTAATAAAAAAATAGACATTGTATGGAACTTTTTATTCATTAATTTGATGCAGATCGCTGATGAAACAAACTAAGCACTAACAATGAGTGTAGCTGATGCACATGGGCATATCTTACCTATGATAAGCCACAAGGGGAAAAATACACAGCGCACACACTCAGATACCCGCATGTGTAACGGGAGCCAGCTTGTACGTAATAGCTGTGTGGTATGTGTAAATCTCACTCACAGGCTACTCCAAAAGGTTTGAATAAGCAGAATTCCAAATAAGATTTGAGAACTGCAGTGAAGGGGAAGATTTTCTTTGTGAATAAAAACGTCAATTTTTATCTTTTTCTCACAAAAAACAAAGTAACACTGCTGTTGTGAAAACTCGCATAGTGATATAGCACTGTTTTTTGTACCACAGTGTTACTATTGCATAATAAGAAAGACTGGCTACTGTGTGCATGCGGGAGGGGTGTGTGTGTGCTTGTGAAGGAGACACTGAGTTGACATGGCTGTGGGAAACCATGAGCCATCTGTGTCACTTCCACGTGAAATGAGATCCCAGCACTCATCTCTCCCTTAAATGATATGTCCCCCCTTTGACATTGAGTATGCATCTCTATAAATGTAGGATGCTTATGAATCTGCACACAGAGAAGTCTCATGTTGTGCTATGGATCAGTAAATATAAATACACAAGGTTCACAAGGTTAAGAGAATACAGGCTCAAAAATTCAGCACAATACAAAAAATTAACAAAGGTAAACCATTAACACCACACAGACATTTAAACACACACAATCAAAAAAGCTCTTTGTTAAGTGTTGATTTTATAACAGAAAAATGCAGGTTGCCAAAAAAGTAAAGGTGGGGATAAAAACTATTTCAAGCATTGCTATACACTGATCAGCCACAACATTAAAACCACTGACAGGTGAAGTGACTGACACGGATTGTCTCATTACAATGGCACTTGTCAAGGGGTGGGATATATTAGGCATTAAGTGAACAGTCGGTTCTTGAATTTCATGTGTTGGAAGCAGGAAAAATGGGCAAGCGTAAGGATCTGAGCGACTTTGACAAGGTCCAAATTGTGATGGCTAAACAACTGGGTCAGAGAATCTCCAAAACAGCAGGTCTTGTGGAGTGTTCCCAGTATGCAGTGGTTAGTACCTACCAAAAGTGGTCCAAGGAAAGACAATTGATAAACCGGTGACAGGGTCATGGGTGCCTGAGGCTCATTGATGTACGTGGGGAGCGAAGGCTAGCCCATCTGGTCAGATCCCACAGAAGATCTACTGTAGCACAAATTGCTGAAAAACGTAATGCTGCGTAGGTGCAGACCGGTCAGAGTGCCCATGCTGACCACTGTCGAATGTGCCTACAATGGGCACGTGAGCATCAGAACTGGATCATGGAGCAGTGGAAGAAGGTGGCCTGGTCTGATGAATCACGTTTTCTTTTAGATCATGTGGACAGCCCAGTGCTGGGAATGGTTTGAGGAACATGAAGTGTTCAAGGTCCCCATGTCTTAATGCGATTGAGCATCTATGGGATGTGCTGAATAAGTCGATCAATGGAGGTCCCACCTCACAACTTACAAGACTTAAAAGATCTGCTGCTAAAGTCTTGGTGCCAGATACCACAGAACACCTTCAGAGGTTTTGTGGAGTCCATGCCTCGATGGGTCTGAGCTGTTTTGGCAGCACGAGGGGGACCTACACAATATTAGGCAGGTAGTTTTAATGTTGTAGCTGATCTGTGTATTTTTCCTCACAATAACTTATAGATATTCTAACGACAAGTCTCAATATCCTTCATTACATTTTTACACATTAATATATTTGAGAGATTGAGCCAGTGTGCAATAAGAAACATAATGTGTTATTATTTCAAAGAACGCTCTTTCTTTTTAACCAAAATGCAAAATCAGAAAGAGCTAAGATAATGTCAGTACTGCAAGAGTATTTGCGTAATGATGAACATGCTGGAAACAAGGTACGCAGCTATTCCTCATGTTTTTCTTTTTTTTCCTGACATGTATATGTTCTACACAAAGCAGCAAGCTCAGCACTTGATGTGCAAAGCAGCAAAGTCCAATAAAGATGAACGAGACAAATTAGTAAAAGATTGCAATATAATTGGTTTTGAGTTGCAATATATTAATCAAAAACAAATAGTAAAATTGCCAAAACCAGACATCTATATAATATTGCATCACAGGCACCTGCTGATCCCCACCCCTATTAAGCAAAGTTGAATTTAGTTTTAATAAAATCACCACAGCAAAGGCGTTGATTGAGATAGACAGAGAGAGAAAATGAAGCAGAGGCTGTATGCCACACAGAGTTACTTACATGCACAGCGCCATTGGTTGATAGACAGCATGTAAAATGGACAGGTGAGGGGGTTATTGAGTTATGGCTCAGTTAACAGAACATAAGAAAACACAGAGAACAACAAGCAGCACACTCAAATCTCTAATGCTGGAAGCACAGAGACATAACAGAAATCATCCAGCGGCCATCCGAATAAAATATCATGAATAAGATAACCATATAATGCCTATTTTTGTCTAATCAAGTTAAATTAAATACTAAACAAATCACAGGTACCTTTCAGTTGATAATTTTCTTTTTTAATAATTTCTTTCTTGTCTTGACTTGTTTGAAACATGCATCACTCTATTTTCAAATTATTCCATGTTTCTTCACTGTTCTCATGCGTGAATAACACAAAGTAGTCCTGCCCACAGATAACTGTGCAAAGATGTCTGCTGCAGTATAAATTATATAGCAAAATTTCTACCGTCTGACAATGTTCTACCATCACACAGTATACCTAATCCTTTGCTGTGTGGTTGCTATGATTTTATGGGTGGTTGCTGACTGGCCTTAGTATCTATGATATTCTGGTCCCAGGATCAAGTTTCTCATTCAGTGTAAATCTATAATGATTTTTTAATGATGGAAATGTACACATTTACAAAAATAAATGTGGTTGCTTAGAAGAGTAATAGTGTACCTCTCCTCTACAAGCCAAAATATTTGAGGTATCATTCATGTCTCTAGCACAACGTGTGGGACAAGATACAATGGAAAGTTTCCAAAAGTTAGGGATTTATTCAAATCCTAGACCTTAAGTATGAGCAGCAGTAATAGTGATGCTTGCCATATTAACCATTAATGCTTCTGAAATAAAATCAAATGTATTATAGTGGTTTTACTATGTGGAATGAAAAGTGCTTTCTGATTGAAATGTCTAGAATGGAAGAGAGCAAGAATGGGGCTTATAGGACATCAAAACTGTATTGGGCTAAGCCACCAATGACCCCTTTCTTCTTTTACACACAACTGACAAAAGCACTCCCTGGCTTGTCGATATGCACATGCCAGTAAATAGAAGTGGTTTTTGCACTTTAAAAGCCTGTTGCTGCAGCAAAAACTCTGCGTTCTTTGTCTTGGGTCTCCCAAAGTCTGGGCCTTTAGTGGATGAAATTCTCCTTGTTAAGGACAACCCCCCTTTCCAATTGCTTCCCAGTGGAAAATCCCCAACCATATGCTTCCCATTTTACTTCCTCAGTTGATCTGAAACTGAGCATTAGTGCTCATCTGATTAAAAAAAAAAAAAAAAAAACTCTTACAAGCCCCCTGACTCAAAACAATTTAACAAGCCTAGAGGAATTTGTAACAAGACCTGACAAGAGGATGTACTACACTTAAAAGTCCCATTGCATGCCTCTCTGGCTGAGTGAGCTTAAATCAGACTCACTAAAGTGGGGCACTGGGCTCAGGAGGGATTATGTCTGATCTGCCTTCCCCACCATAATTGGTTGAGGGGGGCCATGCTCACCACAGCCTATTTGATGAACTAAGTGATTGGGTGCTCGGTTCAGAGAACACTGCGATTCCACCAGTCCAGATCAAATAAGATATACGGTTAACCCTTTTTTAGACCAGAACTCGTACTCTATGCAAGCATGTATATGCTTGGCCAATGCATTGGAAGTGTGCAGTTCTGTTGTACGAGTGAGGTGTGCTCATTAGCAAGGTTAACGTGACACTCTGTGACACACTGTGGCTGCTTTTAATGATGCCCTATGGCACTCCTGCTCTCTTTAGTGGACAGTGTGGTCTGGGACAGCAGGCGAAATCAGACACACAGCTACTTGGCTATGTGGTTGGCACAGGTCACCCTGCTATTTGTGGAAGTGCTGCAGTCAGGGCCTTGAGTTATTTGAGACAGACAGCATAGGGCCCTGTTACCTGCATATACCCACCACACGACTCACAGAGATGCTTCCAAAACTTTGGAACTACTGTCTGAATCATTCCATGGAGACAACTATCCCATGAGTGTAAAAGTCAGGTTTCATTGAAAAGCTAATATACAATATAAACATAATAATAATTAAAAGAATGTCACTGTCGTATAGTGAGTGATAATGAGAGATAAAATGATATACATGCATTTTTCTTGAAGGGGTTCCACCTGGACTGAGTTGGCAGTAGGCATCAGCTGGTAACAGGAGCTTGCTACATAACAGGTGATAGCACACAAGCTCCAGAGATTCTGCAAATAGTTCACCCAAAAATGAAAATTCTCTCATAATGCAAGTATAGGGGTGCCAGCACTTTGACGGCAGCATAAAATAATCCACGCGACTTGATTAATGAATGTCTTCTGAAGCGAATCGATAGGTTTATGTAAGAAACAAGTCGATATTTAAAACGTTTTTAATTTTAACTTTAAATCAGCTCTGATGCTGTTTGAAAAGGGCAAACTCTCGTGTGACTTCATTCTTCTGTTGTAAATATGCGCCACATCTATTTCTTTTTTACACAAACATATCGATTTGCTTCAGAAGACATTTATTGATCGCCTGGTGTCGCATGGATTACTTTTATGTTGTCTAAATGTGACTTTTGGACATCTAGCACACATTTACTTGCATTACAAGGACCTGACAGATTTTCTTCTAAAAATCTTAATTTGTGTTCTGCTGAAGAAAGACAGTCACACATCTGGGATGGCATAAGGGTAAGTGAATAATGAAAGAATTATCATTTTTGGGTGAACTATTCCTTTAAAGAGCAGTGCATGCTAAAGCTGTGCGTTCAAACATGCTCATTGTTGCGTTCCATTCAATGTCAGATGTGGAATATTCCAACTTAAATCTGTCAGATGCTTGTAAAATGGTAAATAAACAAAAAAAAAAAAAAAACAAGTATAAAAGGCAATGCTATCACTAATAATGACTCGCCAAGTTTTTGGTAAATAGCAAACTTGCTTGACATAATAGCCCATATGAACACACTTGAACACACAGTGCTTATGTGGCAAAGTTTAGATTACCCACCACTTTTTAAAAGAGCTGATTGATTAGTATATGTAGCTGTTGTTCTCTGTATGAGGAGAGAGGAAATGAGCACAAAGCCCATTGGAAACTCTACCTGCATTGTGTTTTGCTAGGTACTTGTCTTTGTACTGCTTTTTTTTCTTGCCAAACCAAGTACAGCTTGCCTGCTGTTCCTGCTTGGTTTTCTCCATGGCTATACATGCCACCCGCCTAAAACAAAAGAAACAATAATAGGAACATGGTGAGTAAAACACCCGCCTAAAACAAAAGAAACAATAATAGGAACATGGTGAGTGCACAGCATACGTATCTGTTCACTTTTCAAATGCCTGATTTCAGTTGACGGCCAGGCTGACACAGAAACTGTGTGATCAATATTACAGAGTTCATAATTCACAGAGTTGTGCACATCCTCCACCCTTTGCATGATCATTAATTAAATATTTTTGCTCATTTGATAATGCTAGTGACTTAGAGAGTAGTACTCCCAGCTTTGTTTAACATACTTTACCAGATTTAAATCATTCTGCGACAAAAGTCTGCACATTCTGTCTAGGCCTGTAGATGACCTCAATGCAATGCTTTGATGACGGTATGTCAACGAGTGCTTTTAAATCATATCAAAGATATTAAATAATGCCTTGCTTTGTATTGTCTTTACCCTCAGCAGCAGTTAACCACAATATTCTATTATGCCCCTGGAAAAAAAATAGAACTCACCACTCCTGGAGTTCAGGAGAGGGAATCAGCCCTGCCGTTCCATTCTTGGTGTTTTCCAGTTTGCCTTGCCACCAGTTATGGTCATCTTTGTTTATAATCTGGATTATGTCACCCACTCTGAAGCGAATTCCTGCCTCTTTACATGGAATGAGGTCATCCTTCACCGGGTCATATTCGAACTGTGCCCTCACGTAGATCTAAGAGAAGACATGGTCAACCTTGAGTCAGAATATTCCACCAACACAGTGGAACAAATGCATCAAAGGAAAGGAATGACTCAGAGGAGGTTCAAGGCACAAAAGGAGATCAGGTTTTGGTTGATCATGTACAATAGGTTTAAATGGTGGTAAACTGATGCATGCAAGCCTGTGAGAACGACTTATTCTGAACAAGGGGAGCAGTGATATGACGGAGCACTCATTGAGCAATTAACGCAGTTGGAATCCTTAACTACAGGTTGTCATGTTGGGTACCAAACTGCTGTCTGAGGGTAGAGTGGTGTGTGACCCTTGCATTAAGAGAAAATAAATCCATTGAAGGCACAGCTGTTTCTATCGCCTGTAAAATCACCTTAAAAACACTGGGTTGACTTAAAGAGGCATCTGAGTACAAATATTGTTTAGCAAAAAGCGAGCATAACCTTGTATTCAAAGAATAAAGTTTTTGAGTCCTTACTATGGTTGGACTTAATAGGTTAAACAACAATTTTTCAGATGGGGCAGTGGATTGGGCTCATTCTTTAAAATCTTACCTTAACAGAAAATGTATCCTTGATTGGCAGCCTGGAGATCTAGGGCATGAGAGTATTACAAACATCATGCATTATCACGGCACTGTGGTGGCATTAATACACTTTGAAAAGGGGTTGGTGAGATGAAGAAAGCAGGTACGAAAGCTAATATTTAGAAACTTTATGGTCAATAAAGGGAACAAAGCAGGGTGGAGATGTCAGTCACATCACTGTGTTATTATCTGCACTCTGTGAAGCAGATCAGTCAACACAGATGTGCAGGCAGATGGCGCCCTCTGCTGATCACCTGTCTCTCTCTCTCTTTTTCCAATGGTTAGGGCATGATGAATCAAGGTGAGTACATGAGGACTAGAGATTAGGAGAACAAATTATGATGGGCTATTTGATCCCTTGTGTTGTCAGCCTCCTTAATTTACAGACTAACCTAGATGAGATGTGAGAGGATACACACACCACTCTGAAGCCCAGAGCCAGTAGGAAAAGTAAGCATGACACTGGGTTAGGATAGGACAGACACACCAATCTGGAATACCTAGTGTTTTCTTTAACAAAGCTGAAAGTCTACTAGGGACATAATCACATTTGAGTTATTCTATGCTAAGTGTTATTATGGTGTCTATAAAGTTACTCTTATTCTAAACAAAGTCTATGAAAATGTGTCAGTAGATATTTTGTGATTGTACAAGCTCTCAAAAATTTAGTTAATAGAGTAAGCTCTAAAATGCATAAAATTAATAAAAGAATAATAGTAAAATGTTACCAAATACAGATGCTGCCAGATATATACAGAATTACTACATTTAATTAGTCTCAAAAGAGTTTTCTGACATTTTCTCAGCTGGTTTGTAACAGTTAGTGTAAAATATGACCATAATGCCCTTGAACTGTATTAAACTTTAAGACTTTGTCTAACAGTAGTCACTAAACAGAATTAAATGGATGATTGCATTTATAGCCTTATTTTGGTGTAAATGCGATAAAATAATTTAACAACCTGATAATCAGTCTGTCTGCAGAGCAGCTCTACACTATTGCTAATAAACTTTCTCTAAACCAGAGTCAGAGGTGGTGAATGGTGCTAGTGTAAGGACTGATTGGGAAGTCCACCGGGAACACGTGGTGTTAATAGTGGTAAATCACATATTCACTTGTTCATTCGATCTCTCTATTTCTACACACACACACACACACACACACACATACAAACAAAAGCATACACAAGTGTACATAGTGCTAAGCAGTTAATGTACAGTATAGTATGGGAATGCTCTAATCTATAGAGGGTGCTAGACTGAGGGATGCTCTATTCACCTGACGTCCTTTTGGCTGGATGGTTGTCGGCAAAACCTGTAAAGCAAAGTCCAGCAGTGAAAGAGAGATTGACTGTTTACAGAGGAAGGCAGGCTGTGACTCAAGACAAAAACAATCAATACAAAATACAAATTAAACAAAACAAAACATAATATCCAGACATGAAGATAAATGAAGGCAACAGTAACTCTGTAAGTGGGGATCGCAAAAGTTACTTAATTTTGTATGTGTGTTTGTTAGATGTGTATGTTTGTTAGAGAAGATGAGCTCTTGAGGGTAAATCTCAGTACAGCAGCACACAAGAAAGCAAGGAGCAAGCAAGCAGCTTCAGCACCACACTGCATTCAAGCATGAGGTGGAGATTAACCCTTCAATATGAAGAACACCAAGACGATTCCTCTGGGTTCACATTAGGGATTTGTAAAATTACTGAAAAAAATTCTAAAAAGGTCCTTTTAACGTAGAACCAGATGTCCAAAGTAAAGGTAGCCTGGCCTAGCACACATAATTATTTTTATACATTTGATCAGCATCGTTCTTTTTTATCCACACAAAAAAATTAGGCCTCTCTCTTTAAAGGTTTTAGAACATGTCTGTGGATCATTCCTCCATGCATTATTCTTGCTATGATGCAGTGGTTCAGGTCATCCAATTTCAATGTGATGCCCTGAAACAAGTGCATAGAACTCATTTGAAGAATCTATGATGAGAATAACCAGCTTTCAGGAATTTAGACTGATGTGTGGATAAAAACTATAACTACTATGAAAGCTTTATCAACAACACGTTAATCTCGGGGAGACAAGATATGTGAAATAAGCCTTGACTTCTCGCTACATAGGAAACTGTCTTTTACATCAACATCAAACCTCAAATATGACTGATTGGAAATACTCTTCATAGGTAACAACTTTAAACAAATAGCGGTTCTTATGTGAAGCGTACAAGACACTCAACTTACAATTTATTTAATTAGAGTTTAATATTCGCATATTGCTCATTTAACAAAAGGATACTCTAGAACATACATTAACTGCTAGAACTGCTTTGATACTGAAGCAAACCTCTCCATCATGCAATTCTTAGCCAAATTTAATTTTGAATATAGCCTTCCATGACATACATGCAATTTATTTAATGACTGTATAATTTCTAGATATGAATGCAAAGTTAATCCATGTGTTATTTAATGATTCTAAGATAATTTACTTAATCCGATACTTTCCCTCCATGTTTTCCAATGGTGGAACAGGTGCAACAGTGTTTTGCAGTGCAATAGAAGCAATCTAGAAAATGTTATCATTTCAATAGGTGTATACCACCCCTAGTTCATACGCAGATCTCACTGGATTTTGTTAGGTACACACATGCCAAATCTATTTTAGGGACTAATGCTGCATTCCATTAAATTCTGAAAGTTGGATTTTCCAACTTGCTACAAGGAAAAGTGCAACGGAAAGGCACTTGAAGTTGGAATTCCAACTGGGAAACTTGTGCAGAAATTTTCATGACGTCACACAAGCATGTCGGCATTCAGGGAGATATACAAAGCAAGTGATAAACATTCACTTTTATTAAATAATATCGCTAAACAAGTCAGTTCCTACATTACATGATTTTAAAGCGTGTCTAACGCCTGCATAAATGTGTATAAAACCTGGTAAATTATACTCTATTTTGACAATCGTACAGCTGTCGCACAAATCCTAGCGTTGCAGCATTGTTTATCAGTTGGGTTGCTAAGAGACATCTCTGGTTACAGTCAAACACCTGCTAAGCTAAGGGGAGTGTTGCAGTTTTTTTTCTTCCAAAGATATGGCAATGAAATTCCTTTTTGGTGGTGTCCCACATCTGACTTCAATATACTGTATATCACTGCTAGTAAGTAACAACATAAATGTTTTTTTGTTGTTGAAAAAAAAAACAGTAGTAGAAAACCTGCATTCAAATTATACTGTATTCTGTCTGGGACGATGTCTTCAGAAATAGTATTTACACTGGCAGTCAGAGTGTGTGGTTTATAGCAGCACAGAGCACACCAATTTGTGAACTGAGATAACGGAAACTATGTTCAATGGATGTAAGCTGCTGTCTTCAATGTTTTGTGTTTGTGTTTACTTTGTTTTTTAGGAGATATTGAGATTGTCATGAGTAGAAATCTAAAACAATAAAAAACTAAAGAAAACAAAACTAGACATTAAACAAATTTAAGTAACATCTGGTGCAGATTAACAGGATATAATTGCCGGAACGGGTGGAATTATCACACACAACATTAGGAGACTGTTGAGGAGGGGGGTCGTTATTTTGAGGTAGACTGGGGTCCTTACCAAGATAGAACTGTTAATGCTGGAATGACCATTAGCAGGGGACTGTCTGGAGGTGTTGGGGGATTCTTTCTGTAATAAGATATAGAGGTCAGCGATATAGCAGACAGACAGTAGAGCAAACCGGACCCTAGCCAACACTATGGTAAGAAATTAGGGACATGTGCCATCATGTTGGGAAAAGCAATAGATTTGCTTGAGATGGACATTATCAAATGAACACTTTTAATAAAGCATGGATGGTAAAGTTACAGCTGCCGAAAAAACCACCAGAAGGGGTGGGGAGGGCCACACCAACACCACTATCAAGTGTAAACAACTCTTCTAACCACCTTACTGTGTGTATCTAAGAGATTTACCGTACACAGGAACGCCTGTTACTTTGAAAGTGAAACCTGACCACTTTAATGCCAACATGTATTTAGAGGAGAGGATTCCTTGTCCTGATCCTGTGGGGAGATTTTTACAAATTATATTTCCTTAAGAATACAGAATATAGAATAACTGGCATTCTCACACTTTTATGTTAATAGGATAGTTCACTCAAAAAGGAAAGTTGTGTAGTCATTTACACACCCTCATGTTGTTCCAAACCTATATGATTTTATTTTTAGGCATAACGTTAGCCTCAGTCACCATTCACTTTTACTGCATCTTTTTTCTATACACTGACAGCCTGAGGCTAACATCTCCTTTTGTGTTTGATGGAAGAGAGAAAGTCATATGAGTATGAAACAACATGAGGATGAATATATGGTGACAGAATTTTTTTATTTTAGGTGAACAATCCCTGACATCAACAATAATTCTGCAATAGTGTCTCTGAACAGGCTGTGAAATCTCTGCCCTATTCCTACTCCTGTCAAAGTTTAAAGGCTAAATGAGTGGTGGGTTCCGGTATCTTGGTTGTAAAATTGGTGTTCAGTAGTGTCTGAGCTAGCACTTTATGTCTGGCAGGATGGAGGCTTTTGGGGAGGAAAGCGTTAACACACAGCCACCAGGCAGGCAGTTAGTCACACAAGAGTCCACAGCAATCAAACCCCACCACGCAAGGGCATGATAGGCCAGGAAGGCAACCACAGCACTACAGAGAGAGGAGACTGGCAGAAACATACAGACAGCAGAAGAAAACGAAGAGGCCATTACCTCACAGGATGATTGTTGTGTGCGGTAGCTTGGCACAATCTTAAAGGTGATGCTTCCTCTCATTTCCCGCTGTGAATAAACAAAAGATAAATCATATAAATAAATAAAAAAAATCTGAAATCAATATAAGTCCAGATAATGGTGGTAAAGATTAAAGCCTCTATTTTAAGGGACAGTTCACTCAAAAAGAAAATTCTGTCATCGTTTCCTTTAAATTTAGCAGATTGTCCAGGATGCCATTTTTTCACACAATGAACATAGGAGGTAGATATAATAGCTTTCTGTAAGAAACATTAACAAATTTAAGTTGTTATTAGGGATGCACCGATACCACTTTTACTCTTCCGATCTGATTCTGATATCAGAAATCTCAGTATTGGCCAATACCAATCCCGATCTGATACCAGTGTTGTTTTTTGCAAAATCAGTTTAGAATATCTTTACATTATTGTGTGGAACTAATTGAGTGTGCTCTTTAATATGTAAAGAAACACAAACCTCTAGCTACACATTATTTCAATATAAATGTATAGCTTATTAAGAAACACTTTATTATTAACTAGTATACTGGATAATGTAGCAGCAAAATTAACAAAACATCCAGAATAAGTCATCAGGATAAGAAGCCCATTTTTTTTTTGCTAAATTTTTTCAACTTGTATCTGGACTTTATAGGATTCAGATCTCTTTTTTTGTTCAATTTAGCTGTAAGATATCAGTTCAGTTTTCACTCACAGTAATTTTTTTGGAACCCATTCAACTTAAATAGAATTATCATTTGTAAACAAATAATAATATATATTATAATAGTATAATATAATAGCGAGTTCAATCATGCACCTTTAACTTTTAAATCCTCACGCTTTTATTTTGACATTCTGAACTCTCCTGGAAGTGCTGCAAGTGTGTGTGTTTGTTGGCAAGTTCACATTAGTTTAATTCGCTTCTTATTCAAATTCTGGTAAAATGCACCTCTGGTGTTGTTCTAAATACATATTATAAGTGAACAACTAATGAGCATCTACATCTGATATGTTGTTTGTGAGTAGTGCTCAAATATTGTGCACCGCGTGAAGGCTAAAAATAGCCACGAGTCTGTATGTAAACAGAGCAGCACCATGACGTGCTGGAGCAGCGTGTGCATTTTATATATTTACCTCTTAAACACAACCTTTTGTGATTCACAGAGCTATTGCACGTCTTCAAATGGCTTTGAATAAAATGCATGAGTCATATGAACTACTTTAATTGTGTTTTTATGGTTCTTTTATGTCATTTTTTGAGCTTGACAGCAACGAACATGACTAACACGCAGTAATAGCTTGTCGGACCGATACCTGATCCTTTTATTAATGTCAGTATTGAAGTATTGGATCGGTGCATCCCTAGTTGTTATACACTGATATTATCATTCTTTTTTTATCATACAGTCAAAGTGTAGCAAACTTTATACGAGGTGATGCACACTTGCATACATTCGACAGGTTTGAATGTGCAATAGTGCAAACGAGAATCGAAAGCTAAGATTTTTAGTTGACTGGTATTTTTTGTCCATTTTTGGACCACTGCTCGCAATCTATTTTCATTGCATGGAAAAGAGCAGCCTGGATATTTTGCTAGATATCTCCTTTTGTGTTCCATTTAAAAAGGAAAATCATGAGTTCAGACAACATGAGGGGTAGATGATGACAAATGTTTTATTACAAGTTTATCAACCCCTTTAAAGAAGAGAACAACTAGAAAGAAACAATGTTCCCACTCACAAGCATCTTCTGCAGCTGCTCCACTGTTTGATTTGCTACACTTATACCATTGATCTCCCGGATCTCATCTCCAACATGCAAAGTTCCTGATTGATGACAAAGCAACACATTGTGTACACTTGACTGTAGTCTTACAGCCTTCATAATTTTTTATGTAACACAAATGGATAAAATCTAACATGACCACTGTCATCTCATGTGATTTTAATTAACATAAGCTTGTGTCTCTTGCAGGGTACACGATGGCACGTGTGTGTTGCGTGTGGTTAAGGCCTGTGCGTCAGTGTCATGGTGTTGTCAATTTCTAAGAGTTTGTGCAATCTGGCCTTGCCTGAAGGCACAGCACAGACTATCAAGGAACAATGGTTGGAGTTTGGAAGGAGCAATGGTTGCAACTTGTACATATTAATTCATTTACTAGGTGTTAATGGAGATATGTAGAAAAATGAGGGTGGTGGATCTTAATATATTAGTGTGGGGTGAAATTTTGGTACTTTGAGGACTAGCAGATGTCGCTTTAAATGGAGGTGTGCATGTACCTTGTCTGTGGATCATTCCTCCATGCATTATTCTTGCAACGATGCAGTGGTTCAGGTCATCCATTTTCAATGTGATGCCCTGAAACAAGTGCACAGAACTCATTTGCATCTATGATGAGAATAACCAGCTTTCAGGAAGTTAGACTGATGTGTGGATAAAAATGATAACCACTAAGAAAGCTTTATCAACAACACAATCATCTCGGGGAAACAAGATATGTGAAATAAGCCTTGACTTCTTGCTACATAGGAAACTGTCTTTTACAGAAACATCATGGGACTTCAAATATGACTGATCTGAAATACTCTTCAACAACTCTAAACAAATAGCGATTCTTATGTGTACCCTATAAGGCACTCAACTTACAATTGATTTAATTAGAGTTTAATATTCGCATTTTGCACATGTAACAAAAGGATACTCTAATTAGCATAGTGCACATGGTATATTTATAAAAAAATCTTAACCACAATCTTGGATAATTTTTTCTCGTAATGCATTCTGGTACTGCCTTCACTGACCGATACATACAATGCTGCCTTATAATTAGGCCAAGAAGTTCCGATAATGCAGGACTATGTTGCCTTAAAACGCGGTCTATGTAGGCAGCTCATTAGGTCTTGGGACAGAGCTATACCATCTTTTTGCAAAGAGGGACCTGGATAAGGCGGCTACTAATCAAAAGAGCAAAAAATCATAAGCATTTTTAAGTTAGCAATCAAAATTATGCTTGTACCATTTTCTTTAAAAATCCTTTCCAGTTTCAGGACCGTTCATGTTAGACACATAAGCTGTCAGGTTTATATATATGATGTGTGTGCATGCATGTGATGGCTAGGATGCATACCATGGGTTCATCCGTATTCTTTTGGAACTGAACAAGGCGCACTCGTGTGACATTCTCTAGATCCATGTCTCCGTTAGTGCTCTCAGGTGAGCCTCCGTTGAGGTATGGTGATGTAGGAGGAGGTGTGACCCTCAGTGCCTCGTCACTGTACACCTCATGTGCCACAACATCATGAGTTTGAAGTAAGGCCTGAGAGAGAGAGAGAGAGAGAGAGAGAGAGTGTGAGTGAGTGAGTGAGTGAGTGAGAGAGAGAGAGAGAAAAATCACACAAATGCACACTCACAAATCTGAAAAAAAGCTCATTTAACACTTCCACATTTTCAGACTTTCATGTTCACATTTATACATTTCACGTACAGTAACAAGCTTCTTAAATGCATCTATATTTGTCATTGAATTGCAAAGCAAGAGTTTTGTACTTTTCATCCAGTAAACAAAAATAAAAAATAAATATGAAGAAAGCACCCCTAACAATTTCTTCAGAAAATTTTAAATGTAGCATATTATGCTTTAAGACATATCTGCCTTTCTAAAACCCCCACATTTTTACTACTAGTTCCTGTTATTTGAAAGTAAATATGCTCTCTGTCTCAACACCACACTGTTTTACTCTGTTCAAAAAGTGCCTCACTTCAGCACGCAATAATTATTTTACATCACAAACAAAAGAAAATAATTTGCGTTTTTAAGAAGCACTACACAGACTTTCTCTTTTCTCACCAGCTCGCCTGATAGTACTGTTGTATAGTGAGTTTTATTCTTCAGCGTGAGAATGCAGTCAAGAGCAAGGTTGTGCTGGAATTCGACAGCCAGTACCTGATGGTGCATTCCCCCCAAACCTCTTGACCTGGCTGTCAGAGTTAGTCAGGGTGACATCACCCAAGTCTAGTTTTTTCAAAAGCTCGCTTTACTATATAAGAGCCACCATTTTCTCTTCCTCTCTTAGTTCTGTAATGCACCTACAGTACAGTGAATGTGAAACATTTCTTTAAAATCCCCAAATAAGTCCCTTGCAGCCCAGATCAGTCTTGCTGCTTTTATCAGTCTAGATCAGTTCCACATTATTAAATTACCCCCCCCAAAAAAAAAAATTTACGCACTGAATGTATGAACACGTTTGGCTGCATTCAGATGAGTTTAAGGTTTATTTTAGATGGATGTTTTATTTCCCTCCCCTTTTTCTCCCCAATTTGGAATGCCCAATTCCCAATGCACCCCAAGTCCTCGTGGTGGTGTAGTGATTCACCTCAATTCGCATCTGAGACCGTCAACACTGTTAAGGCTTCACTGCATCCATGCACAACTCACCACGTGCCCCATCGAGAGCAATCCACATTACAGCGACCACAAGGAGGTTACCCCATGTGATTCTACCCTCCCTAGCAACTGGGCCAATGTGGTTGCTTAGGAGACCTGGCTGGTGTCACTCAACATGCCCTGGGATTCGAACTCGCGAACTCCAGGGGTGGTAGTCAGCATTTTTACTCACTGAGCTACCCAGGCCCCTAGACCCTAACCTAAAACTTTTGCCTGAACCTAATCAATAGTGTTTTAAAATATAAAGAAAAAGTTAAAAAAAAAAGACATCCTTACCAAATCAATGCCTAAATCTAACCATTAATGTTTTAAAATGCAGAAGCGAAATGAAAAAGCAAATTTTCTGAACCACATCATTTCATGCCAGTTCTATGACTCATGAACCACAGTCCTCAAACTCTTGCTTTATCAGGTAAGCTACCGTGTAAGCCATTTATGTTGGAATTAAAATATATTGTTTTTCAAAAGATACATTAGAGTAAATGTGTGTCGAAATCATAAAATAGCAGGGTCTGAGTAATAGAGAGAAAATGTGTATTTATAAAGTTATAATCAGCCATTAAAGTCATAATTTAAGTGAAAGTGAATAAAACACACAGTTGTTGTAGTGCCTCTACTGTTCATTTCTCCTGGAAACTGCAGGGAATTGTACTTGGACAAGTATAACAAGTTTTGAAAAAATGTATACAGTATAGAGTCATGTTTTCACTATGAGACCAGGTTGCACTAACTAGGCCTTCACAAGATCTGTGCACTTTTTTCTCCCTCCACATTTTCTATGCCGATCGAAAAACTGAAATATTGTACAATTGATTTTAAGGGGTCACGTCACTTTTTTCATATCACAAATGCACGCTCATAGTCCGGCTCTCACTAAATACCTTTTTTAAATTCAATATGTTTTAATAATATCAATGTTCATTTATAGGATTACACAATATCATCATAAAATCCCTGTTATTTACTAAGTGTAAGAGTAGTTGATGACAATACCCATGTATTACACTCTTCTCTTCAAATGTTTCAGATTGAAGCAGAGCGGATGACGAAATCACCTGAATTCATACTTCACAAACAAGAAAAATATGTATAGCACACGTTAATCCCTCGCACTACTAATTAACACTAAATCGAAAATTATCTTGACCATGGTAAAGTTGTAAGAGAGAGCCAAGGGTTACAGCACAGGAGAGAACCAGCACTCACTGGTTGTGTTGTGGAGTGAGACAAACCTGTTGGGAATTCTGATCTGGATAAAAAATAAACTTTACCAAAAGAGAGTTAAGAAATATTTATCAATTAAACCTCCTTCCCTAGATGAGCCTCACTGACAAATATTCAGCACAGAGCAAAGGGCAAATCTTCACCATCTGTCTTGAGTCACTCTAAAGGTTGTTTGTTTTCCTGATAAGAACTCAGGTACAATGATTTGAACACAAGAGAACCTCATTGACTTCAGCAGATGTAACAGAAAAAGACTGAAATGATGTAACAACAAGACTACCGACGACATCCTCATGTCCTTTTTTTAAGTGAGTAAATAACACAGATTCAATTCATATATAGCTCTAATCAATTTCTAATTATGTTGATTGAATCTCATCACAGATTGTTTTGCTGATACAGTGATTCAATCAAACTAGATTAATCCTATCTAGTTGTTTCACTATATTTCAGATTACTGTGTACGTATTGCTAAAATGTTAACACCAAGAGTCAATATGTCAATGAGGATTACACAAGGTTATTTGTAAAGAAAAAAAACAAAATCAAAAACAAAATACATGTTAAAAAAAGAGTGCTATAATGTTAGGACTCACCATGAAATGTGGCTGGGTTAGGATCCTTCTCAGTTCTTTAGCGTCTGTGTTTTTAGGGTAGCACGAAATTTCCTCCAATACCTACAGACAGACACATTTGTCAGGCTTTTCCTCAGGCTACCAGTTCCATGCTCTACTTGTTTAACAATGTTGTTCTGATATTTAAGCTTTATGAACAAATAAACTGCAACAGAACTCTTAACTGGACTGCTGAAAACCCACACATCATATATCAGAACACACATTCACACACAACATTTTTGGCATGACCCTTAGACCCCTTGTGACCAATCAGCAATCCTGTTTGGGCCCATTTGCCTCTTCCATTGGTCGGGTGGGTGGCGGTAGGTGGGAGGGGGTGATTTGGCACAGTACTGCAGATATGTCACAACTCTCTGCTGAATGCTATTGAGCGCTGGATCCTGAATGTCTCCTTAGACCATGCTAATTATCTCCAATCAATGTTTAGAGCCACCTGACAGCCCCTAACATCATCCATTCCCAGTCAAAATCACTAAAACAAAGGCTCTGACACTTACAAGAGCATGAAATGCTAGCAGTTGTCAATAGAATACAAAAATAAGTTTCAAACATTGGGAAAATGTCGGCAGCTTACATATTCCAGATGTTTCAAAGCTGTGCTCGACTCGTCTTCAGTGGAAGTCTTAGTATAAGAGACATACACAGGAGAGTTTTATAACATTTTATAATTGTAGTCTATGTAAGAAAGCAGCACAGAGTTTTGGAGGCAGGATTTTATCATCCCCGTAAGTTTCAGCCGCTCAGCGAAAACAGTTAGAAGTGATGGGTTAGTTTGCGCCCCGCTGGCTCTATGCAATACAAAGAGGATAATCCTTAAGCCTTTCACCATTGCCAGTGATCACAAGCGAGAGGCCAAGGAAGGTTATTCGAGAGAACAGCTTTTTAATCACCAATAGAATTGAGCTCCTTTTTGATGTGCAATACTAAAGGAAATGGTTGATTTTTAGAAGTTGTGTAACTGAGGTAGGCAGTCAAACTACAGTTTGAGAACAGAACTAACCACTGCAAAGTAGTTGGATTCTTCCTATTTGTTTTCTTACTGCATGCAGATGGTTCTAACTAATCACCTAAACAAAGAATACTTTCATCACATAACAAACCTGTTTGATCATGCTAATCTTATTGCAGAGAGTTGGGCTTTGATTAATGGTTGACATGTTTTCAAAATAATTAGAATGCTTTTTGTTGACACAATTGCCTTATAAGATCATAAATTCTGCCCCATTAACTTTGAGTCAACATGAAATGGCATTCGCAACCTATTTTACTTATATGTGATGCATTTCGAAGCAAAACAGAATGTACAAGCAGAGGAAAAAAAAGTAGGGCACGACTTTTAAGATGGCTTTTTGACTGGGATGTAGAGGTTGAAGGACAAGTTTTTTTAAATTGAAAATTTAATTTAATGTTATTTTAGCATGAATGAAGTGTGTGAACATGTTTAAAAACATAAGTGTGTTAATTGTTGAGTTTTCATTAAATGTGGTGGAAGTTCATGTGGCTGAATTAATTCCCTTTGCTGGCAGTTTGACACAAAAACTGGCAGGACAGAATTTCATGTGGTTTTATTTATTAATACAAAACATTCTTTTATTCATTCAGAATACAAAGGCCTGTCTGATCAGCATTCACAATGTCTGGATTTAGTTATTCAATACACAACACATAGTGAAGGGAAACCAGTACAATTAAACTTCTTTTTCAATTTTATAGTTCTTTTATTATTACATTAACCACCATTAAATTACAGCGTTAACTACTGGCAAGATTTTAGAAATTTGCGATTACCTACAACAGTAGCCGAAAATATTGACTACTGTACATATCTATTTGGCAACAGGTTAACATTATTTTCCAGACTCGTGCAGCCTAGATGATGTCAGCCAAAAAGAGAATGTTGTTTCAAAGGTGGATTTAGTAATTACAATTACATTGATGACCACTTACAAAGACAAACAGATTTTCTTTGGACTAAGTTACATGGATTAATTGTACACAATAAGACCAGGAACAAACATTAAGAAAATAAATAGGGTCAATTTTTATTTAATGTTGACTCTGTGCTTGAAAATAATACTGGATAAATGTAATGTCTGTTGTTTAGAGCCAGCAAGGGATTTGTAAATCACATTTAAAGTTATATTGCAGTTAATGGATAGTGTGTGACTACTTTAATTTAGTGTGTAAAGGACAAAGGGGAACTGGTAACATAACTAATTAATCACAATTTCTGTTAATAGTGGGAGTTTTGATTTTAACTATCTGGATTTGGTGCAGATTAAGAGAGTGGAAAGCTTCAGCCAACACTGAGGCAAGCAAACAGACATAAACATACATACACACGAAAAAATTATATTTTTGTGCAATTTAACAGTGTTGAAAGAGCTACAGTTTCCAATTCCATAGGCCATTATTATGTTGTCTACGCCATAAGCACAAGCAAATAAACACATTCACTTGTTAATATGGATTTCTACTTGCAGTTTGTTTAAATGCTTTTTATTTTAGCAGGTAGATTACAGGCATTTACAAGCAACAGACCACTTGGGATCTGTAAATGTCATATAAATAATAAACTAAGCTGCATGTTCTTAGAAGCACTGACAAAACGTTCCTCTGTCTGAGGCATTCTGGTCTACATAAAATACATACAAATCACATAAATGGCAGCCAAATTGTGTTATCTGAGCTATATCCAAAAACAGAGAGGGTAATAAGAGGATAAAAAAAATACTTTTCTAATTAATAGTGACTTCATACCCACAAATATATACTGTACCTCAATGAAAAAAAAAAAAATATCGGTAACTGTTTCACCATTAAAGTATATTAGTAAATGTGTGTGTGTGGTTTTTTTTAATAGATACGTGGAAACATCATCTGCAAAACTTTATTTTATTAGGGATAGGCAGGATGGTCGACTACTCATCCAACAATTGACTAGTCAATTACTGAGGTCAACAAGGTTATCTAGTTTTGTTTATTTTTTTTAGAGGCAATGCTTCAAAGATGATGAATTTAGCTACGCAACTTCTCTGAGAGGGCTTTAACACAGTATGCAACAGCCCTATAAGAGAAGTTGCATCTCTAAATGAATTCCCTTTAAAAAAAGAAGCTATTTTTAAATTATAGCTAAACTATATACAGTGAAAAAAAAATCTAAAGTTAAAGAAATAAGTAGCTCATAGATAAATCTGAAAATATGCAGTGAATTTTTAGGAAAGCCAAAGTGAAAGTCATGCGGTGAGTCATTTCAGAACATGCTAATGTGCAGTATTAAAAATGGTAGGTACAAAGGCCACGTTCACAAAGTCAGTGTTTGGATTGACAACTGTATTTAATAACCGGTGTGAGTCTCGAAATGTCCAGTTCATACAAGAGGCTTGAATACTGTCCGTCTGTATTAATGAATAAATAACCGAAGTGACAACCATAATTCTGTTCTCCCAATAACTTTCAGTATCACCTATAACTGCAGTGACAGACTGAAGTAAATACTGAAGATGGCAACGTTCATGACAGCAGAACGTTTTATCACATTTCACGGTGCTTTAATATATAAACTAGTGCTCTCAAGGCACAAGTTGATCCATTAGATTATAACTAATCAACAACAGCTTTGAATGTTTTAACCAAGTTCAGAGTTCAGCATTTGTGTTGCACAGCTCGAGCCTGTGAGCAACTCCGGTGGAAGACAGTGGCTGGATCTTCGAAGACATGCAGCTCATATCTCTGTCTCTGTGAGTTAACAAAACCCCACATGAAATACACTAGACACAAGTGTTTAGAGTGCAGCAATTGGCTCGCATTATATGACGTGACAGACAACAAGTTGTCCAGTACGGTTCTGTTTTCCCAGCATGGGTTTTCCAAAAATGTGGTTGTGAATCTCGAACATTTACAGGTGTCAGTTTGCTTATAGAATGTAGTTGTCACGCTCGTAAATAACTGAACTGTGTTTGAATGCAACTCTCTTAAGCAATCATATTCACGACTGACAACCATATTCTGCTGCTGTGTGAACGTGGCCAAAGTAAGCAACAAGATAAGGACAATTCTGATACACTGAATACAAACTACTTGAAATTTGTCTCTCTAATTTAACAAAGAAAAAGGCTTAGACAAACCATCTCAATTTTATTCTGTGGAGGGCAATTTTCAATTTCACAATTGAAAATATTGACATTTCTGATATTGGACAGCATATGAAGAGCAGAGGAAGATTAGGCCTGGTTAGGGTCATTTTTATTGACAAACCGGTCAAAGACTACAATTAAACTTGTACTGAGAACCTCTATGAGGTTCATTATTGTATGTTTGACCAATGCAAATGCATCTTTCTGCAAGCGGAGAGCACTCACCTCTTTGGCTCTTTGAACTGCGTCACTTGGTGCATTTCGGATTTGCGGTGAGGACTTAGTGTTTATCTTGTCATACAGCTGCAAAATTGAAAATGGATAAATAATTAGCATTTATTCTGCAACATCTGGTGTTATTACACATATGTTAATGGATACATGTAGCTTTACACTGTTTGCTAATATGTAGTGTTGACAGACTCAGACTTTTTCTTTATGTCAATGTGTTGTGTTAATGCATTTTTGTTAAGAGAATTTTTGATGCTTGAAAAGTGTGTCCTAGATGAACAATCACAACACTTGAGAGACACTGCAGCTTAAATAAAACCCATCCCAACAGGAGAAAATTGGAAATCGATTAAAAGTATTATTACTTCATGAATATTTAACTTGAATGTGGACATTATAAGCAACATTTAATAAAGTAAATGACAGCCAATTCAAAGGCTTATTCTGATATTTGATACTGCTTCTTGAGTAATGGACATTAGTAATGCACTGACAGTGATCATTTTGTTTAGGGCATAATTCCATGTTTATCTTTATTCAATTTCAGGCTTGTAGACTCTCTCTTGAAAACATCCAGTGAGCAAAGAAAACAAGCCTTGTTCATACAGATTGCTATCTAAATGCTCCTTCAGCACTATAACTAAAGGACACATTACCACAGTCTAACATGTGGTAAAAGCATTATGCTCTGCAGTATAACTTTTCAAATTGAGAGACTCTTTGCTTTATTTTCTTCTGCACCATGTTAATCATGCACTTGTATAATTATGCAATACAGTTCTCAACCGCTGTAATTTATTCATTAACATACAGTACATTTCCCCAGTGTTGTGCTGGTCCATTCCTCTGCACATTTGAGAGCTGACAGCAGAGAGTTGATTACTTTGCACACAAATGTTCCTTCAAAACACATCTGTCAAGTTGCTCTTCACTGACTAAGCCAACTACTAAGTGACTAAGTGTCAACCCTCGCAGAAGAAGCCAAGCCACAGAACAATAAATGTTGTGATCACACATTTATTTGATCACGAGTCCTGATCATACTTCCTTTTACATCTCAATTCTCAGAGGTCTGCACTCTACGTGCACATTGTACAACAGAAGCTCTATTGCATTGGCATCATAGGTGTATTCCAAAATATTGGCTGCAACATTAATCATCAGTAAAAAAGATAAATAAAAATAAAATATCCATAGTTTATAGTGTCAAAATTGTAAAACACATTGTTTAATTAAAATTGCATTTAAATTAACATTTAACCCAATATTTGAGTGCCATGTAATTTTTATGCTTTTTAGAGAGTTGTGTTTTTAACTTAGCAATGTGCTACTGTAAAACTCTATTGGAATCAATTGTGAATTGAGTCTCCCATGTGCTTCACCATATTGACACAATATTTCTAGCACAGAGTTGCTGTAAAATAAATATAATTCAAACTCTGTTTAGTTCAGCTTTAACTCTATTAGGACTGATATTTCACTACAACGGCTAATTAATCTGGGTATAAATGGTAACCTTCTAATGTGGATTAAAGTTTTCCTATCAGACCGGAATCAAGAGAGTTAAAGAACTGACTGTAAATGTAGGTGCGCCTCAAGAATGTGTCTTGTCCCCTGCTCTGTTTTCTGCGTAAACTAATGAAATGCAAATTCGTGATGATAACTTCTGTCTATTTAAGTATGCAGATGACATGGCATTGGTTGGGTTAATGCAGACAAATGGTTTTATCCAGAGTTTTATAGGCTTTTTACCATCTGTACTTTTTATGCTATGTAATTGTGATTTACTGCTTTTTAATGTATTTGATATTGAATCTTGTTTATTTTATTTTTAATGTGGTGGCATAAGGCATGGGGGGCGCAAAGACAAATTTCCATGAGAATGGACAATAAAGATTTAATTCAATTGATGGTTGAGTTGTCTATGTAGCCAGCAGACTACAAGGCAGTTAACTAGGCTTACTTACGCTGTTGAATTTACTTAATTCTGGTTGATTGATTTAGCATTTAATTAGGCTGTGGCTGAACAACCAGTGTTGTCAATAAATAAAGGAACAAAGCAAACAGAAAACCTCTCCTGGTTCATAAGTAAAAAGATGATACATTACATCAAGCTTGATCTTATTAAGAAAAGTCACACAGCATGATGTTATCTTTAGTTCTTTCACAATACTATACAAACCGTCTCAAAGCATGTAAGATCAGCAAAGTCAGCAGTAGAACTTTCATGGTTAGTACATTTCCAGCAACAATAAATATGGTTTCAAAATAAAGTGTTTGGCAAAAATAACTGTAAATAAACCAGGCATAACCAATGCTAAACTCCAGTAAAACCACACAAAGACTTCAGCCTCTCTTTCTCATGAAGGTAGAGTTACACACTGCCCATGGCTTCAGTGAAGAGGATGGCAATGTTTTAATGTCTATAGCAGCACTTCTGATACACAGATACTGCTGGAGCCACAACAGTGGAAAAAAGTGTGGAGTCTGACAATAGGTGCTACTGTTTCCCTCCTTATTCAGGGTAGGAGTTGATTTTTCAATGGGACGCTATGCATTCACAGTCTCCTGGTTATAATATTTCCCACAGAGTACTGGCATTATGGGTGGGTCCTCTCTACTTTCCTCTGGTCTGTGGCAATAGAGACAGACCCATCATCCGCACTGGGTGGTACCAAGCTGTACGCCTTTTGACAGAGGCCTTGGTATACGCACACGCACACGCATTTCTGCAATAGAGACTGTGTGCAGAGTCCACATCTGCACATGTTCACAAGCACACAAAAACACACATAATGCCTTAATACTGAATGCGTTCTCAAAAACACAAGCAAGACACATGCAAAGGCACGTGTGCATGGACACAATGTAATGAATAAAACAAATTACAATGAATGAACAAAGTTTGAGTTCTGAAATATACAGAAAAGACGAGAAATAACATTTCTGTCGAGAGCTGAAAATTGGTCTTCTGATATTCATTGCCTGCTCCACTTTGGTATTGCGAGAAGAAACTACACAGAATCCTTAAACATTATTGCAAATGGTAGAGCAACTGCTTAGCAGAGGATTGATATCTGAAGCATGGATGCTTTTTGTTTTGTTTTTTGTCTAATGATTAAGCATGTAGGATGTTATCAGCCCACTGCAGAAAACAAGAGTTACTAAGATCAAATCCTGGCCTACCATAAGTGTGCACTTAACCCTAAATTGCTCCTACGGGACGGTGCCTGCAATCAGTGCATTTTAAGGTGCTTTGGCTAAAAGGTGTCCTAAATGTCAACAAACCAAGCATAAAGGATGTGCTAGAACATGTTAACTTTTGATTATCAGCATAATGTCTGGTCAACACCGCAGCTTCTTCTGGCAGAGAACCGTCCTCTTACCCTGAACAAGGCTGAGCCACAAACCACTGTTCCGTTTTTTTTTTTTCATGTGATGCTTAGAGGCAGATGAACCTAAAATTGGACATAACCCTGGACCATGAACCTCATAACTTTTAAATCCACCAAGACCTTTCCATGTCATTTCCTTTCAGACTGCTAGCGTAAACCGCACTCTTATGGAAGTAATTCTGTCTCACCACATTTTGAAATTAAAAAGCCATTGAATTTCTAGCACTGAATTTTTCAGCATTGAAACTATGTATGTGAATTTTTTGCCTTTGTATTGAACTCTTCAAAATTTCAATAACTCATTTTCACATTAATTTTTCAATGTTCACAAATTCAGAATCAAACATTCAAGTTTAAAAATTCAAATCATTTATATTCGAGTTGCTCAAATTCGATAGGCCAAATTCAGATGCCAAAATTCGGTGTTAAAATTTTCAGATTAAACATCCGGGACACTGAGGAAAAGCAATCGATTCTGTATGAAATCGAACCATGTGACAGGAGGACGCCGGTGCTTGAAATTACAGGAAATCCATCAGCAATGACAACAAACCCAAATGATGGTGCTTCGGTGAGTATATTACCCGTTTTGTTTTTTGCCTTTTGTAAGATTCAGTAACATGACACGTTGCATATTAACAGATTTTATTGGACAATATCTACGCAACTTTGAGGTGGCGTTCGTTAAAATTTTGTTAGCATTGCTTTGAAAAAAAAAAAGTGCTAATATTAGACATCTTCAAATTTGTCCTTCAAAGTAAGCTGTAACAGTCTCTTAAAATATAGTTTTGTGTGGTCTAAAAAAGGGAATATTTGAGGGTGTAAGTGCATGTTGGTGTGCCTGAACAGTGTGTATAGTATAATCTCTTACATCTAGCAGCGTGTGGAGATCATGGTCCTGGAAGACACTGTGTAAAAAATCCAGGTCTTTCTCACTGCAGTCCGTCAGTGCATGGATCTCCTCCAAACTGTCCAGCACCTGTGAAACAGCCCCTATGTGTGTACACGCACAAACACAAGTGCATGCATAGAGAGTCAACTTTATATATCCAGGAATGAGTCATATTTTACACAAGGGTATGAAAACAAAGCTATGTAAGGGGACATACAGTTACACCTACTTTCTGCAGCAAGCAGTCCTGCGGGATGGCCAGCATAGAAACAAGCAACAATTACTACATTAACAATAGAGATGTAATGTAATGTCTTTAGAGATAAGAGCTGCCTACACTCTTAAGTGCACATACAAAACAATCAGGAGGTGAGGAGCATGTTTACTCAGCATCACAACACATACACATACCAATTTTTGACATCCTAAATGCAAAAAAAAAAATCAATGCATACTTTAGATTGTATTCTGCTTACATTTAGAAGGTATGTGTACATTTTCTCATAAAAAAAAAAACATAAATTAAAACATTCTATATTAAGTGTTCAGGTTGGTGAAAAAACAAAACAGGAAGTAACCACAAGTGGTATTACAAGTAAAAAGGAATTATCAACCATAATTAATAATTAAACCATAAAAAATATGCAAAAGCAACTTTGAGTTGATCCATCTGAAATTCAGATAAATTCAAGAATATGCAATCTACAATTTAAGGTTTAAATATAACACATCAAGTGATTTAATTTGACAAAAATGTCTGTTACAATTGCTACAAAAACAAAAAAAAACTAGATTCTTCTTTCTGAAGAAATTGTGTTTTGCCTGTGCAAAACTCAATCACGATGGAGTTGTAAGGTGTTGCGGGCGATGGCTAAGGCATTGCCATGCTGTTACTAAAGTGTTCTCATTGGCAGGTTGTGCATTAATAGGTGTTTACTTACAGGTTTAAAGAGATAGTTCACCCAAAAATTACAATTCTCTCATCATTTACTCACCCGTAAGCCATCTCAGATGTGTCTGACTTTCTTTCTTCTGCAGAACACAAATAATAATTTTCAGAAGAATATTTCAGCTCTTTTGGTCTATACAGTTCAAGTGAATTGGTGCCAAAATTTTGACCCTCCAAAACGCATGTAAAGGCATCATAAAAGCAATCCATATGACTCAAGTGGTTTAATCCATATCTTCAGAAGTGATATGATTGGTGTGGGAGAGAAACAGATCAATATTTTTAAAAAAAATTGTGGATGGGAATCATCCAAAAACACAAGACGAAAAATGTGAAAGTGATCTGTTTCTCACCCACACTTATCATACCACTTCTGAAGACATTGATTTAACCACTGGAGTCGTATGGATTACTTTTTTGCTGCTTTATGGAGCTTCCAAATTTTGGTGCCCATTCACTTGCATTGTATGGACCAAAAGAGCTGAAATATTTTCTAAAAATCTTCACTTGAGTTCAGCAGATGAAAGAAAGTCATAAACATTTGGAATGGTAAAACCATTTGGGGTGAGTAAATGATGAGAGAATTATTTAAAGAACCCACCCAAAGTCTCAATGATATTCTAGTCCATGGATATGGCTCAGGACCATGGGATTTTTTGAGGTATCATAAGTAGCATGCTAAATAAATAAAGTTTGTTCATGTCCCTAACATTAAATATAAACAATATTGATATATGCCTAAAAAAGCACCACTAACAATTAACAAGAAGCGAATTTTCACTGTCAGACAGATAAAGTCAATGTTATTAAAACCGCTGTGACAAGTGACTAAGAGACTACTAACTCATCTCAAAACCCATAACAGAAGGATGGTACTGTGCGTCGGATGGGAGGTGATAATTTTTCTCGGCTGGCTGCTTTAGTACCTGATGATGTGGGGTCTTCTGAGAAGTCAGGTAGTTCTTCAGGTGGGTCGCCATAGAAAGAGTTGAACTTGTGACTGGAGACTGCAGCGAGCACCGCACCCTGGAAGACCATATAAATATGAATCATCCTTGCATCTTTAGCAACAGTTGGATAACTCTCTACAAGCCGTCTACATTCTGAGACATTCTCCTAAAGCACATATATACATTTTGCATTTCTATTAGGACTTTCTTAAAAACACATTTCTTTGTCCGTTCATGTAGTATAACAGTGAATTTAATTAATCTAATTTCTTTAACAGTCCTTATTAAAACATATTTGTGGTCTTTATCTCAGAAAAAGTCTTTTAGTGCTGGTGTCTCACTTTTAGCTTCCTTCTGGCATTGAACTTTCTCAGCTGCTCAACTGTATCAGGAAGATGGATCTTGTAGGCATAGCGGTCTCTCTCCTAACAGAAAACATACACACTTATTATGAAATGGCTTTGCATATCTCTTATATAAATGTTTAAAAGCAATAGAATATAAAACAGAGATACCAAAATGCTTTAGCTAAACAAAGTCCAGCAATAAAAAGCAGAAAAATATTTGAAATATAATTAAAAGATTGAATAATTTTAAGAATTATCTGATTTTTTAAATGAGATAATCTTTTGATTTTTTTTCAGTGTCTTTATCAAGAAGATTAGAAAGCAGTTTGCTGGTGATACCTTGAGCCAGGGGTGGTTGAGAGCTTCATATACTGTGATCCTCTCTGCTGGGTCCAGCATCAGCATACGGCGCACCAGATCTTTGGCACTCTCTGAGATGTGGCCCCACTGTCTGGGATTCAACTGCAGAGCAAATACGTAGATGAAAGAACAAACCCAGAGCTCTGACACTACTTTTTTAGTAAAATGATGCTGGTGCCAGAGTTGGTCCTCAGTGGTGAATCTGTGAACCTCTCTCATAACTGGCCCAAGTTTTCAACTGACTATGTAAATACATAACCTGCAAACATGGTGCAGTCCTATGTTTTGAGAGTATGTTTCAACATCCAGAATATCTGAAATAACCATCTTTACAAACTGAAGTAACATGTAGTTATTTAAATATAACCAATACAATTCATACTATGAATTTTATTCAGGTGGAAGGGAATACTAAAGGATCGGAAAAAACAAAAAAGTTTTTTTTACTTTTTAATGCGGTTAAAACATTATACTGCCCCTGGCCACGTTAGAGGTTACTGGTTTGAGACCAGTAGACATAAAGGGCCGGTGTGGAGCTAATTCTTCCAGTACATAACCATCTTTTATTTAGTGAAAGAACTGGGCCTGAATGGAAAAGTGGTACCATAGCTCTGAGACATGCTGAGATTTGTGTAATAGGTGACTAGGTTAGAGTTAATTAGGTAACTGAATAAGATCTCCATACCTCAGGATCTCAGTCCATTTAAGGCCTTGTAGCTTTTCTGTGTGGCTTTGTTTCATCTTAACTGACTCTGCAATTTAATCAATACCTTGTATCTTCCTTTTATGATTGCTTCAAACAGGCG
This sequence comes from Moxostoma hubbsi, assembly GCA_032164185.1. Taxonomy (NCBI): domain Eukaryota; kingdom Metazoa; phylum Chordata; class Actinopteri; order Cypriniformes; family Catostomidae; genus Moxostoma; species Moxostoma hubbsi. The sequence continues at coordinate 12,213,788 of JAVLUX010000011.1, read as the reverse complement.
CTCTTTTGTGCCGTAGAAGGGCAGGCAGCCACTGAGCAGGATGAAGAGGATGACTCCACAGCCCCACACATCCACAGGTTTCCCATAAGGTTCTCTTTTTACCACTTCAGGTGCCATGAAGTGCGGAGTGCCCACCCGGCCTGCAGCACAAACAAGTCACATGTGAGCATCCATTCAAATATACACAAAAAGAGATGCTGCTGATACAAGTTCATTTGAACAATGAAACACAACCATGCCTACACAGCCTAACCTAAACAGTATAAGTGTCAAAGAGTTAGGACTTGTTAAGTGAGAAAAGTACTAAGTAAGAGCACTTCTCTGTTATGACAGATCAGTGTTTCAACACCCTGCTTTTCAACATCTTTTCACTACTGTAGATAAAATCATGCCGACCAAATCATGCCGAGGTTACTCTATGAAGCCACTGGTATGCAGTGCAAGAACACAGAAGACATCAATGTGTTGTGTGCAAACCATTTTTGTGCAACATAGTACACCAATTTTTTTGTGAACAAACATTATATCTGAAATGTTTTTAGTACCTCCAGCCACGAGTCCAGACTCTCCCAGCTGTATAGCCACACCAAAGCCACCCAATTTCACTGGTGCCGAGTTCTCCTTTGATGCCAGCAACACACAATGAGGCTGCAGGGGGAAAATAAATATATGTGGGATTGACATTAACAGTCAAAAAAGTGAAAGACAACATCTGCCAGTTACACTTCACTATAACATTAACAACAACAACATAATATTGGATAGTAAATATAAAAATCCATGTAGTACAACAGCACTGGGATGCTTCAATGTTTGTAATGTATAAGCTGCCATCTGTGCTTTGCTCAATTGATCCTGCTATGGCTTTGTTTGGAAATATTTTCATTAGCAGAGTAAAAATATTATAGATGCAAGTAATAAGATTGTGAATAAAATGTCTGTTTTTCCAATATTAACTTCCTGTTTATAGAACGGCTGTATAAAAGCTGTTGTATCAGGATCATGCCTGCAGCTGAATCTAATGCTGGCCCTACATAATAAGCATCATAAGTGTCTACATAAGGGCCGTGCAACCAAAAGGGGGACCCCTACCATGGGTTCAGTGAAGTAATCTAGTTTAAACTTGACAGAAGATGGGCAGTTTACTTGTGAGTTTGGAGAGAAAGCGAACAAGAAGCAAATCATTGATTGATTATTTGTGATACTGTGGGATGACTTCTCTGAAAATGAATTATTTGCATATGCTGTCTGCACTGGTTTAGCTCCAGATTCCCTGAAGAAATTATGCAGATTAGGCAACGGCACAAACGTTCCCACAAAATCTGTGCTAAATGATTTTTCAGAGCTGATTGCACCTGCTTAATATTATGGGTGGTTAGTGAATAAGACGCAGGTTGTTTGATGTATCTGTAGGCAGGGAAGGTACATTTTTGAAAATCTATGTAGGGCTCCAAAAATTTTAATACTAGGGCTGAATCACAGCCGATATTCAGTACAACAGCACCCTTGCTCATTTAATATTACAGGGATAGTTACCCAAAAATGAAAATTCTCTCATTATTTACTCACCCTCATGATATCCCAGGTGTGTATGAGTTTCTTTATCCAGCAAACATATTTTAAGAAAATTAGAAAAATACAATGTATTCAAAAATTATTCAGAGTCAGGACTCTGGCTGGGCCACTCAAGGACATTCACAGATTTGTCCCTAAGCCACTCTTGTATTGTATTGGCTGTGTGCTTAGGGTCATTGTCCTGTTGGAAGGTGAACTTTCGGTTCAGTCTGTGGTCCTGAGCACTCTGGACCAGGTTTTCATTAAGGATATCTCTGTATTTTGCAGCGTTCTGCTTTCCTTCAAACCTGACTAGTCCCCTGGTCCGCTAAAAAAACACCCCCACAACATACTACCACCACCACGCTTCACTGTTGGGATGGTATTGCGCAGGTGATGAGCAGTGCCAGGTTTTTCTTACCAAGGCCCTTCTCCCCCGATTGCTCAGTTTGGCCGGGCGACCAGCTCTAGGAAGAGTCCTGGTTGTTCCAAAATACTTCCATTTAAGAATTATGGAGGCCATTGTGCTCTTGGGGACCTTCAATGCAGCCAAACATTTTTTATAGCCTTCCCCAGATCTGTGCCTCGACACAATCCTGTCTCTGAGCTCTGCAGGCAGTTCCTTTAACCTCATGGCTTGGTTTTTGCTCTGATCTGCATTTTCAGCTGTGAGACCTTATATAGACAGGTGTGTGCCTTTCCAAATCATGCTAAATCACTTGAATTTGCCACAGGAGAACTCCAATCAAAGTGTAGAAACATCTCAAAGATGATTCAAAGAAATGGGATGCACCTGAGCTAAATTTGTGATAGTGGCAAAGGGTCTGAAAACTTATGTCAGCGTGATATTTCAGCTTTTTCTTTTTAATACATTTGCAAAGTTATCAAAAATCTGTTTTTTGCTTTGTCATTATTGGGTATGGAGTGTAGATTTATGTAAAAAAAAAAATTATATCTAGCATAAGGCTCCAACATAAAAAAAAATGAAAAAAATGAAGAGGTCTGAATACTTTCTGAATGCACTGTATCTCAGCTCAGTAGGTTTTTAAAATGCAAGTTGATGGCGATTTGACTTCTGAAGCTCCAAAAAGAACAGATAGTCAGCATAAACGTCCTCCATACTGACTCAAGCTGTTAAATTAATGTCTTCTAAAGTGATACGATTGCTTTTAGTGTAAAAATGATAAATATTTAAGTACTTATTAACTATAATCCAATGCTTCCAGTAAGCTTCACGAAAGGCAGGAGATCTCGTAGTCTCTCGTGTGACTCATTCACGTTGCCATGATACGGACATAATCTTACATTCTCCTCTCGGTTGAGACATCCAGGATAAGTACACAAATGCACCATTGTGAGTAAAACAAAACAAAACAGATAAATACATATCTAAACAAAAACCAACAAAGCTTCTGTACAGCGTTCCTCCTACTCAATTGAAAACAGTGCTGCTTTTCTGGGTGTGTCACACATGCCTCAGTTCTCATGTGTCTCAGGTGCCAACATGATTACGTCACACGTGCATACTGCTGCTCACTAGAAGGATAATATATATTCAATATTCATCTTTCAACTGTGTTTCTTTAGAAGCCATTAATTTAACCACTGGTGTCAGTGTGGATGATGTTTCTGCTGACTATCTGTTCTTTTTGGAGCTTCAAAAGTCAAATCACCATACACTTGCATTTTAAGTACCAACTGAGCCAAGATATTTTTAAATTTTCCTTCAAATGTGTTTTGGTGAAGAAAGTTAGTCATACACACCTGGGATATATATCATGAGGGTGAGTAAATTATGAGACAATTTTTATTTTTGGTTGAACTATCCCTTTGATTAGAAATAACAGGCACTGCTTAATATAATTCTGAAATCAGAGAGATCTGAAAGGAAAGGAACAGGAAAGTGTTGGGGTGATTTAAAAAAGTTCCATCATAGGTTTTATGACACAATGACTTTTACACAATAAAAAAAGAAGAAAAGAAAAAACTCACACACAAATTCCCTTTATCTAATATTACAATTTCATCTAAAGACGGGCCAGTGCAAATATGCAATAACAGAGAAAATCAAAGAAGGGATTCTGCTACTTTAAATTGAACACATTTATGCTGTGTTTTGAAAAAACTGTTGGTGGCACAGCATTCGTAGAGTTGTGGTGTTGAAACACTTGTTCACTTTTGAAAGTGCATTCAGCGGGTCCTGAGGTAAGCAGTTTCCTGAAGAACTGAAAAATAAATCTTTACAAAAAAGGAAGTACAGAAACAGAGATCCAAATAGAGATTAGACATTAAATATGCCCAATAGGAGACATTGAACAAAATCAAGGTATGACCCAGTTTCATTACTAAGACTAGAGCAGCTCTCTGATGGACATAATTTACATGGTGAGTTACTCATCTTTATCAATGTGCATCAGTAACAACATTTAAAAAAAATATATATTTATGTTTTCTTTATTCACAAAGATACATTTTTTACATAGTTTTTACTGCAGAAACTATGACAACAGAATTTTACACATAACAGATTAATGGTTCATTGGTCTTTCTCGACTTATCAGTGCTGCAGCCTCTTCATTTCCAAGAAAGGAAATAAATGCATGCTTAGATGTGTTGAAACGAGTCTTTGTTATGATTATAATCATATATGCTTCTCTTTCTAAGGTTTGAGAATTTTACACATGCAATGGCCAGCAACAATCCTCAAATCTACCTCAATGCATCACAGAATGGCATGTCAATAAATCCCCAGCAAAACTGCCAGATGGACAACGCCAGCTTGCAGGTCCCGCTAGCTATTTTCTACGCACTCTTCTTCCTGTTCGGATTGGCTGGGAACCTGTTGGCTCTCTGGGTGTTCCTGCGAGTTCACTCCAAGAAGAACTCAGTTCGCATTTTCCTCATCAACTTGGCTCTGGCTGACTTGCTCTTTGTGATCTGTCTGCCTTTTCGAGTGGCATACCATTCCGAGAACAACCAGTGGGTGCTGCCGGAGATACTGTGCAGGATAGTGGGCAATGTCTTTTACATGAACATGTACATTAGCATAATTTTACTGGGGCTCATTAGTGTAGACCGTTACTTGAAGTTCCAGAGGTCATCCTCCAGGCAGATATTCCAGCAGAGCCGTTGGAGTGTGCTTCTTTGCAGTGCTATTTGGGTTGTGGCGTTAGCTGCAATGACACCACTGATTGTCCAGGCTGGAGAGAACAATGAAAATGAAAAATCCCAAAAGTGCTTCCAATACAAAAAACTGCACAATTTCAGATGGAAAGCCTACTTCAATTTTGCCCTTGTGGCTCTCTTTTGGTTAATCTATGGAGCCATGGTAATCTCATATGGAAGGATCGGCATAAAGCTCCTTACAGTTTCCAAAGAGAACCCCGATTTTCCAAACGCAGTGAAGTACAACAAAACAGCACTCAAGTCCTTCTTTGTCCTTTTCCTCGTCACGCTATGTTTTGTGCCCTACCACATTTTAAGAATTTTCTATATCGTGTCACAAATTGCACCTGACACTTCATGCGATTGGATAAATGTGATGGACAAAACAAATGAGACAGTCCTGCTGCTATCTGCCCTTAACAGTTGTCTGGATCCAATAATGTACTTCCTGCTGTGTGGTTCTATTCGTAAAGTGATGTTGAAGATTGTATGCAATTGTTGGTCCCTGCAAAACACTGGAGGATTGACCAGTGACAATCCATTTGAACAGCCAAAAAACAATGCAGTTGTGCCTAGTATTACCAACCTCTCATAGAGTTGATAATGACAACAGATAATGTTAAAAATAATAAGGGATTGGGAAATGTTCATGAAAAATCTGTGTATTTCTTTTTGTCACTCATCTAAAACACTACATTTTCTACTACTTTATTATTAGATTTATTACTAAATTAATAATTTCTACAAAATTACAAATAAGCTTAAACATGAATTAAGATTACTGAATTTAACTTGTTGTTTATAACTGTGTTTGCATTGTTTCAATGCAAGTATTAAAAATAATATACTGTGAGCATAAAATTCAATGATGCCATGTTCTCTAAATCAACTGGAGTAAATGCACAAATGTGTTAGATCTTACAGCCCTCTTACATGCCACCACCACTCTAGACATCATGGGAAAATCAAAAGAAATCAGCCAAGACCTCAGAAAAAAAATTGTGAATTGAAAAATTGAAAAATTGAGGACGACAGCCTGTAATAAGTATTGATGTCATCTAGTCCAGTAGAGGGCAGTAAGGCCTTGTTCAGACTGCCACTAAAAATCGGATTTTTTGCATTGCCAGATTGTATCCAGTTGAGTTTTTGATACTCTGGATAGCAAAAAAAAAAAACACATGAAATCAGATTTGTCAGAATCTAATTCAAACCACATCAACAAACAAACAAAACAAATATACAACGATTCAAAATTTAACTCTCCCCAATCACCAACCTCACCTCGACCCCCAACGTCCCCCTGGTCACCAGAGTATGTGAGTGGAGTGGAGTGACTATAATTTACCCTCCGCACTCAAAGCATTCTTTAATCACTCAGCTTCAGCTCCACTCCGGGTTCTCCATTTCCCACTCCTCGCTCCGTGCTCCTGTGTTATGGTATGTTCTACAACGCCAAGTGAGTGTTTTTCGCTCAGTGCGATTACATACAAAATCAATCCAAAGACGCGAATAGACGCAAATACATTGAATGGTGCGACTGAAACAAGCAAAATCGCTTAATACGCGTTGTAATTTTTCAACTCGAGCGAAAAATTCGTATGACACGTTGTCACGAAAGCCTAGATTGTCCGGATATCACTGACGTACTGACGTAGTAGCTTGTCCGGATATCACTGATGTACTGACGTAGTAGCTTGTCAGGATATCACTGACGTACTGACAGAGTAGCTGAAGAAATCAGGGAAAATGGATGAAAAAATTGTTGTAGCGGTGTGTGGGCACCCAGAATTGTATGACACAACGTCATAAATGTACAGAGACCGGACGAAAAGACATCGCTTGGAGAAAAGTGAGTCAGGAAGTTGGACTACATGGTTATTTTTAAAAATATGCGCATCTGCATGATTCCAGCTATTGGTTATACTTTAGTATGAACCAAGTCATAGAAGCCCCTCCCTCCTGTGCTATTCCGGAAGAGAAGGGGGAATACTCGCAGGTTCGCTTTACTCTGGATTTATAATTTATAATCCAGCAGTCAAACTCGTGCGAGAAATGCAAGGCGAAAATTTTCTTTGTGTTGTATGTGAATGCACCATTAGAGAAAACCCGCTCCGTGTTCGCTCCATAGCAAAATTAGCGCCTAACTACCGCTCCACTGTAAAGTTATTTCAGTATGCTTTTTAATATCACAACCTTCCATGCAGAAGGTGTATTAAATGAAAATAAATACACAAAACTAGAAGAAAAGCTACAATGTGCTTTATTAGAACACTAACATTAGCCCAAATTTTTATAGCTTACTTTTTAAACAAATCAGCAGCATTCTCTGGGTTGGATCAATTCAATAGATGCAAAAAAACAAACCAAAAAAAAAACAAAACATGCAATTAGAAATATAAATTACCAAACGGAAAAATAAATAAATAAATAAGTAAATTAGGCCTATTATTTTTAACAATTATTTTCTGTTATTGCACTTCTTTTAATAAACCTTGGCCTATAATTCTGTGAATTAAAAAAAATAATACATTCTCAGAATATTCTACACTTTTTTTCATTTGCTGAGCTTCTTCATTTGCAAATGTATAATGCATATATTAGCCTACGGCACTAAAATAAATTTAGTTGGCAATCGATTAAAGTCAAACTATGTAATGTTGATTAGTTCAGTTGGTTTTTTGTGTCGTTAAAAGTTAAGCCTACAGTTAAGATTGATTAGATTAGATCAATTAGATTAGAATGTTGATATGATTATTAAAAATATATAACAGGGGATATATTTATTACTGACCATTAGATTTTCTCTCCACATGTGAATGGATTAACATCGTGATTTTTGTCATTTAGGATTTCAAAACAAACATTTGATCGTGGCAATCACTTCCTCATTCTTATTCTCCTTAGCCATCCCATCATTAATTTTAACTCTATGCCAGTTGACGTGAGAATAAAGAGAAGAGACACAAGCATGTAGTTAAGTCAAGCTAGACCGCAAGCTTAACTCAATAATAGGGAGCGCGAAAACAGAAAGCAAAAGTAACCTTCGAGCTGGAGTTCAAACATAAAAAAAAAAATACTAATTTAAAATCTAGCAGCACTTGGTTATCACATTCTTTCTGGTTATATCAGAAATTCCATCTTTCCTTCATGCCAATAGTGTAACACTGCTTAACATGTGGTGAATTATTGCATTAAGGTCCGTTAATAGGTGTTTTGCCCATGATAGAGCATTAGTGGAGCGCTCATGGAGAAAAAGCTGCTCTCCCATTCCGCTCACATACTCTGGTGGTCTCTCACACACACACACACACACACACACACACACACACACACACACACACACACACACACACACACACACACAAATATAATAATCATACACATCTAAAACTACTCCTCTCTCTCCACCGTCCCTCCCTGAGAGTACCCCCAAAAATACAAATAATTGCCCCATTTCCCATCAAATGAATCCCAGATCCCCAGCCTTTTATATATTACACCTCCTCGAAAGCAGCCAACCTCCCCGTCTCCGTGCACAATAACCGAAATGAGGGTGCTCCAGCTGACTTCCATCCTCTTAAAACTATCTGTCTGCATGTCATAACACTGGTCAGAACCCAATTTTTTATGTGTTTATCCCCTATTTTGATGACCGCCCCATCGCATAAAATACAGATTCTGGGGCAAAATGACACTCGAGTGCCCAACACGTCACACACAAAACTGAACCTTCAACCAAAATTCTTGGATCTTAACAACCCCCCAAAAAACATGGGTTGTGTCTCCATCTTCTGATTGGCATCACCAGCAGGCGGATGTGTCTTTAAGATCAAGCCTATACAATCTACAGAGAGTCCAATAGAATCTATGCAAAATACTATTTTAGGCCCGATTTTCACTCACCGACAGTTTTGTGAAGATTGCAGACAAAAGATCGCAGACACGACGGATGCAATGTATGAATGATCAAAGAAGAGATCTGAGAGAAGCGCAGACGCATCGCCGATGTCAGTGAGATATCTAGGATGTTAAATATCTGGACCGGTTTGCAATTCCAAATCACACAATGTGAAGAGTGTTTTGACAGAATACAACTGCAGCGTTGACCTACAGCCAATGAGAGAGCAAGAAACGGGGCACAGGAAGTTTGGCTGCGGTATCAAGAAAGTCTCATTGGACCAAAGAAATTAAGTGAAAATTTGTGGAACATTGGCAGGAGCACCAGTGCCTATTTGGTGTTTCATCTGATCTGTACCACAACCGGGTGGAAAAAGAGAAGAGTTGGAGAGAAATTGCCAATTCTCTTGGACAGTCAGGTAAGCAAATAGGTAGATTTTTCAGTAGGAGGTACTTTTTCATATTGTAACCAATAAAATATATGATGCCTTTACACATTATGTAAAAGTGATTAAAAACATACACATCATATTCTGAAATGCACAACATATGATCATGCATTTATTTTCGTATCTTTCGTATCATAACTTCTTGCATGTACTCTGTTGTGAAATGTCAGGGATTCAACAATAATGAAATGTTTTGTAATATGTTCACTCCTGTCACCGATCCCTCATGTAATTTGAAAACCCTACGACTTCCATGACAAGACAGACAGTTGTGTAAAATGAACGGTACCACAGTCCGATGTCTTTGAAAGTTGTGTAGTGTGTAGGAGGCATAAGGCACACCTTTGCATCTCTAGATACAGACTTGATGTACAGGTCACCAAGTGTAGTAACCCCCCCTCACAATACACTCTGACAAGCAGAAAGGGGACTTATTAATACATAATTTTGTGTTCCACCATATGCCCAATGAGCCAAATGTCTGAGACCGAATGCAAAATAACAAAATCTTGCCCACCTTTGTCAATCGGCCTATGTAACTTATTGAAATGTAATCTGGGATGCTTACCATTCCAAATGAAGAACTTCGCTATGCTATAAAAATGATTGAGATAAGAGAGGGGGACATCTACGGGGAGAGATTGTAGTAGATAGTTACATTTTGGAATATAATTCATATTTATAACATTAGTAACATTACATTTATCATAGATTCATTTAATGAAGCCCACCTGCCCACACATATTATCTGAAAAAGATAATGCCATTCTAACATGTCAAATGCCTTTTCGGCATCAAGTCTGATGACAGCGACAGAAGTCTGATCATTAGCCAATGATCACATGATATTGATGAAATGCCTAATGTTATCAGAAGAGCAACGGCCACAAATAAACTTTGATCTATATGTATAAGAGATGTCATAACTGTAAGGCTAGGTGCCAAGAGAATTGTAACCCAGCATATGCCCACATGGAGCAAAAAAAGACTTCCGGGAAAAACAACACTCAAACTCTGTCACAAGTAAGATCTGCACCTGAGAAAACAAAGACATCACTGTATGAAAAACCCAGCTTCCCTCTTAACAAACATTGTCCACCCGAGACATCCTACCATCCTCATTCTACCCCCATAAACTCCAGCTGTTCTCTCTCCCCCTTGTCTCCCCCACAAGGCACATACACACACGCACAACACACATGTATATAAATACTGCATAAATTTGGAGGTCTATCCACCTCCTTGACCTTTACTTTAAATGATCTCTTGTATGTTAATAAGGTTATCACTGTGTAGTGTACTAACTGTATATGGTTGAACAACAATAAAAACCACTTGACTTGTCTTAAACCCCAGGAAGCCAAGAACCCATTCACCCCCAAATTCTCATTGTTCAAAGGATAATACCATTTGGTACACAATGTTTATTCTGTCTGGGTATTTAATGAAAGTTGACAAGAAGCATAGGCACTGTAAGTTAGATCTCCCATGCTTTGCCATTGCATGTAGTCTTGTCAGGTATGTCTCATGATTGTTATCTTATTTTTAGTAATGTTTGTTTATTCTGATCATTTATGAAATTGGCTTTGATTTAAATTTCTTTACTTTCTTTTTAAATCCTACCCAAATAAATGATTACTTTTTGATTTATTCTATATTCCACTGAAATCTTTATCACCGGTAGATTTGAGGGACGCCTCTTGTTACATCAAATTTATGTCCAGGATATTGATCTATACTGGAGCTTGAATATAGGGTAATCCACTCAGGACAATCAGGTAGGACAACCGCCAAGGATTACTGGGTAAGACAAAAGCCATATAAAGACTCTCAGTCACTGCTCACCGCCCGTCTTGGCAAGTTGTATGTACGTGACTAAATGGCAATATTGTCTGGTTATGAGACAAGCCAAACCAGTCGATATTATTTAACTCTACAACCGCTGACTAAGAACGGAAATGGTTATACTGATGGAAAGGACAATGAATAGAAGAGGAATTTTAGTATCAATAACTTAAAAATTTTAGATTAAAAAAATGATCAGAAAGTAATTAGAGATTTAATTTAAATTAGAGGTCAATTTAAAATTGGAGTCAGATTAATATAAAATTGGAATCAGATAAAAATAATAACAGAATCAATTTGTTTAGTGTAAATTAACATTAATTGCTTTATTTCAGCGTTCAGAAAAGACAGAATAAAGCAGAGACCTTCAAAGGGCAATCTATTGAAGTTCCACTCCGAACCAATAGGTTTTGTGTCCTTTACATAACTTAATCAGTTTGCCAGAATGTGACAATATTTTTACATCTAGCTGGATCAGGGAAATTGGATGGTAACTCTTACACTCGCTTGGATCTTGGTCCTTTTAAAGAATCAGACTGATCCAGGCTTGTGTCATGGTTGTTGGAGCTTTCTATTCTTTAATAATTCTGTATAAACTTCTAACAAATGTGGAGCCAATTCTGTAGCATAAGATCTAAAAAATTCAGCAGCAAAGCCATCTGGCCCCAGAGCCTTGCCTGTAGGCAAGGCCTTAATTACCTTGCCAAGCTCTTCCAAGGTTATATTAGAATCAAGAAATTTTCAGTTTAGGGAGTTCTAATGGTTCCGCAAATTTTTTAATATCTTAATCAGTAGACGAAGAAATGGAGCTATAGAGATCAAGATAGAATTCTTTAAAAGCATTATTAATATCAATGGCCAAGGTCAATATTTTACCACCAGAAGATTTCAATGAGGGATGGTAGAAAATTCTAGTCAAAAGCTTCCCTGCTTTATCCCCGACTCAAAGTATGACTGTCTTGCCTTGAATAGCCAAAACTACACCTTCTGCAACAATATAGAATTATATCTGTATTTCAATTGGGCCAATTCTCTCAGGCCATTAGACAACATTCTGCTCTGTATTGGCACTTTTAATATTGCCTTCCAACTCACAGTTCTCGTGCTTTGGATTTTTTGGTGAATGGGGCATACTGTATTATCCGACCCCTAAGAATCGCCTTAAGTGCATCCCAAGCCACGCCCACAGAGGACACTGAGGACCAGTTGATCTCCATATAAACGCTGATTTCAGCCTTTAGCAATTGTTGGAATTCAGGAATTTGCAAAAGGGATACATTAATGCGCCAACTATACGATTTATTTTTCTTTGTATGTGAAAACATCTCTAAACTCACCAGGGCGTGATCTGAGACTAAGATGTTTCCAATTGAGCAATCAACAACAGATGAAATGAGGGACTTGGATATACAAAAATCTATATAAAAAAATCTATTCTAGAATAAATAAAATAAATTATGGACTGATGTAAAAGAATGTATTTTCCCTACCAGATGGATTCAAAAGTCTCCAAATATCTGTAAGACCAAGATTTTTCCACATCCTGTGAAGTGTCAATATTGCTCTAGGGGGCTTACACATTTTTGCTTGACTATGATCAAGGACTGAGTCCATCAATAGATTAAAGTCTCCTCCCAATATTATAGCATTTAGGGTACCAGCGGCTTCCAACATCCCTTCAAGATCTATAGAAAAGCCCTGATCATCAGCGTAAATAGGTGCGTAAATATTAGCCAAAATCAACATTTACCCCTGAATTTCTGCCATTTTAATTGTAGATGCTTGCTTATCAGAGTAATGACTCCCCTGCTCTTACTTGAGCCAGTGCTAAAGAAAACGTGACCACTCCATATCTTCCTGCGGGGAAAATGCGTTTCTTGAAGAAATACTATCATATTTCTTACGTTTAAGAAAATAAATAGCCTTCCTTCTTTTTATGGGGTGCCAAACCCCATTCACATTCCACGTGGAGAGAGACAATCCACTCATATTAACATTTTACATTTTTACATTTTACAAAAATGTATTGTGTCAAAAATACAATTATAAAGACCACATTCCAACATTAGTGCAACAATCAAACCCCAAACTCCCCCCCGAACCAAACAAACAGAAAAAATAAAAAACCTGCGCAAGTACCTCGCTGCATGACAGCGACAACCAGTGTCCATCCCTCTAAACTCAGTCTATGTACACCTACGAGAGCCCCCGCAACAACTCTGTCATCGGATTGCGAGACAGAATTACAATGCAGAAGATAATCTATAAAACAAACTGTATTTATTCAGCCAATAGGCAGAATAAATACACAGAATGTGTAGATTCATCCACATAACTGTCCCGAAGGTTTGTTCCTCCACAAAACAAGCTCCAGCCCCTAGCGGAACCAGCACACAAAAACAACAACAAAACAAAAAAAGCTGTTCAGTTTCCTCAGACAGTCAAATGAATGTTCAGTGAGCTGGCCAATTCGACTGCTACATGAGTGCAACAAATGACCAAATCACTCCAATGTCCTGCAAGAAATACTCCACAAACCAGTAGGAGGCATAAGCACAAAGAAAGTGCAGATTCATCCACAACACTGTCCCAAAGGAGTGCTATTCCACAAAACAAATTCCAGCCGCTTGGTGGATAGCATAAAAAGGAACAAAAAAGGTACCCAGTTTCCTTGGACGGTCAAGTGAATGTTTAGCGAGTCAGGCCCATTCAGCTGCAATGTGATTACCACAAAATAACTTACTCCATTGATTTTATGAAGGACAATGCTTGCTTGGGGGGATGTAAATATTTTGCAGCCATCCTTAGCATCTGTTTTCAATTTGGCCAGGAACATCAGTGCAGAAGCAGCCTTCCGTTAATGTAAGAGATTCTTGCATTCCTTGAATCGATCACGTTTCTCTCTTGTTGAAGTCTGGGAACAAGAAAAAGTTGTGGTACTTGCAAGAAAGCCTTCCTGTACTCCTCGCCTTGCGTAACATGAGATCTTGGGGCGGCTGTGGCTCAGGTGGTAGAGCGGTTTGTCCACTATTTGTAGGATTGACGGTTTGATTCCTGGCCCACACGACTCCACATGCCGAAGTGTTGTTGGCAAGACACTGAAACCCAAGTTGCTCCCAATGGCAGGCTAGTGCCTTGCATGGCAGCTCTGCCGTCATTGGTGTGTGAATGTGTGTGTGTGTGAATGGGTGAATAATATGCAGTGTAAAGTTCTTTGAATACCATTAAGTTTAAACAGGCACTATATAAGTGTAGACCATTTACCATTTAACGGAGGATCTCAGAAATTTGTCCAGAATTGATCAGGGGCCTGTCTCTCAGCGGATTGCTGAGCCAAAACTCTGTGAGCTCCATCAATTTCCAGCTTATTTCTCCATATCTTCCAACTTTTCCCAGATGCGCAACAAATCCGCCTTGGTTGCTAGCATATTACAGCTAATTCCCTCTCAGATGACTACAGATAATCGATCCGATTCTGAACATCTGCCACTCTTGTAACCATCTCGGTGAATTTCGTTTACATGGCAGTGATCAATCAACATATTACAGCAAGCTCCTCCAAGTCAGCAACAGACTTCAGCATTGCCAAAGTTCTTCATCAATTGTCGCCAAATTTCCTTCATGTCACCGGCCAAATCGAGTCCAGGGCTTGCGGCCTCCTGGCGAGTACCAGCACCCCTGAGAGCCCATTTTAAAAAAGAACTGGATCAAATGACACAGTTAGGAGTTATACAAGGATAGAACAACCTACAGATTGGGTGAACTCCATTACTTGTGTTAAAGACCCAGATGGTGACAGAGTGTGCTTTGACCACAAAGACCTTAATCAGAGCATCAAAAGAGAGCACTATCAGATTCCCACTCATGAGGAGATCACTAGTGAAATGTCAGGTGGCAAGTTTTTATAGTAAATTATACTCTTCTCATGATTTGTGGCAGATCAGATTGGATTCTGAGAGTAGCATATACTGTATATTCAATACACCTTTTGGAAGATATTGTTCCCCGTCTGTTGCTCACTTCGAAGTTGTGTCGAAGAAGCGACACAAGGGGTCTCTCTTGAGCGGCGAATATGCCTCTGATCTATGAAAAAAGGCCAATGAGAAGTTGGCAGACAGTATTTGCATACCCCGCCCCCGGACATACGGGTATAAAAGCGGGGAAATACGTAGAATTCATTCCAAAATTTTCTTCAGAGCCGATGGTTGTGAATGCAGTCAGCTGCGAGTCACACACCTGTTCCTGTTCCTCTGATGCTTCTCTGCTGTTGGATCTACGGCGCACTTCAATGGCGTTCTCCTTCTCTGCACAGCAATGCCGTTTGCCCCTGGGCGCTTCGACAGCGCAGAAAACTCAGAGTTTTTAAAAGAGTGATTTTCTTGTAAAAGAGTATTTTCCTCTAAAAGAGCAATACATAGCGGTGTTGAACGTCCTTTTCAGGACACGTCTTTTTAAAGATGCCGTCTCCCAGTTCGGCCTCTTCGGCGACACCGTCGAGGACTTTGCCCAGCAGTTCTCCGCGGTGAAGAAACAGATGGAGGCCATCTCGCACATCCTGCCCCGTCGCAAACCTGCCGCCACGGGCCATGCCCCGTCTGCTCGCCGAGGGTGTCCTGCAGCAAAGAAACGCCCTGCTCCGCCTCAACCCGGGCCCAGCTCTCAGCCCGTGCGTCGAGCACCCCGCAGGAAGCAGACGCCCCCCCCGTCTCATGGACCCCCTCGAGGACCCAGATGGCTCCCAGGCACTCCTGAGACTCGACCCAGGGACCAAGACGTTAGCTCCGGAGCTGGAAATCAGACCACTCCATCCCCCGAATCTTTTGTTGAATTTATTTGATTTGCCGTACCCACATTCTCAGTAAAAGAGCTATTTCCTTTGTTTCTGGTTCACCTGGCCCGCAAATGCCATTCTCACGGCACTCTGCTGCCAGGTCTGAACAGTCCCAGCATGCTGGATGCGGACCCCCCGCCTTCAGCCCGACGACTGTTCCCTGGCCTAGAGGACGCCTCCATCAGACCACCTCCTCAGTCACTAACCCGCCCCCTGCTGGGTGTGCGGAGCAAGGTAAGTGCTTTGAGTCTTTTCTCAGCACCAGAGCCTCGGGGACGCATCCTCGCCTCCCGACACCGTATTACCTGCTCCACCCTGCTGCGAAGCCCCGCCGGGTACGCCAAAAATAATCGCCCCCTTGGTGCCCCTAGAACGGAGCATGGATGCGTGGCTTTCACTTCCCAACCCGTCACGCTGTCTGGCCCAGACCATCCGACTCGATTATGCAATTCAGATTACCGGGCCTCCGCCCCCCTTCGCGGGTGTCCGCTTTACCGCAGTACATGGCGCGAATGCCAAATCTCTGCGCGCGGAAATCACTACTCTCTTACTCAAAGACGCGATAGAGCCTGTCCCTCCAACCAAGATGAAGAAGGGTTTCTACAGCCCTTACTTCATTGTACCCAAGAAAGGTGGCGGCTTACAACCGATCTTGGACTTGCGAGTTTTCAACCGGTCTTTGCACAAACTCCCGTTCAAAATGCTCACGCAAAAACACATCTTAACTTGTGTCCGGCATCTAGATTGGTTCGCAGCGGTAGACCTGAAGGATGCGTACTTCCACGTCTCAATTCTGCCTCGACACGACCCTTCCTACGGTTTGCGTTCGAAGGCCAGGCGTATCAGTACAAAGTCCTCCCCTTCGGCATGTCTCTGTCTCCTTGTGTCTTCATGAAAGTCGCAGAGGCAGCCTTTGCCCCGTTCCGAGATGGCGGCATTCGCATACTCAATTACCTCGACAACTGGCTCGTTGTGGCCCACTCCCGAGAGTTACTATGTGCTCACAGAGACCAAGTGCTCAGGCACCTCAGCCGTTTGGGGCTTCAGGTCAACTGGGAAAAGAGCAAGCTCACCCCGGTTCAGAGCATCTCTTTTCTCGGCATGGAGTTAGACTCAGTCTTAATGTCAGCACATCTCACCAACAAGCATGCACAGTCGGTGCTGGAATGCCTCGCCACCTTCAGGCTGGGCACAGCGGTCCCCTTAAAACTTTTCCAGAGGCTCCTGGGGCATATGGCATCCTCCGCAGCGGTTGCGTCGCAGGGGTTGATGCAAATGAGACCGCTTCAGCACTGGCTTCATTCTTGAGTCCTGAGACAAGCATAGCGCCACGGCACGCACAGTGTGATGTCACCCCCGCCTGCCGTCAAACATTCAAACCCTGGACAGACCTCTGCTTTCTGCGGGCAGGAGCACCCTTGCAGCAGGTGTCCCGACGCATCCTGTTCACGACCGACACCTCCAGATTGAGTTGGTGCGCCGTGTGCAATGGGCACACAGCCGCGGGCCATTGGAAAGGGGCCCCGCTGCGCTGGCACATCAACTGCCTAGAGTTGCTGACTGTTTTCTTTGCCCTGCGGAAGTTTCTCCCGTTAGTTCGAGACAAACATGTCCTAATCAATTCAGACAGCACCACCTCGATAGCGTACATGAATCGCCACGGTGGCATACACTCCCGCCACATGTCAAGACTCGCCCGTCGTCTCATCCTTTGGAGCCAGCAGTGACTCAAGTCGCATGGTGGAAAGTGGAGGCTTCACCCCCAGTCGGTACAGCTGATTTGGGAATTGATTTGGCCCAGGTAGACCTGTTTGCCTCCCGAGAGACCTCCCACTGCCCGCTCTGGTATGCCCGAACAGAGGCTACCCTCGGGGCAGACGCACTGGCACAAAGCTGGCCCTCGGGGCCGCTTAAGTACGCATTTCCCCCAGTGAGCCTTCTTGCACAGGTGCTGTGCAAGGTCAGGGAGGACGAGGAATATGTCACCCTAGTGGCTCCCTACTGGCCCACCCGGGCCTGGTTCTCAGACCTCGTACTCATCGCGACAGCCCCTCCCTGGCGAATTCCCCTGAGGAAAGACCTTCTTTCTCAGGAACGGGGCATGCTCTGGCATCCGCACCCAGACCTCTGGAACCTCCATGTCTGGCACCTGGACGGGACACAGAAGATCTAGCTGGCCTACCACCTGTCGTCGTAGAAACGATCAATCAAGCAAGAGCCCCCTCTACCAGGCAATTTTACACCCTGAAGTGGCGCTTGTTCGCAAATTGGTGCTCTTCCCGGGCTGAAGAGCCACAGAGGTGCGCTGTTAGTTCAGTGCTCCTATTTCTGCAGGAGAGGCTGGAGGCTGTCCCCTTCCACCTTGAAGGTGTATGTTGCTGCTATCGCGGCCCACCATGGCACAGTAGATGGCAAGTCTTTGGGTAAGCATGACTTAATCATCAGGTTCCTAAGAGGCGCCCAGGTTAAATCCTTCCCGGCCAGCCCTGTTCCCCTCCTGGGATCTCTCGGTGGTCCTCGCGGGCATTCAGAGACCTCCACTTCGAGCCGCTAGAATCAGTTGGTCTCTGGGCCCTCTCTCTAAAGATGGCCCTGCTGATCGTGCTCGCCTCCATCAAGAGGGTCGGGGACCTGCAAGCGTTCTCTGTCAGCGACACTTGCCTGGATTTCGGTCCAGCAGACACATATGTGATCCAAAGCCCCTTCGTGGCTGTGTCCGGTACGTGCTTTGCGTACCTACTTGGACCACACGCAGAGCTTTAGATGTTCTGAGCAGCTCTTTGTCTGCTTTGGTGGACAGCGGAAAGGGAACACTGTCTCCAAACAGAGGCTTTCCCACTGGGTGGTGGACGCCATTTCATTGGCCTATCACACCCAGGCCATGACCCACCCCTTGCGGGTCGGAGCACACTCAACAAGGTGTGTTGCATCCTCGTGGGCACTGGCCAGAGGCACCTCCCTGGCAGACATATGTAGAGCAGCGGGTTGGGCAACACCTAAAACCTTTGCAAGATTTTACAATCTCAGCGTGGAGTCAGTTTCATCCCGTGTTCTCTCAGGTCCGAGCTGGTAGAACTCGGTACACACTGATGGACTGACTGGATGGAACGCTTGCACCTAGTGCCCTTTCCATCGGCCGAGGTAAAACTGTGCGCTTTCTCTCCCAGGAGATCCCACTCATTCGGATCCCTGGAGGATTCCTCCCTAGCCCTTTGGGGCCGCAGTTCAGCGGAGGAACTCGCCGACCCGATCCACTGTGGGTACTTAATCTACCCTGTACTGGAATAGGTGCTCCACAAGTCAGTACTCCTGCTTAGACTCCCCCTGTGTGTATTTTCCACGGTGCTGTCCACTTGCGAGTGGACCCGCGACTCCCTTAGGCAGTCCCAGCTGCCTTCCGGTCGCCGTGTTGTAACTACTCCCCCCTCCTTGAGGCTGGATCTACCACTGTGCCACCTTCCACATGTCGCCTAAAAACCCATGTGATGTATTCACCACTCTTACCTCCCCCTTCCTGGGCATGTGTGGTCTCTGCAGGGTCTTTTCCCCCTGAAAGAATAGGAAACTGGGTAAGACCCCCTTCCCTCAATGCGTGTAAGGGCCCCAGCCATTTCTTGCTCTATGCGGAGAAACATAGAGAGAAAAGAGGCCCGGCTAGGCTCGGCCCGTTCCCGGGTTGGCAAGCATCGCCTTGTTCCCCCGTTTAGGGTAACAAGAAGGATTCCGACGACTTTTATGGGGCATTGGGGAAGGGTACGTGCAGTCTGACACAGCTGGTTGCCTTTGCACATGAAATACCTGCCCGCTCCTTTGTCAGCAGACCACGTACACAGCTCAGCGCATGGTGTGATTTAAATTGGACCTCTTGTGTCACTTCTTCGACACAACATCGAAGTGAGCGACAGTTTGGGAACATCCAGGTTATGTATGTAACCTCCGTTCCCTGATGGAGGGAACGAGACGTTGTGTCCTCCCGGCCACGTTGCTGAGCCGAGCCACTGTTGTGGCCGGACCATTTCCGGCTCCTCAGAAAAATCTTTAATGAACTTGACGTATTTCCCCGATTTTATACCTGTATGTCCGGGGTTTGGGGTATGCAAATATAGTCTGCCAACTTCTCATTGGCCTTTTTTCATAGATCAGAGACATATTCGGCACTCAAGAGAGATCCCTAGTGTTGCTTCTTCAACACAACGTCTCGTTCCCTCCATCAGGAAACGGAGGTTACATACCTAGACATTTTCTTAAGCGTCCATTTGGAATTAAGTTAGCCCCAGAGAGTTTTCATCGTGCCATGGAAAACATTACTGAATGTTTAGAGGGAGTTCTTTAATATACTGATGATCGTGTTGTGTGGGGATCCTCACTGTCAAGTTATCCAGGGAATTTTACACATCAGCAAACATTGTGCTTTTGTAAAATTAATAAAATAAAAAGGGTGCGCTTTCAGCAGTCTCTGTGTTCACGAGCGTATTTCTGAAACACGTCACAACAATGAACTGAAACTGTGAATACTTATCACACAAACATGAAACATATGTCTAAAGAAAGCTTTAAATGTCTACTTTTTAATAAACCAATTCAAATTTAAAACAAATATTCTCCTGCAATGCAATCTGTTTGAAACAAAGCGATGTACTGTTTTTACCGGTTCATCTAATTATCTGTAATGTGATCCCACCCACCAGCAGAGCGCGCCATTCATACGCTAATGTGCTGAGACAATCAATGCAAATGTACATGCCCCCCGACTGCAAGTTACAATGTAAACAAAATTAATTCAGTTTTCTGCGCGTTTGCAACGATACACAGGCGAGAAAGCTCCAGGAATGTATGGAAGAGTTAACATTTTCCTCAGAAGAGCGGAACTCTGATGAACATTTGTAATTTGAAGAGAGACTTGATCCAGCAGAGGATACAATTTCAGACGAGTAAGTCAATTTGTTTTCATTAGTTAACATGTTATTTTATATAAACTTGAACATATTTTACTAGTGGGACCGTTTCCAGACTTGCCAGCCAGGATTCAGAGTATTGAAATTTGAAATATGTCCTAATAAGCAAGTTTTAGTTACATTTAAATGCTGTTTCGGCTAAAGCAGGTATTTAAATTGTATGCTGTATAATACATGTAATATGATATAAAAATAATATAAATGTTTAGATTATATTTTAACTAGAGGTTATGCTGCCTCATTATCATAAACAAAGCTTGTGCTTTGTAAAGCTTGTGCTTTGTTAGGTTAAATGAGTAAAATGCACTTTAAATATGCCCATATTAGAAAATCAGCAATTGTTATGATTTCTGAAGGAGCATGTGCAGTGTTTCCCCTAGGTTTACAGCTTTGGGGGGGTTGGTTGGTTGGGGAAAATTGACACAAACACTTAAAGGAGTCATGGTGTTCATTTGTTTCTTTTAATGGCAGCAGTGAATATATTAACTGAACAATTATTTCAACTGTACATTAAACTAAACATTGGAACATTTATTTTTCTGTAATTTATCCACAAAGTGTGCAGCTTTTGTCACTGCAGTGTATCTTTCTGGGCTTCTGGAAGAACATTTCCAGAGCCTCTTGATATGGGAAGTCAGAAACGTCTGGCCCATTTATTGAGATCCACATGCATGCTGCAAGATGGTCTCCTTGCAGCCTATTGCAGATGTTTGTCTTGACCTGCAAATGCATTAACTGTTAAATGTGATAGCTTAACATATAGCTAAAAGCAGCAAATCCTATTGTGAAAAGTTTGTATTACCCTGTTCATGGTTGAGAAGTCCCTTTCACAGTTTACACTACTGACTGGGACCGTCAGAGCAATAGAAGCCAGCAGGCTGTTAGTCTGAGCAGACAGTCAGAACAAATATGTGTGTGATTGAGCATTAAGGCCTATATTATTTTATTTTTTCGTTCTTTGAATTAGTTAATTATATTAATTTAAATCTTTTGATTGTTCATATCTTAATTTTTTTTTTTATTTTTATTAATAGATCCGGCTCTTCTGATATGCGAGCCGGCTCCCAACGTTCTCCTACAAGAGTCGTTCGCGAACGACCCATCACTAGTGACTGGACTTTTGCTGCTTGTCAGGGAAAGGGCGTGCGGCACTTGGAATCTTTTCTGTACTTGGACTCGGAGCAGTAGCGCTACTCCGGGTGCTACTTACAGGAGAGCGAGTGTTGCCATCTTCACCACCCTGGGAGCGTTTAAAAAACACAGATATTTTTGTCTTCTTTTCAGGTGATTGACGCAACATATTTCCGACGCACGCTTTCTGTCCACTGGTGGGAGTGTGTGATGGGGAGTCGACTCCAAAGAGTCGATTCCTCGACTCTGAATAGCCCCAGACTCGGGGTCGACTCCATCACAGGAATCGACTCTTGGTGTCGATTCTGTTACTGTGTCCGAAATCACTCACTTGTGAGTGTCTAATCCCTATAAAAATTATATTTTTTCAGTAAAGTCGAGTAGATTGTATTTTTTTTACATTTTGAGTGTATTACTATTTGTTACATATCACGACCGTAGTCTCAAACTCTAGTGAATCCGCGGCATTACACCATGCCAGAGAGCTGTCGTAGAAACTTTGTATTTATTCTACATGTAGCTTGTAGCTTATCTCTTTAGAAATAGATAACAGTCATAGTGACTCTAGTTTGTAATTATGCATACCTCCGTACCAGAAAACCTGGAATCGAACACCCCTATGCTCACCTGTGTGCGCGCGAACGTGTCTGTGTGTGTATTCAGGCGTGTGTGTGTGTGTGTGTGTGTGTGTGCAGGCGTGGGTGTGTGCGCATAGGGGCGGAACTCCGCCGTGCGCGATACAGAGAGCTGAGGAGAATAGTAAATGTGCGACCATGTAGAGACAGAAATGACATGCCGTCGTGTAAATAAGATAAATAACTTAAGGGCTATTTAGTTTGTTTAACAAAAGAACAATGTATAGACCTGTTCTATTGGAAAGGTAACCTTAAATTACTTCTGTTGTGATCTGGCGCTATATAGAAAATATAATTAACTTTACCTTCAAGGGGGGCGGAGGGTGCCGTTGGGGGGGCGGGGCGCCCCCCTAATATAATGGCAGGGGAAACACTGATGTGACACTGAAGACTGCAGTAATGATGCTGAAAATTCAGCTTTGATCACAAATTGCATTTTACAATATATTTAAATAGAAAACTTTTCTTTTAATTGTAAAAAGAATATCAATGTTGTTTCTGTATTTTGGATCAAATAAATCCAGTCTTGTTGAGCAGAAGAGACTTCTTTTAACGGTAGTGTAGGTCTAAAATTAAGTAAAGTCTTTATTTAAAGAAAATATATAGTCAGATTACTTATTTTAACTTAAAACTTGATTTTGATCATTAAGTCTCCTCACATTCATTCTCTTTCTGTCACATTCCTCAGTGATAGGCCCAGGGGAGTGGTCTTTTTTCTCTCAGGTGTGAATTGCAATTTATATTCATGATCGTTCACGCCTCCTCGCATATTACCTTTCAACACTAAAATTGTCTAACAAAAGTTAAATTACTATATTGTTTTGTGTGAATGAGTGATCAGGATGGTTTTCACATCATTTTGTAGCAAAAACTCTAGGCTACAAGATCCAATTATCAAAAGTCTTGTGGACAAATGTTTAGTATGTGTTATATGGCCTTATTTTAGTGACTTAAAATTTGTACACACATGTTGCTCACATATTATTGTAGCCCTGTTTGTGCTGAATACAGTGTTATCAGACTTTAGACATTAATATGTTTTAAGCAACTGAAAAAAGCACAAATGTCAAGGCATGTCAAAACTTCTCCAGGGCCCAAAATACCCTCAGACCCCAGAGGGTTAAACTGCGTTTAACTTCCCACCTCCCACTTGAGCTCCTGGTTCTTGAACCCAAGGAGGTCACTTTATAATTATTTTCCATCATGCTCTCTTGGTTGCTCCTCAACAATAATTAACATGACTTAATGCCTAACATATCTGTGAAAGATGGTTGAAGGGATTCTATTTCCTTTACATATTGCTTTGGTGCCTCCTTTCGCACTCACTTGATTAGATTTTGAGCTTAGGACTGGGTAGCTTGAGAAGACTCTGACATCCACCTCTCTGACAACACCCTTGGGATCAGCATTTGCCTTGACTACTCTGCCCAGCTTCTACGGACTCCTTAGAGCATTTTGGTCAGCCACCCAGATCTCCCACAGCAACATTCTGATCCTTTGTGTGCCATTTACTTCTTACAAATAACTCCCACTGGAGAGGGCTTCTCGAGTTTAACTCCTTCCATCACATGGACACCTGGGTAAGAGACGATGTCAGCAAGGTCATTCTCGCTCCTTGGACTCACTCCTTCTAGGCTTGCCTCTTCCTTCTCGCTAAGGCTTTTCCTCATTTGAGCCCTTATTAGCACTACCGAGAACGCTTTCCTTTGGAACTTGTTGACATTCTCTCTGGCATTTGTGGCAATTTCGCAGCTGATTTCTTGGGACATTCCTCCACTGAACTTCTGATGCACTGTGGCCCCTTCTGCCATACAAATCTCAGCTTTCACAGCATCTCACTTCTGTTCCAGTGGCATCAACTTAGCTTTTGATTCAACTAGTTTAACATATACTCCTTGGCTTGTATTCTTTCTGAGAGCATAGAAAGCACAGCTCTGTTGGTTCTGTCACTTCCATCCGAGAACGTGACTCCCCATGGTTTTCCTTTCCAACCAGCTGGTGTGAGGCTTCTATAGAACTTGACTTTATGGAGTCGCACAAATTCCTCAAACAACTTGATGGCTTCCTCCAGAAGGCTCTCCGAGAGTGCCTTGTCCCACGTATGCTGGGTCAGACTCCTACCTCCTGGAATGCTTTTCTGATGAGAATTGACCCTTGGCTGACGTGACAAGACCGATAGTGTTGTAGAGTCCAGCTACTTGACTTAGTAGATGCCTTCTGGTCAAAGGATTTGGTGTTTTCGACCTTACCTCGATCTCAAGAACATCCTGCTCCATTCTCTTCATCTTTTTTGAGAAGTTGATTAAGGTCATATCGTAAAGCTTATCCTCTTCCTCCAAGTACCCTATGCAAAAGAGCTTTGCCATCTTCTCTCAGTTGGTTCGAGAGTATGACATCCTTACCCTCAGTGGTACGGCCCACAGCCTCGTGGGTTGGTTCTTGGGTTCCTGGCCTCCCACTTGCTCAGACCTGACCCATGGTTTAAGCGTAAAACCACCAGCCTTCATGATCTCTTCAAATCCACTTATTATCCTGGTCAATTTCTCCTGGTCATTATGTGACATGAGGATGTAATCTATGTAGCTGTCCACTTCCGGAACTATACAAACCTTTTAGATGAGCAAACGCTAACAGCCATTTTGCGCATGGCCAGCTGTGCAATATACACACAGCAGGGCGATCCCCGATGTTTACTCTGGTGATAGCATACTTCCCTATTTCCTCCTCTGGTGCGTCTCTCCAGAGAAATCTATATTAAATGTACTTCTCATTCCTCCAAACACACCGAATTGTACATCTTCCTGATGTCTCCCAAGGCGCCAAACACTTGTCTCCTAAACATAAACAAAACAGCTCTGATAGGGTCCAGCACGCCGGGTCCTTTCAATAGGAGGTTGTTCATGCTCAGTTCCTTGATCTTCTGGCTATTGTTCCACACAAGACATACCGGAGTGGTGACTGAATGTGGGTTTGGTGCTACCAGATGACTTGCATATCAGACTGGACTGTTCCACGTGTCAATTGCTTCTTTAGTGAGATTTATTGCGCCACCCCTCCTCATCATATCAAGGACATGAGCTGCATAGACACCTTGCCACTCAGGCATTCTTCAGAGTTGTTTCTCTGTTCTTAGGAAGGTTGCCTCCACTCCGCTTCTGTTGTGGATGTCCATGGACACTTTGCATCCCAATGAGGAGACTTACTATGAGAAACTACCTGTACATAGGTGAGACCCCTTCTTATGATTTCGAGTTCTTTCTCCTCCACTAGGTTCATCTCATTTCCTCCAGGCTGACAGTTCCTGCAGCGATTATCTCCTCAGTTTGTTTCACAGGCAACTCCAATGCTGTTCCAGCTCCACCACTTGAGGAATTCTCGAGTTTCTAGTTTCAGCACTGACTATCTTGCTTCCCTGGGGTCCCTCAGAGGTACTTGGGAGATTCAACCTTCCAGAGGACTTCTTCATACCAGATTTTTTTTTCTTTATCAGCATATTTGTATGCTTTAAACTGTGTTTAACTTCAAACTCACTTCAGCAACACAATCAGAGACTTATGAAACTACAAAAAAGTATTTGAGTGAATGGACTCAAGCTAAACAAGGAAAAGTGACAGTTTGGGACAACACTTTTTAGGTGATAAGCTTTCTGCAGGAGTAGAACCAGATTACTCTAAAGTACAGGCCCTCCTTGATAGGCCTAACTGACAAGAAGGTGGTGATATGTGCGCCTTGGGCATGGAAAATTTCCTTGGCAAGTTAGTCCCTAATCATTCAGGTAAAACAGAACCAATGTTGATATTTGATGTATTTCTGGAGCCATGGGTTGTGGATAATCCAACTCCTTATGAATCAAAAGCTGCGTGACACGCTGCCAAAAGCATAAAAAACAAAACAAAACAAAAAAAACAAATACCAGGCATTGAAACACATACAGCTTTTGAAATGGAAGCAAAAAATGTACCATGGTAAGGCAGCTCAGAGCCTGAGCCTGAAACCTCTTGCAAAACAAGATGTGGTGAGAATTGAGCTGAGCTGGCTTCATGGAAGAAAAAAGCTGCAGTTTTACCAGAGGTAAATCCCAGGTCATATATAGTTCAGATTGAAGATGGACATATTCTAAGGAGAAATCGACCGAGTTTGCTTGAGACTCAGGAGACTTTCACAGAATCATTAGATTCTGAATTACTTATGAAGTACCAACCACTGAAATGCAATTTCCTGAAACACAGCATTTTGAACAGCAGTCCTCTGAACCTCTTGAAATGCAATCTCCTGAACCTTCTCTAATCCAATCACTGAAGTTCCAGTGTTACGCAAGTCTACTAGGGCTCGAAAACCCCCATTTAGAAAGGACTTGTAGATAGAGGGACAATAATAATAATTATAAAAAAAACTTATTATCTGTCATGGTTGAATGTGTGGAGAATTGAGTGGACAATTATTATATGAATTGTGTTTTCTACTTGATGCAAATAATATTGGAAAGTGTTTTCTACTTGTTGTGATATTGAATTCTTGTCTACTCATTGGTATTTTATGGAATTATGTATGTGTGGTGATGGCAATTTTCCTTATTTCTTAACGTAAAAAAAAATGGGATGTAACGAGTATTGATGTCATCTAGTCTAGCATTTATATTGACAAGCCGGTTCTCGCCTCCTCCTTGCCCATCATAACCCTGTGTTACAAATATATACATACTGTATTAAGAAGTGTAAAGTGTCATATGAAATAGATAAAGAAGTCTGCCATATTCTGTAAAAATAAACCTTTAAAAATTAAGAAAAATTTGTCCAGGACTGCCATTTTCTTATCAGAGATAAGAGGCCAAAAAAGTCTGTGGTGAGCTTATCTTTTGGATTTCCTTCCTTCTCTGTTTATTTCTGTAGAACATGCATAATACACCATGAAGAAAGCCATACATCCATCTTGCCCTGGTTCTATCTCTCTTTGGCCGTCCTAAGCCTCCCGACCAATGGAATTGTCTTGCTGAGTCTTTGGAGATCAGAGAGGACACCCACTGTCATCTTAACTTTAAACATAGTTGTCTCAGAACTGATGATGAGCTGCAGTTTTTTCTTCAGAATAGCCTACAACAAAGAGAACTTCAACTGGGAATCTGGATCTCAAGTCTGTAATGCAGCAGAGCTGATTAATTTTTAATAAAATTTTAATGTCATTAATCAGTTAATGTATTCATTTTTACATTATCCTCTACTGCAACATGTGCTTCCTTTTATGGACCAGAATCAATCATTATGCCACTGTGGTAAAACCAGGCTATGCCTTTTTGCAGGTCTTTAAATGCACGCAACCATGCTGGATCATCTGCTTTTCTACCTGGTTGGTTACAAGCACAATTGTCCACACTAGTATGTGGACTAAACAGAGCCTACAAATCAATGGGACTTGCTTCGACCAGGTTGTCAACAGTAACATTCTCTTTAAAGATCCATTCAGCACTATCTATTGCCTTGGTGTTGCGGGATTCTTTTTTATTTTGTGCTTGATGTTGGTCAGTTATATTCTGCTGGTCTTCCACCTGAAGAAGGTGATGGTGGGAAGTTTATTTAGTGCTGAATTTGGACCTGTAAGAGGTCTAAAGGTTCGAAGGAAGATTCTGGCCTCTGTCATAATTTTCGTACTCTGCTTCCTACAATACCACATGCAAAGGATCATCTTATTAACATCAGGGAGTGGAAATTTTCAAGCAAATTTAAGGATAAAAACTGGCACCATCTTTGTTGCATCTCTTAGCTGTTGCCTACATCCTGTTCTGCAGCTGGTTCTCAGTTTCCGCTGCTGTCAAGCCAAGTGCAACACCAGGGCCAAAGCCAAACCTGAAATCTCCAAGAAGAACCAAGACACACCTAATTTAAATACTATAAATCTGACAGAAAACACTGATAGTGTGAAGAAAAATTAAAGTGAATTAAGCTACCAACCAACATTGTGAGAATGAAAAACTAGAAGAAAAACAGCTATGATTTTCCTGTGTGATATTTTCGGAAAGCTGAAAAGCATGCTACCATCAAGGGCAGTGTAGTCTCAACCATTACTGGTGTCATTGGCTAAATAATGCAAAATTTAAGGTATATTTGTAATGGCACACTGTCATATCTTTACACAGTATACATTCAACTTAGTACTTACACTGTGCAGAGTGTACAGAATTTTTGTATTCATGGAATGCCCAGTTGACATGTTGAGTACAACCTGAACAAACTACACAGAATACTGTGTCCCACACTGGAATGTGCTCGACTTTATCACTCAATAATATTTAAGTAAAAAACTTAAATAAAACAATACGTAATACAATATTATAACTGTGATTTTTGACATCTTCAAAACTCATTATTTTATTATCAAGATATTTAACACCATAGTGGATAAAAAAAAAAAAAGACTATTTATCTATGAGATGAAAACACTATGCCTCTTGTGGATGTAAACATCCAACATAGACATAGTAAAAAAAAAAAAAAATGAGCATACTACTATTTAACAGCACATACTGTGTAGTAGTAGCACTCTATTCAGTACATACTGACAGTCAACCAAGTCAGTAAAATAACAGATATCAAAGGCAATTCATTTATGATATAATTAAACTGTCTAATTTCATCAATATCAGTTTCATTTTGTACCAAAAAAGAAATGTGTTCCATCTGAAGAGCCTCTGAATTTACTCAAGATATGCTAAATCATTTCAGATATGGTATATAATTCTGAATAAATTAATGAAATGTAATTTTAGCTTGTGCAAGCTTAGGAAAGTCGTTTAACTGCATTGAGTCTATTTAACCACAAGAGGCTGTCGAGAGACCATTAAAATATTTAACAGGTTCTTTGGTAAGAAAGTCTATGACAGACCAGTTTACAACAAAAATACAATGCTAGGATGTACCAAAGGCAGAGACAAATGGTTTTTAAATATGGAATTAAAAAACTTGTTCTTCAAAGTTCCAGATGTTACCAATATATCTAGTTCAAATTTTACCGTAACCATGAATCTTATTTAAACCATTCATATGATAATGATTCTAAGCTAAGTTTTGGGCCAATGACGAAAAAAATCAACAGAGAATCAAAGAGTATCAAAGACAGCTGCCTGTTTCATTTTCAGAAGTGCTATCACGTGTATGTGTGAGAGGAACCTTGCTAAAAGAGAACAAAATCTAAACAATTGATGATCAGTCTATGTGACTTCCTTTTGGCCTCTTTTTGACTCTAGGGAGCTGACTGAAACACAGCAATTCACAGACGCTGGTTACAGACATCTGAACACTAGTGACAGCATTTATAAGGGGTAAGAGTGTTATATTGCTTACAAATGTATAATTGGGTATAAAACTGGTGCACAAGTAGATATTTAGAAGCAAACCAAAAGCACTGTCAACTATTTTACAGACACATTTGTTTGATTGTTACCTTTATTAATAAAATATTTAAAAATCAAGAAAACAAGTACCTAAAGCAATCACTGAATACTGTTTGTTGTTGAATGAGGCTACTGAGAAACACATTACAGCACTTGTGTTACTACTGCCTCCCTAGGATGATTCGCTTCTGTTGTTCTCCTCATTTGTAAGTCGCTTCAGAAAAAAGCATCTGCTAAATGAATGAATGTAAATGTAGTATGACCGCTGTAATTTTCACTGATGTCAGTTTGTATTAATGATAAAACCAAAATGTATTGTAGTGTCCTTAAAGTGAGAGTTCACCCAAAAATGGAATTTGAGTCAATCTTAATTTACTTGTATTACCCGTATTACATTCTTTCTTGAACACAAAAGATGATATTTAAAAGAATGTCAAAGTTGTCAGCTTTGACATCCTGTGAGATAACGCCTCCTTTCTTTTATTTTTGAGATAACTATCAATTTATAAAACATTATTAAAAAATAAATGATCTACATATTAAATTAATTTACTACTAAAAAAATGTCTTCATCGGCCAAAATCGAAGGACAATACATCTACTTGTACTTTCTGAGTTAATTCGGGATGGCTTCAATGACTTTAACACTAAAACTTAGTTTACTAATTTTAACCACTAATAGTTCTAAACATAAATAACTAATATTGGTATTAAATTAATTTATTTTCTTTTATAGCATAATTTCATGTACAGCTGCTTTGAAACAAATCCTGTTGTGAAAAGCGATATACAGTTAAATTTGATTTGATGACTTGATTTATGGAATCACAAGAAATGAATTGTTTCTTTCACTCAGCTATTTGTAATCCCTCTCTTCTTCCAAGAGATCAATGGCAAACAGCTCACAAGTTGGTTACAACATCTCCTATCTGTGCCGAACGTCTACCACAACTTTAGTCCTGCCCATTGTCTACTCCCTGATGTCCATCACTGGCCTTCCTGGCAATGTTCTCTCTCTTTGGGTGTTCATGCAGAGGATTGCCATCAAAACGTCCACCCACATCTACCTGATAAACTTAAGCATCTCAAACCTGTTGCTCTGCCTCACCATGCCATTCCTGGCTGCATACTACACACTTGGAACCATATGGAATAAACACGATGCTATGTGCCAAGTAGCAATAAACGGTCTAACTCCAGTGCTCCACATCAACATATGCGTTGGTGTGATGATATTGAGCTGGGTGGCACTGAGTCGCTTTGCCTCACTTATTCAACATTCCCATGCTAACCGTCCAAGCAGGTGGCTGAAAGTCCTCCCTAGAGCCTTCCTCAATAGAAAAAGACATGCAAAGTTGGCATATGCATTGTGTCTTATCACCTGGGCTATTGTTGCTCTAGCTATCATACCCTTTGTGGTGCTGTACTCAATCAGGGAGACTGTGAGCAAGGAGGACAATGAAGATGAAGTGTGTTACAGTGTAACAGTGGAGATTGGAGGAGCGGGATCTCGCATCTTTGCTTTAGTGGCTGTTTCACTGTTCTTCGTCTTCTTCCTGTTGGTTTTAAGCTCCTATATGGCAGTGATCAGGCATATCTGGAGGTCCAAGAAAAGTGCAGCCATTTCCGTCAGCCAGAGAGTCTACTCAAGAGTGTTTCGGAATATTGTTGTCATTAAACTAGTGCTGGTGGTTTGTCTCTTGCCTCATCACATCTATAAGGCAATCTTTATTCGCATGGTCGATGAGCTGTCTCTGTCTGAAGCACTCCCAGCAGATGTTTGCCATCCACTATCCATGCATGTGGAGGTAAAGAATATTCTCCTCTGTTTGGCATCTCTGCGATGTAGCACTGACCCCATCATGTATTTCCTGCTGGACAAGATGTTTCGAAAGCATTTGCTAGGTTTGTTGAGAGTAGGCACTAGCGCACATGAGAGTCAGTCATCAAAGTCCAATGGAGGTCATTGCTCACAGGCAACAACTGGGGGCCTTTAGACATTACTTGCTGGTATATACTACAAAAAAGAATGTCATGCTCTGTTTAGCATCTCTGCGATATAGGACTGAGCTCATCATGTATTTCCTGCATGATGGTGTAAAATTAAATGTAAAAATGTAAGTTCATTTTTAAATTAAATCTTAAAATATTTAGTTTTATTTTTCATTCTTAATTTGTAAGAGATTACTCAATTAAATTGTGCAATTGTACATCATATGATGCAAGGCAAAGTGATAGCTTCACAAATGTCTCCAAACACTGAATTCAGCTTCCTAGTGACAATACTCATCTTCAATAATCTACTCTAGATTATCCACATAATCTAATAATCAGAATACATTACAAAGGTATACTTAAAGCATGTACTTTAAATATAATACCCTAGCTATTTATGGTTACACCTTTATACAGAGAGTATAATGCAATGCAGCACTTGATAATATATATGACATTTGGTGTTTATCACTAATTTAACAAATTATAATTTTTAAATATACTGCTATTAACAGTCATGTAAATATTTGTATGTATTTTAATAAACACTGCTTCCGTTTAATTATATAGATGGCATTTAAGTGTTACCAAAATTTTGATGGGCTCGATTGCAGCAATGAAGTTCTCTGACAAAGCCAGGCTCAGGTTATGCCAATGCTATACAAAATAAACATTTCACACAGCCAGTGCTCAAAGTATCACTTCCAGTGGTGTATGATCCAGGAATATTTAAAATGATACCAGAAGCTATCTGAAGCAACACTTCCTGATAAAAGGCATTTCCTGTAATATTTAAAAATAAATGTGAAAAGTGACCTTTTTATAATTACAGGAAAAGCATCTTTGCTGACAAACTGTGAAACTTCTGCAATTGCAGCTAATTTCCATGAGCAGCTGTACCATTACTCCCTTTAATTTAAAGTACACTCATAGTCCTCTGTTTTGCCAGAGATAAGAAGTGATATGAGAGCTGTGAAGAACAATTCTCACAGTCCAACAATAACCGCACAAAACAGCTTCACTGAGC
Organism: Moxostoma hubbsi; assembly: GCA_032164185.1. Classification (NCBI taxonomy): domain Eukaryota; kingdom Metazoa; phylum Chordata; class Actinopteri; order Cypriniformes; family Catostomidae; genus Moxostoma; species Moxostoma hubbsi. Next base: position 12,180,920 of record JAVLUX010000011.1, on the reverse strand, counting down.
AAAGGCTCTGTTGAGAGAATCGCAAGACTGTACTTTACAGTGACTAATTTAGGTTTAATTTTCAGATATAAATTTTTTTTGTTAAAATCAAGAAAAGTTTAGCTTTGTGTAACAGTCCACATTCAGCTTTCCCTTTGCCGTAGCTCTCATATCTCATTTTGTTGTTGCGTTTGTCTTATTTGCCATGGTGTTATCATTCAAATACCATTTGGGGTCAATGACATCAAAACAAAACAAAAATAACTTGAATAACTTAAAACAATTTGAATTTAAGTACTGATGAAATTTAAAAGCTCTTGTGGAGAGGTAGATTATCAGTTAATAACTGCTTAAATTTTGATCAGCTTCTCACACAAAGCTATGATATGACTTCAGAAGACTGGAATACAGTGCACAAGTTATATGGATATTAACCCCCTGGGGTCTGAGGGTGTTTTGGGCCCTGGAGAAGTTTTAACATGCCTTGACATTTGTTCAGTTGCTTAAAAACACATTAATGGCTAAAGTCTGATAACACTGTATTCAGCACAAACTGGGCTACAATAATATGTGAGCATCATTAGTTTGTATTTTTGAGAAAATAACGTTTATGCATGGTTTTAAAAAAAAACAAAACTTTTAAGTCATTGAAATAAGGCCATATAACACATGCTAAACATCTGTCCACAAGACGTTTGATAACTTGTAGCCTAGAGTTTTTGCAACAAAATGACGTGAAAACCATCCTGATCACTCACTCATACAAAACAATAAAGTAATTTAACTTTTGCAAGACACTTTTAGTGTTAGAAAGGTCATATGCGAGGAGGCGTGAAATATCATGAATATTGTAATTCACACATGAGGCAAAGAACCCTCCCTAGGGCCTATCACTGAGGAAAGAGAATGAATGTGAGGAGACTTAATGATCAAAATCAAGTTTTAAGTTATAATAAGTAATCTGACTGTACATTTTCTTTACATAACGACTTTACTTAATTTTAGACCTACACTACCGTTTAAAAGAAGTCTCTTCTGCTCACCAAGGCTGCATTTATTTGATCCAAAATACAATAAAAACAATGATATTGTGAACTCTTTTTACAATTTAAAAGAACAGTTTTCTATTTGAAACAGCATGTCAACTAATATGCAAGTAAAACTAAATTACTTACTCATCCGAAATTGTTTCCTCGGCTGGATCAAGTCTCTCTTCAAAATGCAAACATTCATCGGAGTCCCGCTCTTCTTCTGAGGAAAATTTTAACTCTTCGTCACTATCCAGGAGTTTTCTCGCCTGTGTATAGTGCAACCTTCCAAATGCGCAGAGAAGTTAATGAACTTTGTTTTTAAGGCACAGCCGGGGCGTTTACCATTTGTATTGATCACCTCAGCACATTACCGTATGAATAGAGCCCTCTGCCCGTGGGTGTGATCACATTAGGGATAATTAGCTGAGCCAGGTGAAATTGTACATCACTTTGTTTCATACCAATTACATTGCAGGAGAATATTTGTTTTAAATTTGGACATTTTAAGCTTTCGTTAGACATATGTTTCATGTTTGTGTGATATGCATTCGCAGAGTTTCAGTTCATTTTTGGGACGTGTTTCAGATATATGCTCGCAAACACAGAGACTGCTGAAAGCTCACCCTTTTTATTTTCTTTATTTTACAAAAGCACAAGGTTTTGTCGTTATTGTGAGTGTACACAAATAAAAGTAGACCCTTTATAGTCTCTAATGATGTCTTAAACTTACATGTATGCCCCAAAATGACAGAATTTTATGTTGTTTCCGCTGTAATGCTGTAAAAATCCAGCAGGACGTGCTGACATTAATGGTGCTTTAAGAGACATTAAATGGCCTTTTTAGAGCTTGGCAGTAAAAACTTTCCATTATCCACATTCATTGTTTAGAAAACAGCAGCTTGGACATTCTGCCTAATATCTAACTTTGTGTTTCACAGAGAAAAATAAAAACTTAGTGTCAGAAAGACATAAGGGTGTGTAAATGTTGATACAATTTTAATATCTGGGTGAATTCGTTTTTAAAATCCTCATTGTAAATTTGCATTCATTTTTATCTAATGCCTACACAATTGCAACAAATTAAAAGAACTTGTCTTATAAATCGATTTAAATCTAACACAAACAGCGTCTCAAAAATGCCAGCATGTAAAAAAAGGGTTTGATTAACTTTGTTTGAAAATGTTGCAATTTGAAGCATTGGCATATCACTAAGCCTACCTTTACATCTCTGTGAATGACGTTGTTGTCATGGCAGTACCGTAATGCCTCTAGGATCTGTCTCATGTAGTGACTAAAGGGGGGTGAGAGAGAAGGGAGGGTGAAGGTTAAAGAGGACAGAGAGAAACCCATGTTAAACTATTATTGGCATTTTGCACCAGAATGAAAAGGAACCTTTTAGGTTACTCAATTTCACCCTCCAGATATTGTTTGATTAGCAAGGAGTCATTCAGGAACACAGCACTGACAATAAAAGTACTTGTGAAGAGATCCATGTAATCAAGCCCATCACTCACTCTGTCATCCTGACATAACAGCAGAATACCAAACAGCATAAAAGACTGAAAATCTTTGCTCTCAGTAAGCGCTGGGTTGTAGTATCACAGTTTACGCAGCTTTAGCATTAGATGTAAAGGGACAGCCAGAATAAAGTAGGTAGTTTTAACGCACATTCAATTCATTAAAAAAACAAAACACCATCTGATATTTTACAAATTTCATTCTAGATCAGGGTTTTTCCTGGCTCAAAATGAGGCAGAGCTGTATCATACTGATCAAAAAAGTGACGTTAAGAACACATCTGTTCTTGGCTTTGCATTAATATACTCCTAATGACCTGGCAACTGAATAATAGTGTTAATTTTGTCATCTGTTTTCAATTTAGTCTTAGTCCTGTGTCAAATGTCCTTTTTAATTTTTATCATATTTGGTCAACCTTTTTTTAGCCAAATTTTAGTTGACAAAGTCTGGGCATTTTAATGTAGTTTTAGTCAATGAAAACTGTTGACATTTTAGTCATATTTTAGTAACATTTGGTCATATATATATATATACATACACACAGACACACACATTTTATTGTTGTTGTCATTTTAGTGTTATTTTTCACATAAGATTGATCTTATCATGATGACGTTGCGAGCTGCAGACAGCGGGGGTGAGAGACGAGTCTCCATGTATAATGTATAGAGTCATGTATAGAGTTTCCATGTATAATTGGGTCTAAGAGTGCGCATCAGCCGGCGGTACTTTAAATCTCACCTGGTCTCGACTACCGCTCAGATTGGGCTCTTCCACAACTGGTTGAAGCGCCTCTGACCGCACAGAGAAGTTTTTGGAGTTTGTGTTTGGATTACATGTCACGTTCCCATATTATATTAACTTTAATTAAGGATGAAATAAAGATATATCGCCAAGCTGTGATCTGTGTTTCTATCAGACACTCAAGCAGGAGCGCATCATCATTATAGTTTTATATGATCTCAAGTTACGTTAAATGACATCAAGCGACTATTCGACAATGGAACATTATTGCAGAAATTTGCAATTACAAATGACAATCCACCGTGTGCAACGTTTGTTCGTGTTTTCCACGAAGACACCCACCTGGCAGCTTAGTAACTATCTATGCAGGAAAAACCCTGTAGATTTATTTTGAACCTTTTAGGGCATACAAACTAAATGTGAATCCAAGAAGGCTTTGAAACAAACAATGTTAAAGGGATAGTCATAGTTTATCCAAAAATATTCATTTGAGATGAAATGTAAAGTATAATTTTTTTGGTGAACTATTCCTTTAATAACAAAGTAAGGAATGCAAAGGTAGCATACTGTGGGTTAGCTTAGGTATGAATGCAGTGTTTACCTGGCAACAGCCTCGCTGTAAACAAACCCAGCGTCTGCTCTCTTCACAATCTCAAAGCAGAGATCTGCTCCATCCATACTGAAACACACAAACAGAAAAGTTATCTTATGTTGCCAAATACTTGCATGATCAGTGCTAAGGTATTTATAATTTCTAACTTTATATTTAAAAGAAATAGATACAAATCTGTAAGACATTAATAAATTATTAAAATGCAATGACATTGCATCTTATGTGTTAAACTGTGTCTTAACCAGGCGTTACACCAGACAGATAGAGATCCTTTTATCATTAAAAAAAATCCACGTTATCGTTGATAAGCTTTTGAGTAATTTTCAAAATGTACCTAGACGACACAAGTTGTTAAAGTTAGTTGCCTTGCTAAAGATAAGGCTATGATCGAGTCCAGATCCCAGATTGATTTCATTTGAACCGCAAGACTTCATGATGACAGTTGCACCCTCTCATCATTTCTAATGGGCAGCGTGTGCTTTGCAACAGTGCTTTGTACACCAGCTCTGATCTTTCTGCGCTGTATTCTTGAATATTGTTCTCTAGCACAGAACTCGCTTAATTTATGCTCTGCACGTATTGCCACTTTTCCTCGCAAGTGAGTAAACATGAGGCGCTGCACAAGTTAACGTGGTTTCAGAGAGCCTTTAGACCATAACATTTATTATCATTTGTTATAAGCCTTTAATAATAAACAAATAGATTTATGTTCTAATTTTATGAAAATTATTCAGATGTCATCATCTCTGGCATGAATGAATAAGAAAGACAAAAGACAATAATATTACTTGTTGGTAGCCTAATCTTTCCATTCAGACTTTTACATTTTCAAAATGTTCTCTCAGGGGATACAATATCATTCCTCAGTCACAAGGGCTTCTATGCCCCCATACTTTGTATCTCAATGTAAGGAAATATAAAAATATCTAATCTGAATGTAAAAATATTAAAACAAATTCTGGACTGCTGTCATTATGCTTCAAAACAAACAGATGATCTTTTAACATTCAATGCAATGTGCAAATGTGAATGTATATGGTGATCAATATTGACATCGAATTATTGAATATTGTGATAATATTTATAGAGATGCACCGATTGCAATTTTCTTGGCCGATTCCGATTTTCGACCGCATATACAAACAAAATCTTCCTTTCTTCAATGCAAAATTTAATTTTCATAAAAAAATGAATTATTAAACATTACAATTTCCTCCAAACAAAGTTACAGGATCTTCTCTGACTTCTGATATATAAAGTGCTCTGTGACTGGAAAGAGGTGGAAATAACAATGAACTGCGAATGAGTTGCTTTATATAACAAAACAGATGTCATTTTCCACTATTTTTATAAATGGACCTTTTTCTATTTTTTACTCGTCTAACAAAACAATTCCAAATATTACAAGCCTTTGAACAAAACTGAAGTGTCCAATACGCTCAACACTGACATTAAGCTTACGTTAGATACCAAATATCAGAGGTAAAACTGATTGCTGCTTCGGGATCGTCTTGTAACCACACCTGTCGTCACTCACCCCCGTTTTTCCCGGGAGTCTCCCGTATTTCACACCCATCTCCCGCCCCCTCCCGTTTTGTTATTTCTCCCGGGAAACTCCCGTAATTTGTATGGCCCAAACCACGTTATATGAATAATCACATCAATACATTATTCCAAGGTTGTCCAGTTGCCAGATCTTGTATGAAACGCATCCTACTCACACAATCAACACATCATACAAATTTCTAATAATTTGTGACCTCAACCTGGCAACAAAAACCCAGCTGCTCTGTTGAAATCTACGCAGGCAGTAGACGCGAGAAGTTGAATCAAGCGTCACCGGTAGATGGGAGGAGACTCAGCTGGTGCTCTGGCGAAAAACATAATATATATATACACATGTAAATTTAACAACAGCTGGACGAAAGCATTTAATTTCATATCCCGAAGCATTATCAACAATACCCACGCCTTTTGCAAAGTGTGTCGCAGTGATTTTAATATCAGACACGGTGGGAAAAATTACATTACTCGGCACATTAAATCACAACGGCACAATTTATATGTATTTAGCCTGCCTCTGCCATCCCACGGTTTACTGTAGCCTTACAGATTGCGAACTTTATGTATTTTTCACTCACAGTGAAGATCTTCCACGCCAATGTCATGTTTCCATGCGGCTGTGACGTTATTGCCTGTGCTGCTGGCAACAAAACAGACTGGCTCGGAATCGGAAAGACGTGAGACTGACCGGCCGGTCACCAGTCCGGGCATGCAGAAAACCGGCTGATTCCGGTCCCTGGCCGGTTGATCGGTGCATCTCTAAATATTTATGGTCATAACGCCCAGCCCTACCATGAAGTGGAAAAATATAAATGCTCTGCGATACTTATCTGAGTTTTTGTCCTATGATGCTGTGACACTGCCAAGAGATAATGAGTGCCACAATATATTTATAAATACATATTTGTGCTTGTTTTCTATTTCTGTGGCATCATGATAGTAACTCTGAGTAGCATTGCCCACAGTGAAATCTTATTGGTCTAAAATCCTGTTCCACAGAACTGCATAAAAAACATCAAACATTTTCTAATTGACTGAGATTATCATGACAAATCAAGCTGCATTTTAATTTGCAATGTGAACACAAATGTAATTTTTGCAAAAAACATTTTCTAAAGAAAAGGAGTTACTTATTGCATCTACAGGCAAACCAAAAGTTGTCGAGCCATTAAATCGAAGCCAATTTCCAACTGAAACAATTGAAATGCTGTCCCATGACCTGGTTCTGCAAGGGTGTTTCTGATTGAAACAGCATAAATCATTGCTCTTAAGGACAAAGTATACTTCATGTTTCCACTTTGCAGATCGCTCCACATACAGTATGTGTGACATAAATTGCATAATCAGCACAGCCACATGACCACGCACCGCCTAGACATGTGCACACTGTCCTCGGCTGTGCACGTCACTGTCAAATGCGTTCGCATTCGCTCGAGGTCAGAAGAGTATACTCACAAAGGCATCATGCTCGACCAGGCACGAACCAATCCGAAAGACAAAAAACAAAAGTATATCTGGGCCTTTAGACTGAGAAGTCTAACACAATTGGGGATTTCAGTGTGACAGAGTTGTTTCAGGGGGCACCACACCACAGGAAGACCATGCTTATGTGTATGCTCTGATCTCCAAGGCCTTTCAAGAAAATCCCCTAAGAACCAGCTGTACTTCACCAGATAAAAACTAACACCGAATGAAATTTCTTTGAGCAGAGCTCTGCATTTAAGATAAGCATATTTATCATTTGAGGAATTCAAATGCTTACCCAATTCCAAAAAACTGCTGAGAGAGCAACAGACGCAGGCTCCTCTGGACCATGCAAATTTGAGTTGATTCAATCTTATTAAAATATGCTATAAAACAATTTTCAAATAAACAAAGTAACTTCTTACATTCAGTGAAAACCAAACTGATGTTTTTTTGTCATTCTGAAGCTGTGAATAATATACTGCAAATGCATATTGACTGCTTGAGAAGATAAATTAGCCAAGTACTCTTTTTCTTGGTAGGGGAGGTGATGCTGCTGTTTTTTATTTTTGGTCTATGCGCATATGCACATTTGTGTACATAGACCAACAATTTAAAAATAGTGCACACGCAATACAAGAACGTTTCCTTTGTGAAGATTCCAAGTGAATATAGAATGGATTGAATAAAACAGAGACTGGAGGAGTCTGTGGAAGATGTGCTCCGAGTGAAATACTTACAATTCAAAAACCATGTAGAGCATCCCATCAGAGCTATAGGTTTCCAGAAGCTCCACTATGTGTGGATGTTTCAGCATGTGGCAGATGCTCGCTTCCCGTTTCAGATCTACAGAAAGAGAGAGACACATTTCCGTTTTACATAGGAAACCACTGAAACCTCTGTACACTCCATACCACACCATGTGAATTCATAGTGTTTTAAAAAAGCCAGCAAATTAATGTACCAGTACAACCATACATTACATTCATTCATGTAACACATAAGTGTGTTTATTAATTTGACTGTAATAGTTACATTATACAGTAGCTTTTATTTTGAAAATTACATTAAAAAAAAAAACATAAAATGTAAAGAAAATTAGATATATATTCACACATGCAAAAATAACAGATGAAATAACAGCTAAAAAATAATATGTTGGTAATCATATTTGCGGCGGGCCCAGTGAGTCTGGTCAGGCACCAATTTTTGCATAAGCTCCCACATAGGTGAGATGAAACAATACTAAACATTACCAAATTCATATTCATATTTATATACACTATCATTCAAAAGTTTGGAGTTACTTGCCTGAAATGTTTCTCATGATCTGAATGCGTATGCTTAAATGTCTGAAATTATTTTTGTAGACAAAAATATAATTGTGCCAACATATTAATTTATTTAATTACAAAACTAACATTTTATAAAAAAATAAAAATAAAAAAAATGAAAAAGTTTTTGAAATGGACTTGTACTGCATAATTAAGAAAAGCAGCCACTAAGTGCCGAGCATATAGATGGAAACTCCTTCAATACTGTTTAAAAAAGCATTCCAGGGTGATACCTCAAGAAGTTGGTTGAGAAAATGCCAAGAGCACATTTCAGCCAAATCTAGGCAAAGTGTGGCCACTTTGAAGATGATAAACTATAACATAGTTTTTATTTATTTTTGATTTTTTTAGTCACAACATAATTCCCAAATTTCCATTTCGATTATTCCATAGTTGTGATGACTATTATTCTAAAATGTGAATAAAAAAAAATAAAGAATAAGTAAGTGACCCTAAACTTTTCTACGGTGTATATATATATATATATATATATATATATATATATATATATATATATATATATATATATATATATATATACAGTGAGGAAAATAAGTATTTGAACACCCTGCTATTTTGCAAGTTCTCCCACTTAGAAATCATGGAGGGGTCTGAAATTGTCATCGTAGGTGCATGTCCACTGTGAGAGACATAATCTAAAAAAAAAAATCCAGAAATCACAATGTATGATTTTTTAACTATTTATTTGTATGATACAGCTGCAAATAAGTATTTGAACACCTGAGAAAATCAATGTTAATATTTGGTACAGTAGCCTTTGTTTGCAATTACAGAGGTCAAACGTTTCCTGTAGTTTTTCACCAGGTTTGCACACACTGCAGGAGGGATTTTGGCCCACTCCTCCACACAGATCTTCTCTAGATCAGTCAGGTTTCTGGGCTGTCGCTGAGAAACACGGAGTTTGAGCTCCCTCCAAAGATTCTCTATTGGGTTTAGGTCTGGAGACTGGCTAGGCCACGCCAGAACCTTGATATGCTTCTTACAGAGCCACTCCTTGGTTATCCTGGCTGTGTGCTTCGGGTCATTGTCATGTTGGAAGACCCAGCCTCGACCCATCTTCAATGCTCTAACTGAGGGAAGGAGGTTGTTCCCCAAAATCTCGCAATACATGGGCCCGGTCATCCTCTCCTTAATACAGTGCAGTCGCCCTGTCCCATGTGCAGAAAAACACCCCCAAAGCATGATGCTACCACCCCCATGCTTCACAGTAGGGATGGTGTTCTTGGGATGGTACTCATCATTCTTCTTCCTCCAAACACGTTTAGTGGAATTATGACCAAAAAGTTCTATTTTGGTCTCATCTGACCACAAATGACTTTCTCCCATGACTCCTCTGGATCATCCAAATGGTCACTGGCAAACTTAAGACGGGCCTTAACATGTGCTTGTTTAAGCAGGGGAACCTTCCGTGCCATGCATGATTTCAAACCATGACGTCTTAGTGTATTACCAACAGTAACCTTGGAAACGGTGGTCCCAGCTCTTTTCAGGTCATTGACCAGCTCCTCCCGTGTAGTTCTGGGCTGATTTCTCACCTTTCTTAGGATCATTGAGACCCCACGAGGTGAGATCTTGCATGGAGCCCCAGTCCGAGGGAGATTGACAGTCATGTTTAGCTTCTTCCATTTTCTAATGATTGCTCCAACAGTGGACCTTTTTTCACCAAGCTGCTTGGCAATTTCCCCGTAGCCCTTTCCAGCCTTGTGGAGGTGTACAATTTTGTCTCTAGTGTCTTTGGACAGCTCTTTGGTCTTGGCCATGTTAGTAGTTGGATTCTTACTGATTGTATGGGGTGGACAGGTGTCTTTATGCAGCTAACGACCTCAAACAGGTGCATCTAATTTAGGATAATAAATGGAGTGGAGGTGGACATTTTAAAGGCAGACTAACAGGTCTTTGAGGGTCAGAATTCTAGCTGATAGACAGGTGTTCAAATACTTATTTGCAGCTGTATCATACAAATAAATAGTTAAAAAATCATATATTGTGATTTCTGGATTTTTTTTTTTAGATTATGTCTCTCACAGTGGACATGCACCTACGATGACAATTTCAGACCCCTCCATGATTTCCAAGTGGGAGAACTTGCAAAATAGCAGGGTGTTCAAATACTTATTTTCCTCACTGTATATATATATATATATATATATATATATATATATATATATATATATAAAGAGGGAGCTAAACGAATTTATTCACACACGATATATTTTCCTGGATAACGAAATATCCGACGGGTAGAGAATGCACGGATGAACCTTCTTTGCCAGAGAGATGTTCACAACTGTTGTAAAGCCATCTTTCAAAAAGTTGAACAAAATTAACACAATTAATCACATGCCCATGGACCATAATAAGGAAGATTCCTGAGTAATGCAAGCTTGTAGTGCCACCTGTTTACTCCAGAGGGCAGTAAGTGAAATTTCAGCTGTATGAGCAACGCACAGTTTATTCAGTGAAGAAAACACTTCAGTAGGCAGAACAACACAAACATGCGTAACGTTCTTGCGTTCAAAACACTCGAAGGAGCGCAAATGCGATCTAAGGGATCTCAAGATGTGTTTATAGATTGAGTATTAAACTATATTTAACTTGACACCATGACCTAAACATTTTATGTTTATGACGCAACACACCCGAGACGTCTGACATAGGTGTAAATTGATGGGTCCTTAAACAAGCCCTCATAATAAATCTCCAACTGATTGACAAATTCACTTGTGAAATGGATTGCTGTGAACTGTACGCCAATGATTGACTTATGATCAATAATATGGTAGTAAACAATACATTGTATTCTAAAGCCACTTTTTATATGGCCTTATCAATGATTAACTCTTCTGCTACAGGAATGTAAAGCATTTTAATTATCTGAATATATATATATATATATATATATATATATATATATATATATATATATATATATATATATATACACACATACATACACACACACACACACACAGGTGCTGGTCATATAATTTGAATATCATCAAAAAGTTGATTTATTTCAGTAATTCCATTCAAAAAGTGAAAATTGTATAATGTATACATTCATTCCACACAGACTGATATATTTCATGTGTTCATTCCTTTTCATTTTGATGATTATAACTGACAACTAATGAAAACCCCCAAATCAGTATCTCTGAAAATTAGAATATTACTTAAGACCAATACAAAAAAAGGATTTTTAGAAATGTTGGCCAACTGAAAAGTATGAACATGAAAAGTATGAACTAGGGCTGCACGTTTTCAAGTTTTTCATTAACCGTTAACCGAGGCCCTTAACGGTTAATACTCGGTTAACCATAGTGTGCGCCAGGGATGGAAATTAACTTTTTTGTCCACCGGCCACTGTGGATTTCAAAATCTACCAGCCACTCAATGTTTTTACCAGCCACTTTCTTGTTTTTAACCGACAATGTGTAACTGCATGTGAAAATTAATACTACAAGATCTACAATACTTAAGCCGTTTATTTAATCTCAAGTCTCAATGAAATACTGGCATTTTCTCTTTCTCTCTTATAGCCTACACACACAATCCATGAACTGATATTCATTTCAGTTCGCATACGAGGAAAACACAATGTTACGGACGTGAGCGCTCTGAAAGCGGCACTGAAAGATGCTTTAAAACTTCCACAGAGACATCAAACAGAAAGCACAAAACCTTTCTTTAAAGTGAATTTCGTTTTTTATTAATTGTGTCTTAATTTTAGTCAATGTTTCATCAACCAATTGCCTGGATTTAATAAATAAGTATTAAATATAGCAGACGATATAATCGCGGAGGCGCCGGCGCGTGAACTGGAGCTCGTCTCATAAATGAACCGAAACTCAGTGTATAAGGTAGCCTTGCCTCACAGACATGTCTACTTAAACAGAATAATTCAAAACTAAAGAAAACAGACACAGACTGCTCTCTGCTTATGTAATCCGTAAGAAATGTGCATTTCTCTCTGGTGCGTTACTGCGAAGACCGCGAGTCAGCATCGTCAACTTCATCTTTGCAAATGACACGGACAAAGAAAAGACTTGTTTATTAATAAATAATTAAAATATCTCCTTGCTATATTTTACATATTCATAATCATTACTTTTGCCGGTTCTTTGTGACAGATTTTAGGAGCTTTATTGGCAGCGCCACGCCGCCACCCTTACATGAGCGCGTCACCGCACCCACCAGAATAGCCCTGTTTTTTTGTTAAGGATTTGTTTACTGTGTGTGTGTGATTCATTTAATGGAAAGCACATTCACTGAGTTGTCTTGCTAATCAGTGTCTCCTCGTTTATTCAAACTAATTTGTCCTTTAACAGACGCATGATGCTATTTTTATTTACCCGCCATGGTGGCCGGTAGGTGAAGCGAGTTTACCCGCCACAACACAAAATCACCCGCATTTGGCTGGTGCTAATTTCCATCCCTGGTGTGCCCGGGTGTTGGCTGTTGAGATGGTACAACAACGAGGTTGTACTTGAAGTATATCTAAGCACTGCATTCCAATACTTGCATTTTGCCCCGTCATTCTCGATTTTAAAGTGCTCCCACGCTGTGCTTTTCTTTGCCCGCTTCATATTAGAAAACTGGTCAAGACTACTTCTTGTGGACATTACAAATGTCTGGGAGCGCTCTGGCAGTCTCTGGTGGTGCAAAAATTTATTACAACTAAATTCAATGCACGCCATTGACGCCACTTAACCGAGCAAAATGTTTCACTCGGTTACGCAATTTTAATCGGTTAATCGGTTAACCATGGACACCCCTAGTATGAACATGAAAAGTATGAGCATGTACAGCACTCAATACTTAGTTGTGGCTCCTCTTGCCTGAATTACTGCATCAATGCGGTGTGGCATGGAGTCGATCAGTCTGTGGCACTGCTCAGGTGTTATGAGAGCCCAGGTTGCTCTGATAGTGGCCTTCAGCTCTTCTGCATTGTTGGGTCTGGCGTATCATATCTTCCTCTTCACAATACCCCATAGATTTTTTATAGGGTTAAGGTCAGGTGAGTTTGCTGGCCAATTAAGAACAGGGATACCATGGTCCTTAAACCAGGTACTGGTAGCTTTGGCACTGTGTGCAGGTGCCAAGTCCTGTTGGAAAATGAAATCTGCATCTCCATAAAATTGGTCAGCAGCAGGAAGCATGAAGTGCTCTAAAACTTCCTGGTAGATGGCTGCGTTGACCTTGGACCTCAGAAAACACAGTGGACCAACACCAGCAGATGACATGGCACCCCAAACCATCACTGACTGTGGAAACTGGACTTCAAGCAACGTGGATTCTGTTCCTCTCCTCTCTTCCTCCAGACTCTGGGACCTTGATTTCCAAAGGAAATGCAAAATTTACTTTCATCAGAGAACATAACTTTGGACCATCTTTTTCTTCCCTTCGCCTCTCTATTAATGTGCTTGGACACAGAGCTCTGTGAACAGCCAGCCTCTTTAGCAATGACCTTTTGTGTCTTGCCCTCCTTGTGCAAGATGTCAATGGTCGTCTTTTGGACAGCTGTCAAGTCAGCTGACTTCCCCATGATTGTGTAGCCTACAGAACTAGACTGAGAGACCATTTAAAGGCCTTTGCAGGTGTTTTGAGTTAATTAGCTGATTAGAGTGTGGCACCAGGTGTCTTCAATATTGAACCTTTTCACAATATTCTAATTTTCTGAGATACTGATTTGGGGGTTTTCATTAGTTGTCAGTTTTAATCATCAAAATTAAAAGGAATGAACACTTGAAATATATCAGTCTGTGTGGAATGAATGTATACATTATACAAGTTTCACTTTTTGAATGGAATTACTGAAATAAATAAACTTTTTGATGATATTCTAATTATATGACCAGCACCTGTATATATATATACATATATAAATTTTTAAAGATATAATTATAATTTAAAGATAACTATGTATAATTTTATATTGATATAAATATGTATAATCATCATATATTTAGTTATAGTTATATGAGGGTCTTTCTCAGCAAATATTTGTATATGCAATTAATCATGATTAATTAATCGGGACACCATGTTTTTGGACACCACAATTAATTTGATTAAAAATTTTAATCGATTGACAGCCCTAATAAATACACACACACACACACACACACACACACACACACACACACACACACACACACACACGTGGCCAAAAGTTTGGAATAATGTACATATTGTGCTGTTACAGAAGGATAATGGTACTTTAATTCACCAAAGTGGCATTCAACTGATCACAAAATATAGTCAGGACATTACTGATATAAAAAACAGCACCATCACTATTTGAAAAAAGTAATTTTTGATCAAATCTAGACAGGCCCCATTTCCAGCAGCCATCACCCCAACAACTTATCCTTGAGTGGAAGTGGTGGTGGCGTAGTGGCTAGAGCACAGGGCTGCTAATCAGAAGGTCGCTGGTTCGAACCCCACGGCCACCACCATTGTGCCCTTGAGCAAGGCACTTAACTCCAGGTTGCTCCGGGGCGATTGTCCCTGTAATAAGTGCACTGTAAGTCGCTTTGGATAAAAGTGTCTGATAAATGTAAATGTAAATGTTGAGTAATCATGCTAAACTGCGAATTTGGTACTAGAAAATTACTTTACATTATTTCAGACACAGTTGAAAGCTATTTGGTTTATAAAACGAAGCTTAACAATGTCTTTGAGTTTGTTTTTGAGTTGCCACAACATGCAATCAACTGGCATGTCTTAAGGTCAATATTAGGTCAAAAATGGAAAAAAAGAAACAGCCTTCTCTAGAAACTTAGCAGTCAATCATTGTTTTGAGGAATGAAGGCTATACAATGCTTGAAATTGACATAAAACTAAAAACTTAATACAAAGGTGTACACTACAGTCTTCAAAGACAAAGGATAACTGGCTCTAAACAAGGACAGAAAGTGACAGAAAGAGATGGATCTTAATCCCATTGAGCTTTTGTGGGATCAGCTAGACTGTAAAGTGCATGAGAAGTGCCCGACAAGACAGCCACATCTATGGCAAGTGCTACAGGAAGTGTGGGGTGAAATGTCACCTGAGTATCTGAACAAACTGACAGCTAGACTGCCAAAGATCTGCAAAGCTGTCATTGCTGCATGATGAGCCTGTGAGCATTTTAAACAGGGAATCTTCAGGTTCGAAGGAATTAAATGTAAGAATTTTAAGGCCAAATAAAAGAAAAATTTAAGACCACTTTCGCAATAATAATAATAAAAAAAAAAACATTAATTCATTAGCTGGTAAATACAAAATCACTCGGGCTACTTGAATGTCTCTGGACATGTTTTGTTTTTATTTCTTAATGTTTATGTGCATTTGTGTGTTAATAAGTAAATACAACATTAAAACTCTAAATGAAATCATAAAGAATGCATGTAGCCTAAAGTATGTAGCCTATATTGTGACCGTTCTCTTTAGTCACTTGCTTTCTAGCAAGACATGACGCATTAGACCAGTGCTTTGGCATTGGCACCACTTATGTCAAACACCGAAGTGGTGGCAAAAACCATGAACTAAAAAGTACATTTTATTGGATTACATTGTTGAAAAATGATTCCGAGGGCTCTAGTTGACTGCTGTGACTTCAAGCCATCAACAGAGCTGACTGGACAGAGATAATTTCAACTCACAATTTTGGAGCATAAATTTATAGCAAACATGATTACATGTTTGTTATTAACTCATATCATTATAGTAATTTTATCAATAAGAATATGTTTGTATTTATGTGTCATACTTTTGTTTAATCATCTGTCAAATCTAACACAACAGATTTCTGCCACCACTTACTGCACATGCACTGACATTTTTGTAAATAAGAGGATTGGTCTATAGACCTTATTCACAGTAGCACCATGTTTGATTTTTAATGGGAATGGAAATGAGGCTGTGAGGGATAGACTTACCATTTCTTCAATGGCATGCATGGTGTAAATCTTAAAAAAGCTCCAATATCCCATCTGATTTTCCACAACTCATGTTGTCTAGAGTTTTTTGTCTACTGAGTGTCCTTGAACATTTTCAATGTTTTGTAAACGGAACGATCCAAAAACAGTTTAAACCGCAGTACATCTCATCAAAGAGAGTGTACGTCTATCCCACACAGTTTTTAAGGACCCGTGGATGCCCTGTTTAAAGCAGTCATGTGTGAGTCAGTGATATTTACTACTGGTACTGAAGAAAAACTGGTATGTTACATCTTTTTTTATTTTAGTGTCGACTTGGTACCGAAGCACTGGTATTTTTGAAAACACTAATACTGTATATATACGTACTCTGTTAAACGCCAATAGATCAATAACTGTAATTTTTTATAGGGAGAGTAAAGATAGAACAAGAAATGCTGGTAAGAAAAAAAGAGAACAGACTCAAAAATGTGACGCAAAACAGACTTTCTTCCCCCAAATGAGCACCATTGCTCATTGTCTGTCATATGCTAAACACAAGGCCATGATTTGGACTAACAATTTATATTAGAATATGTGTATTGTTTAAGTGGTATGCAGTGCCATGTCCTCATATTATAAATGAGGTTGTACCTCAGTTTTTCCTGGAACTCATTCACTCAACCTCACTTCCACTCACTTTCATCCATAGAGAGAGATCTGACAAAGCGGATACTCCCCTCACTCCCTTATATTCTTTCAACAGCTGTGACCCACATCAGTGCTTGTCCTCACTGATGATCTTGCATCTAAATGGTGGAAATTAGTGGTCAACCGATATACTGCAGAGAACGATAAATCGGGTAATGATAAATAGGGTGCTGAAAATCCCCTGCTTGAATGTGAGGCTACTGAGACATGTAAACGATCAGTTTTCTAACAGTTCCTTGTAACTATTCTAATGATAAAACTATTGAAACATCAATAAAATGTCTATATACAATTTGTACATATGCAGTTATCTCGTTTAAACAGATATAATTCACAAACCTTATGAAAATCCAGCGTTTCCTTCCCGTCGAGCGCTCATCTAATATCTTCCTCTGAGGCGTGCGTGTATTCTATCAGCCAGAATCAAAACTTCAGGATCAGAATCAAAAGTTCCTCTGATTCACAATTCATGACGGTCACTCCATAACAATCCAAGCAGGCGATCCAGACTGTTTAAACTGTCAGGAGATTGCTGCTCGTGCTGGATCCGCACAAGCGCGTGTGTGCAACTTCAAAGTAAAAGTGCTTCATCTGTGCTATGTGTACATTTTTTATTCACTACATGTGTGTACTGTTATTTCCTTCTTCCTAATTCATTTCTTCATGTGCAAATAAATTACAAAAATTTGATGACTAAATCAGAAGAAACTGCTTTCAATCATTAAATTTATTTTTTTTGTTTGAATTCTTTTTACAAGTTTTACACAAGTTGAATTTTTTTGTGAATTTGAGTAAATAAGAGTTTATAATAAATTTTTTTTTTACAATTTTATGTTAATATCATTTACTAATATTAAATTGTGTGATATATCAGTACTGTATCAGCCTATCGGCCAGCCTGCTCTCTGGGTATCGGCATCGGCCATAAAAAAAAAAAACAACAAATCGGTTCACTTGTGAGTCACTCACCTCCTGCTGCAGCATTTATCAAACTATATGTATCAGTGCTGTGGTAGCTCTCGAGGTTGCACAATGTTATGATTTTCCTCCTGAAAGTGACTTGAATTTTACATTTGATTCATTTATTTTGTTGTTGGATTGCTAAATGTAGATTACTTTACTTTGGAGGGATTTTAAGTAAGAACTTGTTCAATTCGAGTAAAAGGAAAGTGCAATCTACATTTAGCAATCCAATTATCCAATTATCCAATTATTTTATATTTTTATAAAATTTAATAATCAAAATATTTCTAAATAACTCAAATATATCTCTCTTATTTGTCCAATTTACTTTTGATCCATTGGACCTTCAAAGTTTTGTTTTCTTTTGCTTCTTTTGTAACCCAGCTAACCTGTATAGCTATTATATTATATTATATTATGCAATAGTAAAATATTTCTGCCTTAAATTCTTCACTTTCACACATTATTTTAAGGCTCTCTGGTTAACTCACAAGCCCTTATTTCTCATGAAGGAAGACTTTGAGATTCTGTTTCTTGCATTTTATCATCTCCACAGAAATAGAGCAGGGCATCTCCTATGTCTCACTGCATGTTATAACACTGCGTGAATAAACCCACAGTGACCACGGATATTTGACATTACATGGCCGTAAAGTGAAACTGGAGTGATTTAATCACAATGTATGGCCGTTAAAAGTAAACAGAAAATATAAAACGGCCAAATAACAAAATTAGATGACGCATGGTGTAA
Organism: Moxostoma hubbsi; assembly: GCA_032164185.1. Classification (NCBI taxonomy): domain Eukaryota; kingdom Metazoa; phylum Chordata; class Actinopteri; order Cypriniformes; family Catostomidae; genus Moxostoma; species Moxostoma hubbsi. The sequence goes on along the minus strand of JAVLUX010000011.1, from coordinate 12,162,327 downwards.
AGTTAAGTTATCAGCGGTGCAGAAATGACTTTTAACATGAGGACGATGAGGAAACTTTTTGAAAATCTATTTTAAGTGACTACGACTAACAGAAACATGTGTTGTAATACTATATCATGTTTGGGTGGGGACAAAAAGTAAACAGGACTTACAGTGCTGCCGTCTTGACAAGCGCTATGGGATGCTTTCGCTTCAAGTGTTCGTTCATGGTGGTTGTACGGCTGTGATAAGCCATTTCCAATTTTCATATCTTACACACCACCACATCGTTGGGTCTCCAGCTAAAATACTCCCACACTTTAGATCACCATGGGCAAGTTTTTTTAGCTGCAGTTTGTTCTTCAGGGAATCCAAGCTTAAACCGGGTGATGCATTTTAATTATTCCATTACGACGCACTGACGCATGTTATGCAAATCGACGGATTTCTGTAATCGATGACGTCGATTACGACGATGAATTGTCCCAGCCCTAATATACACTTTCTGACTTCAACTGTATGCATTACTTTTTTGCTCCTTTTTTGTGGAACTATCCCTTTAACAGTCAGTGGTTGTGCGGTGCAACTAAAACAAGCTTATGAATGCTGTATGCAGGCCCAAGAGATCATCCCTTTAAGAGTCTGAGATACACTATAATGGAAGTTTCGATGCAACTCAAATGTGAGACAACACAGCAGAGGATTGTTAATGTACATTTGCTGGATCAGTGCTATTGGAGAGAATGTTAATTCACTTTTGATGTGTCCATTCAATGCAGTTGCAAATAGAGCACGCTCATACGCATGTCATCGTGCAGCACCTCTCCTGTCTGTCATGTATTTTTGATGCCTGTGGAGCTTCAAGGGTGGGGTTTCAACAAAATTATGAAAATATTTGTGACATTCCAATGAGGACCAATGTGCAGCTCTTATATGAGAGAATGGTGATCTGAGATACAATTGGACTGTCAGAGGAGGAAAAGCTTGATAAATTAGAGAGACACTCTCCAGTCTCTATCTCTATTTAACTTCCTCTTTTACAACCTCACCTGTGACAATCCCATGAGTATCAGTGTCTTCAAGTGGCGAAATCTCTCACAACACACCTGAATCACAAAATCATTTAACATACACACCTGAATGTAGACCTACACATGACACTCTCAGTGAAGCACAAAAGATTTTATGAGTTCTTTGGTGAAGGCCAACTGAGCTGCAGTAATTTTTCCAAGTGATAAAACATGTTGGCGCTCTCCAGAAGGAATGAAAGTAGAGCTGAGCAAATGCAGGCATCCAGCACCCGAACAATACCTCTCAACCCCTCTCACAGATAACAAACACACATACACACTGCTGATTTTCTGACTAAGGCCCACTCAATATTCTACTATGTGTGTTTTCATGAGTACATGTTCGCTCAAGAGTTTGGAAGAACATTGCATCATGACGTTCCCATGGAACAGGGGCTAGTATTCTGTATGTTCTCAGACACATTGAACAGTTGTGGGCATGCGGGGCTCAAATTCAAATCCAGCTAGCAACTTTTCATTCCGTTCCCTGTTCTTCTCCCCATCATTTCCAGTCCTTTCTACAATTCTATATACTATAAAACTGCACTAAAACAGCAGTGTAGTGTAAAAGTTGACTGAAATTTCATTTGTGGTTTAACTATTTGTTTAATTATTGTATAATCTAATTTCTCAGGCTCAAACTTAAGGTCTGATCATAACACTAAAATAGCTTAAATTCTGTGATTTTCAGTTTAAAATTAAAGTATTAAATTTGTGCTAATAGAACTTTGATGATATGTATAAACAGCATCACTGTAAGTGTGCCACATGCACATTGAGAACGCTGAATCATTTGTTTTGAGACATTTGGAGGAACTTTTGCTTTATTGTCCTTATTAGTAACAAAGTTGTGGGAGTGAAATGTAATGTTCATTCAAACAGAGAACAAAGTTACAAGCATGCACATAAAACAAGCATTGTCAGACATGTTTATTTAGTTTGTTTGTGCAAAGTATATACAACATAGTGCAGTGACTAATGTGCACATTGTGCGGCATGCAAAGGATGTTTAAAGCGTGTTTGTAAATATTGTTTCTAAATGTTATGAATGACATTGTTTATCATAAATGTATTGCTTAGGTGACATGTAGGAAAGCTTTGTGCTGTAAAATGGGATTGTACCAGGTTGGGAGTGCCAGTTAGAATAGCCAAATCGGAGCACTGCTAGAGTACATTGTTATGCAGGGCCCTACACTTAAATATTTTTCAAAATTCAGGAACATAGTGTGAGTCATGAAAAAGGAGTTTAAATTCTTATAAACCAAATACAGTATTTTCAGTTAATTTGAAATGCTGTATGCAGAAAAACAACAACAACAAAATATTCAGTCTTTGAAGTGTGGTCCTCTTAAATGTAAGAACTCTAAATTGACATCTACAATGCTGAACACAATTTATGTTCCTGTCACACAATATACAACAATCAGATGCTGTATATTTCAGTTGGCCAGGCTTTGTAAACTTTTAACGTAAAATGTTATGCTTTTTATTTCATCCTAGCTGGTTAAAACATTTCACATAACTTCTTCAACAGTTGACTGAATGGATGAAAAGCAGCCAATCGCAGTGTGAAACATAACTATTGCGAAGTGTAGATGCTTTTGGGAGTTGTAATATTTAATCCTATTGTACTATACAAAACTTCTTAAGCTTCAATCTAGGGTCGGGAATCTTTAGGCACTGTTGAGCCCTATTATGGCATGCATATGAGCGTTGAGGCAGGTAAATGCATATTTTTTGCTTGAATTCAACATTTGGATATGAAAGAATTTGGTTGTAAAACTATGAATTGAATTATGCTAAAATGGTATGAGCTGTATGATATGAAAGGGTGGTGAGCCCATGTAGAAGCGGGGTGCAGCTCTGGTGTGAGAATGCAAAAGCGAGCATCTGAGCTGGTGTCAACAGTGTTGGGGGGTAACGCAATAAAAGTGTGTTACGTAATAAGATTACTTTTCCGAATAACAAGTAACAAAATATATGTTATTTTAAACCACAATGTCAGAGTTATTTTTTTAAATAAGTAATGCATTGCTTTTGTATACCTCTCCTTTCCCCATATTGTGATAAATCAGGAGTAAAAGTTTGCAAACTTCTTGAAGGGGGATTATGGACATCGTAGTTCTAGAAAGTGGAAGGCTTACTAGTGATGTTCAATGAAGTTGTAGTATGTGTGTGCATGATGGGCACTGTAGAATCAGAATCAGCTTTATTGCCAACTATGCTTACACACAAGGAATTTTACTTGGTGACAGAACCTTCCAGTGCACAACAATACAAAAATAATAAAAAACAGCAGCAAGACATAAATAATAATAAACTATTATAAATCATAATTATACACATACGTACGGACACACACATACATACACCCATACACATATGTAGTGCAAATCTAATACAAATCTGTTATCTGTTATGTACAGTGCAAAGTACAAATATGTTATGTACAGTGCAATTTTTTTATTTATTTTTTTCAGAGGAATGAAATGGCAGAAGAGGAAGGATGTGTTGGATAAATATAAAAAGAAGAAACTGTATATTACACATAATTATTGCTCAATGGGGCAGTTTTAACTGTTCATGAGATGGATAGCCTGAGGGAAAAAAAACGAAGTGCAGAGAACAGACTCACTGTGCTATGTTGTATATACAGCGCTTGTGGCAGGTTGAACTTCCTCAGCTGGCGAAGGAAGTACAACCTCTGCGGGCCTTTTCACAATGGAGTCAATGTGTGTCTCCCACTTCAGGTCCTGTGAGATGGTAGTGCCCAGAAACCCATATGACTCCACTGCTGCCACAGTGCCGTTTAGAATGGTGAGGGGGTCAGTGTTGTGGTGTTCCTCCTAAAGTCCACAATCATCTCCACCGTTTTGAGCATGTTCAGCTCAAGGTTGTTTTGACTGCACCAGACAGCCAGCTGTTCAAACCCCCTTCTGTATGCAGACTCATCGTCATCTCGGATGAGGCCAATGACAGTGGTGTCATCTGCAAACTTCAGGAGCTTGACAGAGGGGTCCTTGGCGATGCAGTCATTGGTGAAGAGGGAGAAGAGTAGTGGGGAGAGCACACATCCCTGGGGGGCACCAGTGCTGATTGTACAGATGCTGGAAGTGAATTTCACAAGCTGCTGCCTGTCGGTCAGAAAGCTGGTAATCCACTGACAGATAGATGTGGGAACAGAGAGCTGGTGTAGTTTAGTCTGGAGTATAGCTGGGATAATGGTGTTGAAAGCCGAACTGAAATCCACAAAAAGGATCCTTGCATATGTCCCTGGTCTGACCAGATGTTGCAGGATATGATGCAATCCCAATCCACAGACCTGTTTGCTCAATAAGCACATTGAAGGGGATCTAGAAAGTGTCCAGTGATGTTCTTCAGGTAGCCCAACACCAGTCTCTCAAATGATTTCATGATCACAGATGTCTGGGCGACAGGTCTGTAGTTATCAATTCCTGTGATTTGAATGTAGTGTGTGCATGATGGGTATTGTAGTTCTAGAGTGTATGCGCCATGCTTATCAGCGATGGTCAGAGCACAAGTCATCTTCTTATAACCCACCCTGAGATTTATGTTTTTAAAATAGCAAAATATTGCTGGTAAAGGAATGTAAATTTGAACACTTCAGTGGAATCCAGTTGTACTTATCATCTGCAGCTGTGGATTTTTTGTGCACTGGAGCTTAAATCAGCAGCGTCATAAAATTTGCCATTGTCATAACAATCACCTCAAGAGTTAAGATAAGTGTTCTCATAAGGCAACATTTTGTAAAAAAAATGCAACATTCGGGTAAGTGATACTTTGATTCACGTGATTGATTCATGTAGGCTGCATTTAAAAGTGTGCAAACACACATTTCCATGGTATAATATAGCACAGGCATAAGCTGAAATCTTCCCGTGGCGACGGCATGATTATACAGATACATACAATGTGGAATTATCGCTGACTGTTTGTGCATCCAAACTGCTTTGATTTAAAGCTGCCCATAACTACTTCTCTAGGATCAGTTTGCATCTGAACTGTTCAGTGTTAAAGCATTTAACATTCAACTTGGTTGATTCATGTGTGAATACACACTACATTTATATATAGATATACATATATACACCCATTACCTGGGTGTCAGTAATCTGGCTCTTTTTGTTTTATGTACCACTGTTTATATATATATATATATATATCAGTAAACGTGTTTAGGCAGAGGGATTATTAGACTAGTCTTCCACTGGCCCTGACATGATACAGAGGGTGAAATACTAGCTCAATTAACTGACTTAACCGAGCCGAACTGCTCTGTGTTATAGCTTCCTGTAACTGGGAGGATGAGATGAGAAAAGCTGAATCTAGATCAGCAGCTGCAAGCAACATTCTACAATGATTGTGTATGCAAAGAAAATGTCTTAATTTTCTTAAAATATTAGCCATTTTTGTTCTATAATAAACAAGTAATTTGATTCGAGAAACAAAGTTTTGAAGACATTTGGTAGCATTAAAAATTATTCCATTCAAGTTGTATCAACATGCGCGTTTGCAGTTGTATGCGACCAACCAGTGGCGTCTGTGCGCACCATGGATCAGCTCAAAACAAGCTAGACTGGCATTCCTCACTGAATTTTATCCCTACTTCTGAAGAACATCTCAAGATGACTGGCATTGTCGATGGGCACCGCATATGATGACATATATGATGCAGTGACAGTGGCTATTCTACATTATTCATGTTGGCTGACATGTCGATGGAAAAAACTAATCATGCATATTCCAGTTATTGAGTCTTTTTTTATAAATATGACTTGAAGACCTACTGATTTTAGACTTTCTAAATATGTTTGTTTAGAATGTTGTTTTGACATGTAATGTCTCTACGTATCTCCTGTATTTGCACTGAATGAACAGCAGAAAAGAGAGTGGCTGTGAGAAAAATGTAACACAAAAGTAATGTAATGCTTTCCATTGAAAGTAACATTTTAATTAATTGAGTTACTTTAGTAATGCAATATTACAACAAGTTACTTTTAAAAGTAACATTACCCATTACCTGGGTGTCAGTAATCTGGCTCTTTTTGTTTTATGTACCACTGTTTATTTTTTATTTGTTATGATATCATAGTTTGTTCTTGCACATTGCACCTGCCGGCAGCTTCTAAAGTCTAATAAAACCAAGATTATATTGGACCAAAGTCCACTGTGTAAGCCTGTTCCATCAATCCATCCAACCATCCGCTAGGACACACTACATTACAAGCAGAATATTTGTTGGTATACAATTGTTTTAGCCTCTTTTCTTAAACATATTCATATCTATTACAAAGTATATTTTTTATAAGACTGCCCTTCACCAGATTGTTTCAATGCTATTGTCTCATTCAGCTATTCCAGGCATACTCCATACATCAGTGAAAGATCTGACTGTATATTGCACATTATCTATATCAATGTTTTGGTAAATGCTTTTCTTTTTTAACTGCATTAACATTTAATGTCCTCCCACTGCAAGAAAGCACATACTGTATGAGATACAGAGGCACACGGGAAAATATGGAAACAATAACTCACCCTGATACCTAAAATAAAAAGGAATGAGCTGAACACAAGCAATCTGCCCATTTATAGAGGCAAGAGGAAGATACAAAACACACACACACATATATATATCACTCTACAAATATAAGCATGCAAATCAATGTGTGCACTAAGAATTATATTAGTCTTTGAAACACACATGGTACCTGCCAAAGAATGAGCACCATCACTTACACAGTGGCATAACTAATGTGGCATAAAGGGGTGAAATAGTCTCACAATCACTCAATTTACAACCAGAGAAAATACTTTAAATTTAAAGGGAATCCTGAAGCCTCTCTCCCATTCTCTATATAAAGAGACGTATGTATGGCAATATCTGTAAAAGAAGATGTAAGTTTTGAAGGCTAAAGAAAGTTCAACTATGTGTGTGTGCGTATTTGGAATTAAAGGACAATGCTATAAATTCAAAACCTCTGTCACATATTAAGAAAAAAAAATAGTTATGGTGCATGACTGCCTGTGACAAATGGTTGCAAACTGACCCTTCACTAAGCCCTGCCTTGAAAGTGTTTCTGACCAGTCCTATCCAAGCAACTGTAGCCCTGCCGCCAATTCTCTGACAAGCATGTACAATGAGAGCCTACAATAATGTGTGTAGTTTTAAGCAGGATTTTATCTAAATGATCCAAAAAAAATAATATTTTCAAACATTGTTGCAGGGTCACTTGTAGAATTGACATGAGGTACCCAGAGAGGATATAAACATTGTTTTTGTTTTTTTATTCTTTTTAAAAAAATCTTGAAATAAATATCACCAATAGCATGCTGGATTGAACTGTGTCTGACCACATTCCTAAATGAGCATGTATAACATCAGCGAGGATGCCCACATGTGCGCCAAGATAAATTAAAGCTAACAACTTAACATTAATCCATTAACGTATTGATGCAGGTCTTGGTAAAGGAGATAAATGTGAACAAAGAGTTCACAGCATCAAAGTGTGTGTTATGAGACGTTATAAGCAGTTCTTTTGGCTTACACACTGATGTTATGAGGTTTGTAACCGCTATCAAATGACACTATTCTCTTTTGATGTGACTGTGATAATCGATTAACTCAATACTCAACAGTTTTCAATCAAATTAGTGCATGTAATTTAATAAAAACATCAGATAAATATGCTTTACGTCACCCTTCATTCCAGCCCACGTAATAATATTATCCATTCCGTTTATGAGAATATTTTGCCAAATACCACGCCATTCACGGCAATCTCCCATTCATTCCAATTTGGGAGTTCTACAGTGCTTTCAGTGCACGCAACGGTAGCCAAGGTAGGGTCAATTCTTAATTCTTCATTTCAGTTGCAGTGTGGAGCTCTAGAGATATACGCATGACTTTGTGCTATTTAATATTACCATAGAGTACCATAATTCTCCAGTCAAATCACAGAATTATTACACTACCACTGTGTATTTGATGTAGCAACCAATGGAGGGGGGGGGGGGGGGGGGGGGGGGGGGTAAGAGAGAGAGAGAGAAATACAGATAGACCCTTTTTGCCAGAGGACATAAAACCGGAAAGGCTTCACATCTCAGTATGCTTTTTATGGCTCTACAATGTCTTCCCATCAGCCATAAACATGGCATTAAATAAGCCCTAAGGTGGACAGTGCTTTTGAAAACATAGTAAAGCTAATTACATACACAATGTAAAAATTTTAAATGTCACTGATCGTGCAGGCTGGTATACAGACCGTAACAAGACAATGAGGTATTCTCGTAACTAGTCCAGTGAAACAATCTTTAGGAAACTTGATTGCCAAATAAAAAGCACATTAAAATTACAGTGATATTCATAAATAGGGGCGTAAAGATGTATCAATCTGACAATGAAATTTCAATGCATTGATTACGGAATTTAAAAATTGATTATCATTACTAATACCCACTGTGAAAGATAATGTCTCAGATTACAAAAGCCTTCTTGCAACAAACGCGGAGCATGCAAGATTGAAGGGAAAAAAGCGTACTTTAAATGAAGAAAGTTCATGTTGCCGAGCTCACTCCCTGCGGCTGTACATAAGAGAAACAAAAAAAGGATTGAAAAAATTATTCTGCAGTGTTCGGCTTTCTGTGTCATTATTCATAACTGTTTGCATCCAAGTTAATTATCATTGCTTTCTTGTCTAGTTCTGATAAATTACATTTTGCTTTATCAGCGGGAATCAGCGTATTTATCACTCACTCATTTACTGTTTTTTTTTCTAGTGAATGCCACATAGTGCACTATGGGATCTAGGGAGTGATTTCAGAATGTACTGAACGGAACTAACCAGTTAAAAGCAAAATACCGGTTGATTAAAGTTTCCTCAATGACATGGGGCAGCCATAAATATATGAAACATCCCATCTCCCATTGAAACTTGCAGGTACAAAATACCATGTAAAACCACCTTTATACTCTACTTATAAATACTATTTAATTCTATGACCCTGCTTGATTTAAACATGGGCCTCATCTGTCCATTTAATTTGTAATTATTGGTGCAATAAATGTTAACTTTTCATGATATGTAAATCTAGAATGCTTATGCCATCTGTGTGTGTGTGTGTGTGTGTGTGCGCGCGAGTTATGCTGCATTATGTTTTCCTTTTCATATCAGATCTTTAATGCATGTTACATGAGTATTATTTTTATGTTTACATACAGTATGCAGCCACACCTCCTTGGTCCTAAATGCATCTGTTCCTCTAGTGCTCAAGTCTGGTGTACATCTGTGCTGTCTACTTTAAGAACGTTCAGTAAAAATGTTGAATCTATTTTTTGCGTATAATAAATTCAAATCCTCATTTACAAAGTTGACCATCACCTCAAGTGTAGTTTTGGCAACTTATTGGGGAAAACAAAGACATGGATCAATCTGCATGCAGACAATTCTGCACACATTGAAGTGCAGAAGCTGGTGTGAGGCAGGAGAGGTAAAGAGAGGTAAAGACATGCAGGTAAAGACATGCTGTGTAGTCTTCAGAGAGGTTGTGTGGGAAGGCTCGGCTCGCACTGACGGCTAACTCAGCTAATGTTTGTTTGTGTGCTTGTGTATGTGAAAAACCCTCTCATTCAAGCTATTCTTGCTGAACCAGACTTTTCACAATAAGCATAAATCCTGGTCCATTTAACAGCTTAATTTGGCCAAACACCGCCCACTTAGACAGGAAGAGGACATTCGGAAGAGGACATATATTCATAATATATTAATGATAATCATATATTGGGGTTCCCTGGCTCTTCTTTTGATATCTTCTAATCTGGGGATATGTTTTATCCCTGTTTATAGTCAGACTGAATACATATAACATATCCAAAAGTAGTTGGTGCTATTAATTAAAGCCCTATTTGTACGCGATTCGTTTTCCTGACAAATGTCTGACTGTAGATTAATTATTACTGCGGATGTCTGTAATGTATACTTTCGATTCGCACAGGATCCCAGAAATGGGTGCGTTAACACACTGCATTTACACTTACGTCACTTGTTAATAACCCATCAGAAAATGTATAACTGTGCTGATTAATTATCAAGAAATAGTAAACATGAATGTATGCATATCTGTAACATAATCACAGACTCGATGATAGAGTTTGAACCCGGAGGTGTAGTTTATTGATAGAGCAAGTTGGATGGAGTTAACCTGAAGAGGATTGCTGAGGAATGGCGATGAGAAGGTTGGAGACAGGCAATGGAGCTATGGAGAATGGAGCCGAGCACACAGGAGTGTTGGAGAGGAGGATCAGGGAGATCGTCGAGGGAACGTTGGAGCGTGGAGCTTGGTAGTGCAACGATATGTCGTCGTGAGGAGAAAGCAGGTAAGGGAGTCTGTGATCGACGTAGTTAGTAGATCAGACATCGAGTGAAGGGAGAGTGGGGTTTATAAGTAGTGGGGTTGATTGCAGAGGAAATGGGTTTCAGGTGCAGGTGCTTAGAACTCGGGGGAGAGTGATCGTGGAGTGAAAGTGCTGGGAGTGTCAGGAGGAACTGTGACAATATCTGGGATTATTCGAAAAAAAATTATTGGAATACCTAAAATACCAACCTAAATACAACACAGCTGGTGGCGTTAGTGAGCCTGAAATCTAATATTACACTCTTTAATTAAAAATATGGAAAATCTATTCACATTATGTATTTTTTTTATGCCCCTCCTGAAAATATGTTCCCGAAACAAGAGGCTCCAACATTCATACGCAACAGCCAGCGTTTTCTTAAATTGTAAAGTGCGTCTTTTTTTCTGGTATCTTCTTACATGAACAACATCTTCAGACACACGGAGAACTTGAGAAACATAATTTAGATAATAAGATTTAATTGTCAATACAGTTAACTATTTTGATTAAATAAAATATTTTTTATCTGTGGTTTTAGTCTAGAGTTTAAGATTTTGAGACCGCTTTTGATCTAAATTACACCTGGTCTAAATTTCTATATAAAAAATGTCAATGATGACGGTCACATTGACATGTCCTCCCCTCTGGGTTTTCAAAATAAATTGCACCCTGAACATACAACATACATATCATTATCTATCTTCAATATATATAATTTATACAAAACTATAATAAATAGAATGCACATAACTGATTAGGAACAATCTCCTCTGTCATGATTTCATCAGTTAACATTTTCAATACATTTTGTCAATTTTAAAATGACTTTTTAAATATAACTGGTGATAATTAATTTTTACACTTAACTACCTGTTTAAGCAATGGTTAATGATATCTGCCAAGAACAATAATATAAATATAAGTCAGCACATTATTGCATTATGTATTTTGGTGGGAAACAAGTGACTGAAGAGAAAGGCCATATAAAAGTTATATAAATTTCAAAATCATTCCATCTCCCCCATATTTAAAGCCAAAAGTATACTTCGATCTAGGGCATATGCTAGGTGTATCAGCAAATTGCTTGAGCATTATACACATGCGGCCCAATATTTCTAAATGTGTATACTCTGTACGCATAGTCTGTGCTTTTGCCTGGAATTATTTGCACTAATTAGTGGGTCCTCAAGATAGCAACACTCATTATTGCATCGAATAGCATACTGTACAGAACTCAACTTGGCAATAATCAGTTCCTCTAACCTACACATAACCATATCCTGATCAAGCCCTGATCAAGCATTTAGAAACATTTCAGACCCTCACCTCACTTCCTACCCTTGTGAACTGTCAAATATCTCAAACGAACACTCAAAACAACCAGTCAAGGATATAAACACAAAAGCCAGTGCACAATGATGGATTTCTGGCAGTGCGGAGTAAGATATAAATGGCTTTAGAAAGAAATGGAACCAGCTGCTAAAGTGATGCTATTGGTGTGGAGGAAGCGAAAGGAGCCCTTCTGCTTTATCCCTGTCTACTTCTGTGCCTTCTAGACAGAAGAGGAAGATGTGCCTTTCTGAAAAAGGATTTTGAAGGATCAAGTTAATGGTTTTGTGAATTATAACAAATTATCAAATCTACGGCTATCATTTGAAGAACTTATCTAAATGATAACTTACACACTTAAAACGACACTATTTGGAGAGAACTGACACATTTTTAAATATTCTAACTAGGGCTGTGAATCGATTAAATATTTTTAACTAATTAATTGCAGATTTCTATGATTAATCGGGACTGATCATGATTAAATTATGGTACATGATACATTACAACAAACATAAAAAAAATCATCATAAATATATATTAATATGTTGTCTTAAAGAACTTGCAAGATATTGGTTAGTCATCATTTATTTAAATTATTTAAACATATGCATGTTATAATATTCATTTTTTTATACATATATGTATGTATATATATATATATATATATATATATATATATATATATATATATATATACATACACACATATATATATATATATATATATACACATATATATATATATATATATATATACACATATATATATATATACACATATATATATATATATATATATATATATATATATATACATATACATATATACATATATATATATATATATATATATACATATATATATATATATATATATATATATATATATATATATATATCTATATATATCTATATATATATATATATATACATATCTATATACATATCTATATCATATATATATATATATATATATATTAAAGTTTATTACACATTTTTACAGGTGTAGCATATTTAGGGGTTTCAATGAAAGTTCGCTAACTTGTTAGGTTAGCGGTGCTATGCTATACTATTAGCTTAGCTGTGTTATGGTATTAGCTTAGCTGTACTATGTTGACAATATGGCGTCGGCAGGTTGCGCATGTGCGGTTAGTTGCCCCGAAAGTGTATCTTTAGGACTTTGTGTGAACTTTCGGCGCCATAGCAACCAACAGCAGTGATTTGTGATCTGGGTCAACTACTTCACTAATGAAAACAGTTTAATCGATGCATATGAATGTCAGTGCATTCCACAATGCACAAACAAACAGTAATCAGTTAAAGTGCCCACATTCTCACACCAATACATGTATCAAATTTGTACATGGTATAGGTTAAGTACCAACGTACCTTTACACCATAATGTGTAAGAAAACAGTATGTGTGAGCTAGGAATTAAATTAAACTGTCCTGATTCTACGTTACTAAGTAAGGAAACTTATAATGGAATTAGTTACGTTTGACAACCATTATTATTTAGATAAATGACAAATAACTAAATTATTTGTCTGAATACAATTCTCCACCATTAAAATCGTAATACAACATCTTGTTGTATCAGCTCACAATTTCTACAGTAGGGAATTAGCTTTAATAAGAGAAGTATGTTTGATTCTCTTATTGGAATAATATTATTCTCATGGCTTATTGACAATAAGATAATATTGATAATATTACACATATAGGTATAGTTTGAAGCGAAATCTTTTAGAAACAGGGATGAGATTATTTATCAAAATATGCCACAGTCAAAATATCTTTAAAAAGGAAATATGAATAATCAATCATAACTCGTTATAATTAATTATGTACATTTGGATCTGTTGATAGAATAATCTAGATGTAGCTGAATTCATATTGCAATCAATTTATCTGTTCGTCCAGCAAACACTCAGTATTGATCGTCTATCAATTCTCAGAAAGGATATTTTGAGTGGGCACACAAAAATAACTCTTCCTTAGCATGGAGCTGAGATTGAATCATTACATTCACATTGATTTACAAGCAGACCGTCAATCAACTCACAAAATGTACACAAAAGCTTTATTTAACTAAAATGCAAACACATAACTAATCTAAACAAAGACATACACACAAATCACTCATACATGGGAAAGGGAAAATGAAAATAAAATGAAACTGGAACAGAATAAGAGTAATTTAACCATCTGAGAGAATCACAAGCTTTCTTACTTCATACCACACCTTTGTTACAAAGGGGTTTTCAGCTTATACTAAAACTATGTGCAGTTTAGTTACTGGTACAATACTTGCAACTGCCTTGGCTATTGAGAGAGCCTGGATGCAGTCGCAGGAGGACGTCTTGATGGTTCCTCTAGTCGATGGTGTTCAAGTTGCATTTCTTCCGTGTTGAATGAAGAAATTATGATGAACTATGTACATTGACTCTGTGGTTGAAGTAGTTACACATGGCTTGATGTGTTGAGACCTGCCACCCGCGACCTTGTGTTTGGTCCGAGTGGTCCCGGTCAGACGAGAACAGCAGATGAGTGTAGTGCAGAGAGGAAGAGAGGAAGAGGTGGGACGTGTCTTTTAACTTCTGATGGAGGTCACTCCTCTTGAGTCTGGCTTGACCAATAAGAAAGCTAAAATTTCCAAGCAGGATATGTTCCTTTGTTTGGAAGCGGACTCATTTGCATGATTGGGGTTAGTTTAATTTATGCCCCTTTATGCTCTCTGATTAATATAGCAAGCACACAACCCATGCTATCAGGATTATATATACACCAATGTGCAGGGTGTCGCACAAGGATTAATTTGATAGCAATCATCATACCAATAATTCTACATTATCCGGTGGTTTGGTAATAAGGCATGCATAAAACAGTATACAGTACAAAAGAAACTTTACAAGACAGTAATGTTCCTATACACAATGTCCTGGGGATATACATTTTAATTTATAGAATAGTTTGTCTATAAATTAATGAAGGTCTGTTGTTCTGGGCTTTGTGTCCATTTCCTATGGGGCAAGATTGCGCTGGCATGCAAGCTAACCTCCCCCGCTTGGAATGTCACTGATGTCCACTAGTTACTGGACCTTGTAAAGACAGTGTAAAGGCTTGATAATGATCAGTGGGGGAGCAGACATAATGGAATCGGTTTGGGCCTACTTGGACCTTTGCTTGTTACAGCCTTGAGACATCTGTTGGCTTATTCATTAAATAATGAATAATTATGTGTCTGATTGGTCCAGATGCTACACAGGTATTAATATGTGAAAAAAGTATATGTATACATGCCATAAAATCATGGAATGCTGAAGTTTCATTTGCTGAAGTAAAAAAAAATCTCAAAACTATTATTTTCTCTGGCTTCTGTTCATTCTCTACAAATATACCTGTCTGCAGCTTGCTGAATGGCCAGGTACTTCTTTATATCACGCACACTGGTCTCACTCGGGCGGTTCCATTTTTGAAACTGGTTCAGACAACAGTAGTTGTACATTTACAGGCGATGCGAGGAGATACACAGTTTGCCTGTATCTCTCACATGCCTGGTTCACTGCTTGTGGGTGAAGTCTTCATTCTCTGTATAGTAAATCCAGTACTAAAAAACTGGTACATGCGTCATTCATAATGAATAAGCATGTAATACTCCACACAATCAGTTTCTGTGCTAGTATGTGCTGTCGAGCCAAGCGTGTACCTCCTGAAAATGTATATATGCCAATTTAAGCCACAGAAAGTGGGTACAAATATATGTGAAGTTTTGCACATTGTACAAAGGTACCTAGGTTTGTTCATTTAATAATTTATTTTACATTACAAATATCAGCAGAACAGCTTGTGTGAACACTTTGTGCAAAACCTGATGATTACAAAAAAATCATGATCCTGCATGTGAATTTTTACAGAGTCTGATGGGAATACTGCAGTCTCGTCACATTTTAACTTTTTGTTTAGCCTCCCATTCAACTCATGAAAACATTCTGCGTGATCATGAGGAAGGATTATATCAAGATGTAGATTGGAATGAAGGTACAGAATTTATTTCAATAAAACAGTCTACACTCCTGTGTCGCCATTGCTGGCCTGCCAGTGATTACTCCTCCACGTACCAACGCTGGCACCCATGCCATAGGTTGCCGACCCCTGCACTAGAAAGATGTCTTTGACCATTGTCATGTATCTCGTACCACTATTAAAATATTATGTGTGAAGTTAGAAAATTATATTAATTCAGCCGCTCTGCCTCTTGCTGTTTTGAAAACAAATGGGCCCTGGACACATTATTGCGCCCATCTGCCCTAATTTTAATTGTTGGTGTGTGTAAACATGCACTAGATGGATATCTTTGACAGTCTGATGTGTTTCTGGCGATGTGTATCTCTTCCATCGTGCTTTGGACTATGTACTGTAGATGCGGCTCATATCAGCATGTATTGCTTGTGAACCAGTCATAATACGCTTCAAGCTTTACAAAATAATTTTTATTGAAGGATGGGGCAGTTAAAAACACTTGGACCTGATCGCAAGTCAGAGTAAGTAAATAGTTTAATTCATGAATATTTCAAATGTCATGACTGCTTGATGCTTGATGCTGCTGTGCTTGAGTGCAGTTTAATTCAGAAGCAATGTGTTGGGTGTGTGTTATGTGTAAACCGTGAAATTTTGCTTTATAACATTGTGGAGCTTGTTCATTCTCTTCCGATTGAGTTTCAAATATATATGGCAGTATTTGAGTATCAGAACAGTGGACATTTATGTTGAAGTTTAAAGGAGACGCTGAGGCCAAAACAGGGCCAGAGACAGCGTGGAAAACGATCATATATTTCTAAATTATGACTGTTTGGAGTACTTACATTATCAATGGACCTCAATGAAGATGATACAATTATTACAAAATTAAATTTCATGACCCCTTTAACGTGTTTAAAATATTAAATAGCTGAAATGAACACGTTTCACTTTCCCAGTACTAGTTCGAATACATTCAGTTTGAAATCATGCGAAAATAAAACAAAATAAATTCTGGGGCCAGTCTATTCAAATTGTCAATAGAGGACTGCATCAGAGTGTGTTACAGCAAACGTTTCTTTGAGTTTTGGTTGCAGTGACGGAGCATCGCTTTCATGAACCCTTGTGTTTTTCCAATGTTTGACACACCATCCTCATTAAAATCAGTTAATTTGCAATGTTCTATGAGGTAATGTAAACTTGTGTGGGCGCCCTTACACGCAAGCCAAACCAGTGTATGTCGTGGGAGTTAATACACTGATGTGAAATTCACAACATGTACAGAGAAATCGCTGTGTTAACACGCTCACTTATATATATATATATATATATATATATATATATATATATATATATATACACACACACACACACACACACACACATACACAAAGGGCAGCCAGAGAGTAATAGCTGCAGCCAGTGTGCGATTCAGAGGTGATGATATATTAAAGAGACTGAGTGTATTTCCCTGCAGAGCAGCATCCACACACACACACAATGTGGCTCTATCATCACCAAAGGCAGCTGATGACACACACACAAACATGCTCACAGATACTGTACATGCACTTCCCTTGATCTCTCAGCCCCTGGAGAGTGTCATGATGGGGAGGCAAACAGCAGTAGGCTGGAGGTGCTGAGGTCCCAGTCAACAGTGTTTTAATTAGTACCTGTCCACTAGGGATGTGCACAGATAGTCAACATTCGGTTAACTGTTCGACGTGCCACTATTTGAATACCAAAATCACTATTCGGTTATTCTATACTTGCAACAAACTGACCCGAACTTGTTCCGACTGACCCAAACTTTATCTATATACTACATTTCTATATATTTTATCTATATTTTGTTTTTCTATATACTGTTAAAGGAATAGTTCTCCCCAAAAATGAAAATTATCTCATCATTTATTCACCCTCATGCCATCCCAGATGTGTATGACTTTCATTCTTCATCAGAACACAAATTAAGGTTAGGCAATGCCAATTGCTGTTAGGTGAAGGCAAGTCAAGGTTGTGATTTCTGTCATAAGCATTTCAACATCTATTGTCAATAATTCTGGAGTTTCTGGTGGTTTCAGGGCTTAAATAACATTGTAACAAGGGCTGTCAATCGATAAACATTTTTAATATTATAAATGACATGATATGGTGATTAATTAATTGAATTTAATGCAATTAATCACATAAATAAATATTTGCTGAGAAAGCCCCTCAAACAAAAATAATTAAATATATTATGATCAAATTATTATAGTTATATTTAAATAATTCAAAATATAATATACATTCTAAAAATAATAATTCAGATAATTAGACACTGTGGCGGTCCTGTGCAAGATTGAAAAAACTGCGAGACAGGGTGCAACGGTCAAAGATATCTGCCCAGCATGTGTTTACGTAGATAAAAATGGAAAACAGTGCAAACGCATGCAAAAACATGTTCAGTGTGAACAGCCCCTAACTCGTCCATTCGTCAGATACAAACCCGAACTAAACCCCAAAGTCATACTTGAAAAAATAATAAACCTGGCCCTAAACCCAACGGTTTGTCAGGACCTGTCAGATTCAGTCATAATATTTCATCAAAAGCATTTAGCATCAATTCTGTTTCGATTTATGACTTGTCGCACATGGGAGAACATCCAAAAATCAATACAGCATCTTTTTTTTTTTCAGTAATTATTAGAAGAAAAAAATCTACCACAATTCCTTGTCAGGTTGTACGGCGTCGCCATGATGATCCTAATTGCTGGTCTTGAGACGCCAAGAAAAAAATGCCTAAACGAGTGATCCAGAGGAGCACAACAACCATTTAAGTGTTACTTGGAGTAAAAATGAATTTCAGGCTCAACATGTGCAGTTGTTGGCTGTCATAACAACTCAGAATAATTAATGATATCAACGTAACTAAACCATCGCTTTAAGTTCACTGTTTATATCTAAAAAAAAAAAAAAGAAAAAAAAAGTCATCTCAAGTCTCTGAAGTATCAACATGCTTTTTGATTTTTTTTTTTTTTACCATTTTTACCAATTAAATACCTTAAACATTACACAACCCGCTAAGAATTTAAGCAGATGCGAGTGAAAACACTGTAGATAGGAAATTGAAAACTTTCAGGAATCGCTTTCAGGAAATAGGTGTATAGAGTTTGTTCCTAATTGCAAGAATGAACAAAAATAATTGTGATACTTGCCTTAGCCTGTGCCACAAATTAAAATACAATTAGGTCCAAATGACAATAAGAGAGTGATCAAAATGTACTGCAAAATAACTAGCATTACATTACCCAGTGCTTGATCAATGAGATGAGAGTATCCAATTTAAAGTCTTGCCATTTGGAATGCGGTGCCAGACAAGAACTGGAAACTCTTTATTCTCTCTGTTTTTTTCTTTGGCTCAATATCTCATCCTTTGGTGGCAGGTTGGCTCATTATAGCAGGCTGCTGAACAGGCTAATTGTCTTTTAAGTGTTGCAATAATCACAGAGCAAGTGAGGCGGTGTCTATCCCACTGCTGGCATGGTTACAGAGGTGTGGTTCTAGCACAGGCTCCACTGTGCAATATATTTGTTTGAGCCCAGCATTAGATTTAGCTAACCAGACAGGACTTTTTACTCTTCACCACCAGCACTAATGTAGGAAATGTCAGAATTGATCCTGTGATGTTACTGATTGGTTCAGAAGACAGGCCTATATTAGTTATGAAGAATTGACATCAGCAACAAACGTAGCTGTAAGAACCCAATTGTTACTTATTATTTAATTAACTATGCTATATATTAAGGCTACTTCATTTGATATGTTCAAACCAACATTCCAATAAGTTCAACATAGAGTCTGATATATAACTAACCCCAAGAAAAATATAACGGATGTAAAAATAATTGGAAATGTTAAAGTTTTTTCTTTAGGTCAAAACTTAGATGCAACTATTCAACATTATGTAACATTTTTTATGCATACTTGGAAAAAAGTGCAAATGTGTGAGAAGACGAAATGTGAACACTCCCAATATTTCCCGAGGTGCAAATGCAAAACAAGCTAAGAATATGTCAATAACATCATATCACCTGTACAGCTAGACTGCAGGGTTTTTGAGTATTGATAAACACGGCAACCAAGGTACATCATTGCCTTAAGATTACTTTTTTTACTGACATGAATGTGTCTATCAGTGCTGCACGATTAATCATATTGCAATCGCAATGTCAGCCTGCGCGATTATATGATGGCAAATTTTATTAAATAAATAAGTGCATGTGTGGACGTGACAGCCCATTCTCTCTGAGAGCTGTTTGCCCATTTTCTACACCGCTAATAAAAAGATGACCAGTCAGTCTCAGTTTAGGGAGTGGCACGTGTGGTCATGTGAGTTTCTGGTGTTCAGCGTGGGAATCAGGTGAAGATGGATGCCGAGCAGACTGACATTGAACTGGTGGTCAGAAAAAATAACACAGAAACACAGATCACAGCTTGGCGATATGTCTTTATTTCATCAGTAATTAAAGTTAATATAATATGGGAGTGTGACATGTAAATAAGCTCAAACTCCAAAACTGTCATTCTCTGTGCAGTCAGAGCCGCTTCAACCAGTCAAGAAAGAGACCCAATCTGAGCGGGAGTCGAGACCGGGAGAGATTTAAAGTTCCGCCGGCTGATGCGCACTCTTAACACGGAGACGCTTGTCTCTCATCTCCACTGTCTGCAGCTCGCAACGTCATCATGAGATCATCATGATACAATCAATCTTATGTGAAAAATAACACTAAAATTACAAAAACAAAATGTGTGTATGTGTGTGTGTGTGTGTGTGTGTGTGTATTTATATATATATACCTTAACAGATTGAGTGAACCACACTTTTATATCCAGTTTCCTTTTTAAAAGATTTTCTACGAAGTACATGTTACATCCTGCTTAAATGTCCCTGTTTGTTTGGACAGTCTTATTTTCGTGAAAATGTGTATGTTCTTATTTATTGTTCTATTTTGTTTAGGTGTAATATTGAGAAAATAACAACTTTGTTAGGATATATATTAGGATAATAACAAGGTACACGAGGTGACAGAGGGGGTACACAAACAAAATGCTGAGATTTCCCGTTAATTTAAATTTACCTAACTCTAAAATAACATTCAAATTGAGTTCATGTATTTCTTACAGGCAACAAATAAATTGTGTCCCCTCTAGTGTACAAACAGCAAAATGGTAGTCTCATAAATGTCCAATACATGACATCCAATCAAATTACCCCATCTTTTGGTCAAAACTGCATCTACTCAAGCATCATGCTTATGTGCGCATCTTACCATGTGTCATTTATTGCCAGCACACGGCTAGGTGACAGAGCAAAGTAATAACTAGTAAGATTAAAATGGATAAATTGCTGCAAAGAACTCGGCCCACAACCACATCGGCAACCACAGAAAGAACCTCTACTCCCAGCAACGCAACTGCTCCACAGTCCTCTGACAGCAGTACCCCAGGTTCCTCTAACAGCAAGTATCAGTAGCAAGTATGAGTGCACCCACTGCTACTAGCCCAGTTCACAACGTGACTGGCAGCGATGTATCCAAAGCTAAAACGCTACATCACCTTCACCAGCAATTCACAGAAAGACCATCAAAAAGGCGCAAATATGAGGAAAAATATAATTCTTTGGGTTTTACATACATTGGCATTGAAGAAAATCCCCAGCTACAATGTGTAATATGTGTAAATGTACTCTCTCATAACTGCATGAAACCAGCATATTTGCGCAGGCATTTAGAAACAAAGCATGCTACTTTGGAAAAAAAAGAAACATTTTTTTTTAAGACATTTAAGAAAACTCAGGAGCAGAAAGTCCCTTATAAACTGGGTCAGAAAACCTAAATAGGAAGGGTCTGAAAGCATCCTACATGGTAAGTTACAGAGTGGCTAAGACGGGCAAACTACTGTTGTGGAGGACTCAATTCTTGCTGCTGTGGCTGATGTAGCTAGTGTAATGCTTGGGGAAAAGGCCAAAAAAAACAATACAGAGAATGCCGTTGCCAGACAACTCTGTTTCACGTTGCATCGCTGATATGGCAGAAGATGTTTTAAAACAAGCTGTTAAGCGGGTTAAGATGGGCAAGGAGGAGGCGAGAACCGGCTTGTCAATAAAAATAATAATTGAATGAAAACTTAAACCCAAAATACAAACATAAACACATACAGGGCAGCCATTTGTAATTTTCTCTCTCTCTCGAACCGTCGTCACCAGCTGCCTTTATCCCTCGCGTGCCCCATCAGGCCGATTGGGGACCGGGCATGCGACATTCCAGCCCAGTCCAGCCCCGCCCCGCCATCCTCCACTCCACACAAGTGAATTCTATGCTTTACAGACTGATGAATCAACTCATGTAGCACAACGTGAATTGCACAATGTGAATTGAGGGACAAACTTAAAGTCTTTTTATATCGGCCATCCTTTTGAATTGTGTCACCGCTTGCTTGATGAAGAGTGGCACACAATACTGGCCTATCTGGGTGATGTTTTTCCCATCTGAATGAGCTGACAGAGTCAGGTGTGACATAATAAAATGCCTTTCTGAGCTGGCAGCGCAATTGTGCAGATAATTCCCAGAGAAGGACAATGCAAACAACTGGATTCACCATCCATTCTCCACAGCACACTTGACCATTTCTGAGCAAGAAAGTCTCATTGAAATCTCTACAATTGGCTCTTTGAAAATTGACTTCACACAAAAGTCACAAGATTTCTGGATAGCCTTGCGTGCAGAGTATCCTGCCTTGGCAAATCGCGCTGTAAAGACATTAATGTCCTTCGCAACCATGTACCTTTGTGATTGTGGGTTCTCAGCACTTACTAGCATAAAGAACATATATAGACAATGACTGTGCGCAGAGAACCATTTAAGACTCAAATACAACTCCAATACAACAAAACATTGCAGTTATGCAAGTCATATATAAAGTCATATAATAACCACCTCAATAATCGGTGTCATTTCTTCAAAATATATATGATTGGTTGTATAAAAATTACATGTTTGATAAAAGGGAGTTATTTTACAAAGTTAAATGTGTTACATGTGCACGTTTTCAAAATACATTGTGTGACTATAGTCTAAGTCTGAGAGAGGTGGTTAAGCCACTGTAAAAAGTTTGGGAAATACTGCTCAACTCCATTTATATGGCTCTAAAATGAGGTAAACCAGAAAGGTCTTTTTGCACAAAGCACCAAAATCTATTGAATATAAATGAGAAAAAAAGGGAGTATAAGATTGCAAAATGTTGCAATTTTGAATTGAAATATACTAAACACACAAAAGAAAATGTAAATGTTATAATTTCAAGTCAAGACTCAATCTTTTCTTGACCCAGGTAACGATATATCATACATCATATATACAGTATATTATTTATACAATATACATTTTAGCATTAAAATGAAGGAGCTGCATTTGTATTTCAGAATTTTAATTAAAACATTAATTGAAATAAAAACCTTTACCCCATAAGTACACCTGCAAGAAGTAGCAACTTTTAAAAATAGCAAAATACTTTGAACAAAAAAGAAAATGGAGCTTGAATCCAATCATTCTTATATCCTCCTCAGAGTAAAAAACTGTTCACCCTGTCTAACAGCTTCTGCAGCTTTGTGAATGAATCATTTCATGATTCACTGTCTTTTAAATTATTATTGTGGAATTCCCACAAGCTGTTAAGAGGCCTTCCTCTGTAAATATCCTGAATAAAACAGCTTTGATTTTTTTTTTCCCTCAAAATTATCTTTTCAAAAATTGTTTTAAAGAAGGGTAACTAAATTGTGAGGTAATAGTAACCTTGAAATAACCTCTTGAGGCCTTTCAGAGTGCAAGAGCTCAGCAGCGGTGATGCTTATAATAGTTATGATTCTTAAAGCTTGGCTGTTTTTGTGTGCAATGTTGGGGTCTTTGGGACCTCCCGCAGGGAAGACCATAAAGGATCCCACATCTCACTGTGCCTCTAAGAGGGTGCATTTCCTCTGGGTCTAGACAGATTGCTCCAAGCATTGGGAGCCTTTTTTTTCCCAGAACAAGAAGATCCCACTAAACTTTGATTGCAACCCCTGGATGACCGCTACCTTCTCAAAGCACCTGCTGAACACCACACATGGCGAATGACAGGGGGTTACTGAACGGTCATAATTCTTACTGAGAAAGGCACTGTGTTGTTCAGCAGCTGTACAGTGCATGCTGTGTGTGTCGAGGGGAAGGTTTTCAGCTATTCGAGTACTTGCAAATAGCCACATGAACACATCATTCAGCTTTGTAGTAGATGGAATAAAAATTAGCAACTTCAACAGTCCCAGGCACTCAGCAAAGATGTAAACACAGAAAACATGATGAACAAGTAGAAATGGATGTTCTTTAAAGGTAGAAAGAACAAAAAAGGAATGGTCTACACTACATGTGTCAAGTATGAATTATGTATTATGTATTTTTCACATTATATTAGGGTTAGGCGATATGTAAAAAATATTTTATAGATAATCATGTGGGCTTTCCTTAGTGTTTTAAGGTAAGAGCTACAATGCTGTGTTAAAGCATCCATAGCATAGTGTATTTATGTCATAATTGCAGCTACAACACCAGGTTTCCCAAACGAACCAGTGGTTGCAATGTCAGAAATTACATTAAGGGAACCCTGGATGGGACATTTTTATCTGAACAATTTTCAAACCATTTAAAAACAAACGGTCTCATCCAAATGTCAAATTATTTAATCAATTCCTTAATAAAAATTTGCAAGATTTATATTTATTACCTCTTACCCTTAGACCCTGGTCCTAACCACAGAATCTTTATATTGAGTTTGGAAAGGATTTCTCACAGGCAGCTTACAGTTGGCAAAGTGATCTTAAAATGAATATTCATAGTTCAATACAAGTTAAGCTCAATCAGCAGCATTTGTGACTTAATGTTAATGACCACAAAAATGTATTTAGAATTGCCCCTCTATTTCTTTCAGACGATGTTACAGTCAGGGACTTACAATGCAAGGGAATGTGGCCAATTTTAGAGGGTTTAAATGGCAGAAATGTGAAACTAAGAATTTTACAAAATCACTTAAATTAATTATTTAGGCTATAACTTTACACAGAAAATGTTAGAAAGTGATTTTATCACACTAACATCATGTTTACACATACACCTTAGCCAAATACATTTAAACTCAGTTTTCCACAATTCCTGATATTTACATTTTGAAAATATTCCCTGTCTTAGGATCACTACTTTATTTTAAGAATTTGAAATGTCAGAATAATAGTAGAGAGAATTATTTATTTCAGCTTTTGCTTCTATCATCGCAT
Organism: Moxostoma hubbsi; assembly: GCA_032164185.1. Lineage (NCBI taxonomy): Eukaryota > Metazoa > Chordata > Actinopteri > Cypriniformes > Catostomidae > Moxostoma > Moxostoma hubbsi. The sequence goes on along the minus strand of JAVLUX010000011.1, from coordinate 12,137,165 downwards.
GGACAGTGGGTTAGAAGTTTACATACACTTTGTTAGTATTTGGAAGCATTGCCTTTAAATTATATAACTTTTATAAATTTATAAATTACAGGTCCTTCTCAAAAAATTAGCATATTGTGATAAAGTTCATTATTTTCCATAATGTAATGATAAAAATTAAACTTACATATATTTTAGATTCATTGCACACCAACTGAAATATTTCAGGTCTTTTATTGTTTTAATACTGATGATTTTGGCATACAGCTCATGAAAACCCAAAATTCCTATTATTTGCTTATGTGATTAACCGAACACGAAGCGCTACCGGCTCGTGATGCACTAATGAATTGCACGTGCTGCGTGAGTCTGCTGGGTATTCTACAATATTGTCACATTTTAACTTTTTGTTTAGTCTCCAATTCAGCTCATGAAAACATGCTGTGTGATCATGTGGAAGGATTACATCAAGATGTAGATTTGAATGCAGGTGTGGAATTTCATCTAAATAAAATAGTCTACTCATCTTTCCCTGTTGCTGTCGTTGATTACCCCTCCGTAGATTGCCGACCCCTGGTCTGTATAATATAGATATATAATATAAAGATTCTTACATACAGATGTAAACATTTTGCTAAGCCTAGAATCCCTTTTAGGACTTTCCACCAACATTTATACATACAGTAGTACAGAACAGATTTGCTAGCATCCTTATTCAAAACTATATACAATTTCCACAATAGGTGCTCTTTTAGAGATGCAGAGATTACACAGATTTGGGTGCAAAAGGATCAAAATGATGGTAAAAGCAGAGGTCTGAAGCTGGACTGGAATGAAGTGGGAAAATGCTGCCACTTTTGGGGGCTGTTCAAACTGATGTTTTTGAATCCATCTGCACTGTTACGTATGCAACAGTTTTCTGCAGTATGCAAACATGTGAAAGATGGATGTCTTTGACCATAGCACCAGGTCTTGCTCTTTTTTCTGCATCTAGTGAGGTGCTAATTTTCTTGGATGCTGTATCAGGTTAGAAAGACAAAAAATGTCTCAAGAAAACTACATTCTGTTCTATCTGTTGCAATGCATCAGCTTTTTTTTGCATAGCTTTTTTAAGAGCAATATGTTCTGCCTTAACAGCCCCTTAAACTGTATCTTAACCAGGCATTACACAATTAATTTTTTTTGGACACTTGTTACTTCGTGCCTGGTTAGGACACTGTGTTAGAAGTCCAGGCAGATTTTGGAACAGAATATGAATGCTGCATTTCAGTTGTACAAAAAACACTTATTAAGATAAGAATTATTTTTTCATTTTATTTCTGGGAATAAATGTGGATGCTGTTGGTGAGCGTGTGTGTGTGTGTGTGTGCGCACTTGCTCTCCCTTTGGGGATTTCTGGTTGAAACTCCAAATGCGGGCACTTTTTGGGCAGTAATTTTGGTCATATGCCCAAGAAACTGTGACTGAGTGACATGAAAAGAAATGCCTGATTCTCTGTGTTTTCAGAGGTTCAGTGGCACTCTGCCACTCACACAAAGTCCAATGGCTTCTCGCTGAACACATGCATTTCACATGCTTTCTCTCTTTCTTCTCTGACAGTTATGTGGACACAGTTGGCTAGAATGGTGTTGTTTATGTGAACTCCGAAAATTATCTCTGACCATCTCAGGAGGTGCTCTGAGTTTAGTTAGCATTATTTCCATGGAGCAGTTTGTGTTTTACAAGCATTGTGAACCCAATTCTGCAGATTCATTGTATTTTGACATTATAATTCCAGATATCTGTTGCTGTATATGTTAACGTACAAAGCAAAGGGTTTACAGTGACATTGGAACTTCAGATCATGTGTAGTCATAATTCAGAACAGCCTCAGAGATGGTGCTTGAACAAGAAGTTTCTCTTTTGTGCATGTCTAATTTTTATCCTCTACGTGTATGTTACAAATCTACCATTATGATATATATATATACTGTACAGTAGAAATATATAATCTATACAGTATATGGAAAAATCAAAGTAGCTGGTTAAAAATCTAAGTTGCTGGTAAAATTGGGCATGCACCAGCCACTGTGGCTGGTAGGCAAAAAAAGGTATTTTCGTACCCTGCCTATTCATGAGAAAACATTGAGCTCCAAAAAGGCCACAGCTGATTAAATCTCCACATAATCACCATGTAATGAGGATAATTGTGATTGAGTGCCTTACCTTCTGTGCTGAGGCCGGGACTGGAGGTGAATTTGGCCACATCCACAATCTTCACAGCAAACTGCTGGCCCGTATCCCTGTTGATGCATCGTCGTACCACACTAAATGGCCCCCTGGGAAGTAAACAAACAAGCAAATTAGAATAGTCATGCAGTTAAAGCCATGGTGATTTAGTGGTTGACCGATTAAGGTTTTTTGATGTCCGATATTGCTGATAACGTCTACACAGCATTTCTGCAAAATTTGGAAACAATGCGCATTATCCATTGTCAAGACTGTCTTAGATATTTGAACTGAAACAAGGCGGAACTACAACCTCTTTTAATCGGTCAAGCAGGTACAGCTATTGACCACGTCTCCTGCTATTGTTGCTGTTATAACCAAAGGCCCTAGTTAAACAACTGTGTGGAACTTGAAGGCACATTCATAATGACAGCAATTTGCTAAGACAAGGTGACCAAAAGACTTTTTAGGTGACACAGCAACCATGAGTGATGCAACAAAGTTGAGTAGAGTTCAACTTTGTACAAACAAACAGCTTTATGCAAATGTAGCAGCCACCAACAGAAGTACAGACAGCAGAGCTCAGGTTACCCACCCCACCTCCTGATACAACTGGATACTGTAGGGAGTAGGAACACCCAATAGAAACCAACTGTAGAGTGTCTTGGCAACCTCCAGCCACTTAATCACTATAAGTGTGAATCCACTTTTAAGGTGCTATCACTCTAGACTTCACGCTCCATTCACTTCCCCATCCACACGCATACGAACCCAAGTTCAATATATTTCGTCCCCTGCTGCATACTTTATGTTGTTTATGTTCTATGTTTGGTGAACTCTTAACCTAAGAATTTGCATAGCCAAAAGATTTGTCCAATTGTGGATCTAAACAACACAGACATAGGCCACTGTATACCTTTTGGTTGAATTCAAAGAATGCAGACTTCAAAGCTGCATGGTTTGTAGTGTTAATGTAGTGTCCAAACTAATTCCACATTCTCCAAGCTTAGTTTGATTGTGGCATTAGAATATGAAACCAAAGGTTAAATTAATAGAGTGGTCAGCAGCACCCAAAGTATGGGCATATCTGACCAAGTGATTAAGAAAATTATTAATTCCAGGGTTTTTGCAGAAAGTGGCATTCTGAAACATCATATAAACAAGAGCATCGTTTTCCTTACCCGTTTAAGGGATTAAGAGAAAGCACTTTAACACACTCAGGTTTCTCCCAGAGAATGTGGCTCATTTGGCCATGTAAATGCACATGTGGCTTTCTAACAGGTTTTTGAGGAGTGCCCATGTGTGTGGAACAGACTGGATAACAAAGGTCATAAGATTGAGCCCAACAACAAGTCATCACAGTGGAAAGAATTGGGGAAAACCACATACACAATAAACTCTACCTATTTACACACAAATGTAAAATATTGACTGCCGTTCACGTATATGCACTGGAATCCTGGAGTTTCACATAAGAGGGAACCCCTACTACTGCAGCACAATTCTGCTGCAAGCCATTATGGACAGTTCAGGAAACAAACACAGCAACTCAATAAAGTGAATCAACAGAGAATAAAAAAGCAAAGTTTTCCTCGGATGCAATGTTTATGTCATTTAAACAAGGCTCACTGGAGTTGAGTGTTAAGGGCTTAGAGTGAGGAGCCTGCCCTCTTTCTAGGAATGGAGTAATACGTTCGGCAGCTGAGAGAAATGGAAACCCTCTCTGATGGAGTGTTTGAGGCATGGCAGGGAGTAGAGTGTCTAGGAAATGTTGGTTTCCATAAAGAGCTCTGATCAGATTTTTCAAAGTTTTAACCTATTAGACTATTAGAGTTCATTAGAGTTCATGAGAATATGAAATGCAACCAGAGTTCTCTGATGAATGGGAGCAATTAAGCTTGCTAACTGTATGTGCCTTTACTCTCAATGTCTCTTAATTCAGTAGTCTCCCCATTGTCAGTTTCAAATACCACTAATCATGTTTTTGACAGAGCTGTGGCTTGGCAGCTAGCATAAATGCTTCAGATACATAGAGCAATGACTCTAAGGCAGCAGATGTTAATTTTTTTTTTCTGGCTTGTGTCCTATTTATAAAGTGCAAAAATACAATGAAAATAGCATAATTTCATACATTTTTAGAATTGCATTTTTTCTTCTATTCCAATTATAATGTTAACCAACAATGCAATGTCAATAATAGCAATAATTTAGTTTTCAAAATGGATGAACAATGAGAATTTTCATTTTTGAATGAACTATCCCTTTAAAAGGTGCAGAATGTAAGATTCAGAAACCCTTGTTGTTAATGTCACCTGTGGCCGTTAAGTGAACTGCAGCCACTGTTACTCGTGCGCACACTCCATAGAGACTCGAGCAACGGCCAAAACAATGACGTAACGTACAAAGAGACAACGTTTTTACAAATGTTAGCAGAACTAAAATTACAGTTATTATCGTTTTACTACAAACTTTGAGACTGTATATTATATTTGACTCTCCAGTGCTGGTACAGGGCTAAAACAAAGTGTGGATATAGGTCTGACTATGTGAGACTATAGTTTAAAATAATCACTTTTCTTTGCATGAAACATTGACTGCATTTATATGATAGCCTAGGTGGGCGTTAGCTAGCTAGCCAGCTTTATCAATAGCTATTAGCTAAATTTGATGGATGATGAAAGTAGCTGTTTATAAAATAAAATGTACATTAAAAATATGTTGACACAATTCAGTATTGATGTGATTCCATCACAACTGTCATTTTGGTATATTGATGCACTATTATTTTATAATAATAGAATGTATATATTTTCTGTAAACCAAGTTACGTTACACTAATACATTTTTATTTTTTTTTGCATTGTCTTGAAAATTGTCTGGCATTCATTTCATGTGTTATTGTAGTTTAGCTAAAATTACACAGATCAATCCTTATGGCACTATATTTCACATGCTTTGCAGTTATGTAAGCTTACCTGTCCAATAAGAAGAACGCCAATTCAGCGTCGGTTTTGATCCCCAAAAACGAACAAAGGTCCCTCCAGGAATCAAATGCCCTGCCAATGTTCACTCTAGTTTTCGCTCCACCACTTATCACGTTCCCGCTTAGCCAGACAGCTAAAACACTTTTTTTGGTTTGGCTTAAGGCGGATGCACACTGTCCGATTTATAAAAGTAGTTCACGATTGTTACTTGTCAGACTGTATGATATGAATGCATTGATATTGCCATGGCACACTGTGCGACCTTATGTCAGACTTCACGACAAACATACTGTCCCAATCATCACGATCAGTAAACGTGACTCACATTATGGGAGTGTTGCAGAATAGAAGCGAAGCGGTGCAATTTGCCCACCACGGAGGATCATTTTTTCTCTCTCTGAAAGTCAGGACATCCCTCAAATACTTACCAGTATAAATTGTTCAATCTTTCTATTTTATTTATAAATAAAAGAAAGAAATATAAGTAAATCTTATCTAAAGAAGTTTACAGACATTTAAAGTACATTTATTAAAAGTAAAATAGTAATTTAAATAACTTGCAAAAAATAAAATGCATGATAAATGTAAAGAAAAAAAACGAGAAAATGCAATCATTCTCCAAGAATTTTCTTCTTGTTTATTAAAACTTATTATATAAAATGAAAAGAAAAACATTGAATGTGCTTGAGTAGAGTGATAACTGGGCACAAATGTTGTTACGGTGGTGCAAACACAGGGTAGGTTTCTTTCGGGTGCGAGAGATGAGCGGAATATCTCATCTGGCCATCGTAATAGCAGTCACACTATACGGCTACGATGCAAAATTTCTGTCACTGTCCAAATTTTGTCAGAGGCTAAAGATCATCTCAAAGGCTATTAATCGGCTGTCTGTGAACATGTAACACTGAACATTGTAAGATTGCCGATTTTGCCCTGCGACGAGAAAAATCCTTTAGGGTTCCCGAAATTTGTCTCAGATGGCAAAATCGCAGACAAAATCGTTCAGTGTGCACCTGCCTTAACTCAGAGTTTGTGTAGGAGTCAGTGTTGTGCTGGGAGCCGGATGTTTGCTGGATTCCATCTCTATTATACATGTTACCTAGTGTTGCAGTTTGTTGTCGCTGTTGAAAAAAGTAAAAGAAGCTATCACTGTCTAAGTCAAGGCTAAAACGTCACATCCTTTAACATAAATGTCACATCCTATGGATTTTCCTGACAAAAGCAACCCGCTCCCTTCACATGAAAATCAGTCTACAGGCTTTAATAGGCAACCTAAGAAGTCCGGGAAGGGCTAATTTTTTAAGTTGAGTTACAAGCCGTTCACATATTGGCAAAAAAATGGCAAATATTACATGAAAATTGTTACATATTGCACCTTTAAAAGGAATGTTCCTGAAAAGGAGGTACGAGTTGAAATAATTGTATGTGGTAATCTACATTATGCCACAAATACTGTTGATTAAGCTTAACTTGTATTGAACCCGTCACATTCCTTTAAGTTCTGAAGCTTCCAGTTTTTATTTATATTGTCTATTGTTTTATATATACTGGTCTACATAGGAGTGTAAATTTTAAGTCTGGGACTGTCTTGGCACTTTCAAAAGAGCTTCAAGCATGTCAGATCGAATATGTTAATCTCCACCACTTTTGTGTATCTCCAGAACTACTATACATGGCTGATAAGAACTGTAACTGTGCAAATCATCTAAAGCTACAGCTTTTTTTCCTCTACTGAGTACTGAGTGAAAATTATTAGATGAGCAACACACTGTAAGGTCAGAATGGCCACATTCTCAAACTAGACATATTGGCTCCATGCGAAATGTAAACAGCTGACTTGCTGTTTTGCTGCCTAATCGGTTAATGGCTTAACCAACAGCGTTTTTGAATGAATGAACCTCTTAAGGAAACTGGTCTTAAGATTGAAAAAGCACCTTATTTTCACCCTACCTACATATACAGCCTCCGGAGGCAACATTTTCCAGTTTCGGACACAGCCTTAGTGCTTAATCTTAGTCTGTAAGAATTACCCACCCTCTCCTCAGGCGCATTCATTACAGATGGCCCAGTTCACTCTGACCAGACATGTACTGACATATAAATACATAGACTCATGGAGAGAAAAAAGAAGAGATAAACATTTGAGTGTTGTCACAACCACTTTCTTTATAGTTCCTAGATCAGTGCTCCACAGGGAACTATTTTAGTGTGATTGCATTGCAGTTAAAGGCTGGCTGCTATACTCCTGTCATCTGAGTTCACTGGTTGACCTGTTAATGAACTGCAGGTGCAGTAAATGTGTGGAGGACATAGAGGAGAAAGGAGTGTATTTGTGGAGTAACAGTACTAGAGAAATCCACCCAGCCAAGCTGAAACATATACACAACCATCTGGACAGATCATGACAACAGCATTATCTCGCTTCTTTATTCATTCAAACGTGCACAATTCATACACAATTAAAATTTTAAAAAGCAAACAGGCTGTGTTGAGGAGTTTTAGCATAACTATGAGTTTTTTTAACATTAAAACACTCACTTGGTCAAAAGTATAGCCATGATAGGGGTGGGCAATATGATCAAAATCTTATATCAAGATATTTTATATCACAATAACAATATATCACGATATAGTTAACATTTTTCACAAAAAAGTAATGATAAAAATTGGTTTATATATTAAATGACCATATGGTTATGCCTATTTTTGAATTTAATTAAATACTACATAAATGAAAACTATTTCCTTTTTATAATTTTCTCTTTATTTGAAACTTGATGAACAGTCTGAGTAAAAAAAAACAAACAAAAAACAAAGGGTGATGTATAGTTTAAAAAATCTGAATTACAGATGACATAATTGTTGGGGCATGACACATTGTTTTAGCTGTTTTCCTCATTGTTGGTTAGAATGTCAGACTCACTGGCCATGTTTGACTTCCTCCATAGCACTCAATAACTCAACTCAGTGTAATTCAATTCGGTCATGCAAGTTTTGAAGTTTGTGCTGTGATAGAAAGAAACCAGGTTGAGTAGCGCAAGAGTCTGTGGAGCCCAATCTGGAAGTCTGCTGGACTCGCGCGCACTTTGATGCTTCAGAGAAATAGCAAAAGCGAAAATCACATGAAACACAGATGCGTGTCTCTGATGAGAAACATATTCAGAACACGAGATTAATGTCATTGAATTTGCTTTCGGTGGCCCAAAATTTTGATTGGGTAAAAATCCAGATTCTTAGATTTTCTCAGTCTCACGTAAAGGCGCTCCGCCATTCCTCCTCCATTTCTCTGACAGAATGTGCACCGCATACGTTACGTGAATAGAATGAAGTGCACATTTCTTGCACACGGTGGCGGTTTTTTGTAACCGCTATACAGATGATAATCCAAAATATACACCGGTTGCCAAATTTCTACCAGTTTATCATGTCTACAGGTATATCGTCCACCCCTACACATTAGACATAAACAATGTGTGATAACATGATTTTAGTGTGATAAATCACTTACTAACCAATTCACTAGCCAATTTTACAACTTTGTTTCCATGACGATTTAATGTCAACAAACCCTAAAACGACTGTAAAAATGACAATTTAAACAACTACAGCTCAAATAATTCACAAGTTTTACAGAAGAATGAATGCAAGTGCTTTCTTAAAAATTTAAGCTTCACATTTATGTGTTTAAACCCTCCAAAAATTGTCCACATTCATTTTCATTGTCCCCATTCACTTCCATTGTGTCCCTCAATATTAGCTTTTTTTTTTTTTTTTTTTAAAGAAAAGGAGGGTCAAGTAAAACACTTTTTGGTGGTAATCAACATTATACCACAAATGCTGTTGATTGAGCTTAACTAGATTTAAACCCAGACCATTCCTTTAATGCTGCTGAAAAACAGGATCTGCAGGTCTAGTAAAAGTCCAAGCCTTAGATGAAGCTGTAAGATTGCAATATGGCCATCAAACTGGAGAAGAACGTAACTTGAAGAGAACTGAGGAGGCTATTCACAGAGCTTATTATCACTGTATCTTGCTAATACTGGTGTGAGAGGGGCTGTATTTTCCCCAACTAAAAATGTTGGAGCAGATGGTGCGAGATGCAAAGCCGCTTACTGGCAGAGTGCCGAGGTGCAGCCACGCGTAGCTCAGAGATGGACTCGTCCATGCCAAACTGCTTGAACCGTGCATACATGAGACTAAGAAGCACCATAACATCTGTATGGGCTTTTCTTTTCAAGCTGTTCTGGTCCTCAACATTCCTCTCTTAACATTATGTAAACAATATGTATATATAGCACCACAGAGAAACGTAAATAACATTAAGTTGTTCCAAGACATCTATTCAAGATATGAGGGTTGCATGCATTTATCTGCAGTGCTAAAGTTCTAAAAGTGTTCATTATTGTGGAGGTTCATGTCCACTGAAAAGCAGACTAAACTCCGTTCTGTCTGAATGGACCCTTTTGTGGAAAAGTAATGCAGATAAATGTTTATTTACCTGTAACCTGTCAGGATTGCACTCTTTTTCTCTTACTCTCTCATTGTCCAACGTACTCTCTCGTCACTGCTCTATCATGAATGGAGCTTGTTTTCAAAGCAGATGCTCTATTTTTGGTTTTCCTGCTTTGCCCTGTCTGCCTAGATTCTACACAGTACAACTGCAGAGATCCAAAGACTGCAAAGCACTCTGCACACTCCTTCCAACCTGGTTGCTCACTGACTACATACACGGTTTACATATCATCCATCATATTTGGTCATTCAGAAGAAGTTTATTCGAACATTTAAAAACAACTATATGGGTGAATCTTATTAAACTTGTCAAAGGACATGTCCACAACCTCTCACCCCAAAATCAAAAGAAACAAATTATATTTAATTAACTATATTAATTATGTATTATATTTAAAATGATCTTTTGCTTAAAGAAAATTAAGTGTATTTTAAGCATCTTAACGCAATGTAACATTATATTTATGAGAAATAAGCCCTTAATTGACAACGATTCTGATTACCATCATGCATAAAATCTCATTACTACAATGTGAAAAATTATCATATTATATTTACATTTTAAAGTACTTATCATGCTAGTATTTGTTGTACGTTCTGAAATTTATGTTAAATTAAGTAAAAGAATACAGCAAATGTAATAAAGTTAAACATTATTTTATTACAGTAACGATAATAACCATTGACAATAATGCAGACACAATATGAGATGTTGGGGGTATAATGTGTAACCCTTTAAAAGAATGTTCAGGGTTCTGTTCAAGATAACCTCAACAACATTTGTGGTCTAATGCCAATTAACATAAAAAAATATTTTGACTCATCCGTCCCAAAGTCACAGTTACAATAAGGCAATTTACAATGGATGTGAATGGTGCCAGTCCACATACATTAAAATACATATGGTTTCAAAAGTAAAGCATAGGCTGTGTTAACATGATTTTAGTGTGATAAAATCACATACTAATCTTATCTGTGTAAAGTTACATCCAATATTACAACTTCATACAGGCTATCCAATATTACACCTGCATTGCATCATGACACAAGTAAACCCTGTAATCTAGTAAATGCTGTAACACAAATTAATCCATAATTTTATCAAAACATGATACATGTTAACATAATTTGAACATACTGTGGTTTTACTTTTTATAAAAGTATATGTGTGTATGTGGTTATATGTGTATATTATAATGACCGGCACCATTGACTTCCATTGCAAGTGACTAGTAATTAACAACAGCAAATCCTACTGAACTGTGACTACATTCAGAATAGAGCACATCCTCTTGTACCTTGTTGCTTAAATATAACCCATTTTCAGTAACTGAAAAATACATTATCCGAGAATAAAAAATACATTATCCATTATAGAGAACACAGAACTGTAATATACACTGATGCAAGTGCCTTATATTTATCAGAATCATAGATAATCTCACAAAAAGGAACATGTGCGGTGCACTAGAGAGCTGATTTAGCACAGCATCATAAGGAACCTGTGCCAACAGGAGGGGAGCAGTAAGTGTGCATCGGCCATTCGCTCCCAGCAGCTGCTATGGCTGACAGGCACAAGCAGTGACATGCTGTAGCACCCAGCAAGGGTTCCGTGTTTGGTGCCAGAAAGAACCAGGGAGATTAGATATGACCAGCACAGACATGAGAACAAAGGCCACAGGTCACATACGTAGGATAACCAAGTCAAGGTAAAAACAGAAATCATTTTACAGTGAGCAGGGCAGGTGGATATTTCATTGAAGTGTTTGTATGTAAGAAAGAGGCAGAGTATTAAAGAGATGGTTCAACCAAAAATGAAAATGTTATCATCATTTACTCCCCCTCTTGTTATTAACACGTGTGACTTTCTTTCTTCAATGGAACACAAAGATGATGTTAGGCATAATATTAGCTTCAGTCACTGTTAGTTTTTATTGAAACTTTTTCCCATATAATCAGGGTTTGAAATTAACTTTTTCGCTCACCGGCCACTGTGGCTAGTGGTTTTCCAAAATCACTAGCCACTCAGCATTTTCACTAGCCAAAATCCCCCACTTCACAAAAAATTATAAAAGATATCTGGAGAATGTAACTGCATGCATTTGTTTGGACATTTAATTTTAAACAAGAATGTTGTGAGTTCAGCAGGACACAGGCCTAATGGTTTAAGTAACCTATAAAATATCCAAAAGGCAAACACCAGTTAGAACAGGAGGAAAAATTGTAAAAAATAAATAAATAAATAAATAAAAAATTCCATTGTTCATGGAATTTTCAGCCCCTTTAAATTATAATTGCCCTATGAAAGTTTACCATTGTTCTACCATTGTTTAACAGTGACATTTGTAATGACAAGGCCATTAGGTAAGACCATGGTGGCTTCACATTACTGTGGTTAGGTTAATGTTGATATTCTTTTCTAAAAAATAAACTGTAGTGTTTGTTATGAAAAAGCTAATAGCCTAAAGACCTTTAGAAACTTTTAAATACAACTTTCACAGTTGAAGCCTAATAAAAATAAAGTCTAATAGATGTTTGTTGTGATGGCAGTTGTCACTTATGTGGACTTTTCAGATGGTCCCTTTTCACACTGGCGACAGAATTTTAGCAGAATGTGTGGACTTTTTAGACGGTCCCTTGCCCATATTAGGTAACATTTACAATGAATATTAAGGCTATATTAACAATCTTGAATGATTTCGCCATGACGCCATCTGACCAGATTAAAATATGGGACAAATTAAACTTTTCATCTTTAAAAACTGGATGATCCTGTATTTTACAGTACGGGTGGCAACCCTGGCTGTTCCAGAGATCTGGCGATCTCGCTGGTGTACACGGAGGCTGTACAAGCGAAACACGCTGCATTCTTTCCACACAGATGCGTAAGTTATGAGAGGCATGATTACCATTACATTTCCTTTGGCAACAGCTCAGAGTAGCCCTGAAAAAAAAGTCACCCACCAAAGTGGCCAGTAAGAGTGACAGGTAACTCCACAGAGATGTCCTTTATGGTAGTCCATGAAGGGGGAAGATGTGCTGGCAGGCAGAAATAAGAGGTGAGAAAGAAATGCAGAGGGAGAAACGTGAAAAGAAGGACAGAGAGGTGACACAGGAAGGTGAGGGAAAAGAGAATTAGAAAGAAGGATATATAGTGGAAAGGAAGAGGAGAATGTGAGAATTGGTCATACAGCAGGGAGGCTGGCAGAGGGAGAACACTGGTCATTCATGACAGCTGATATCTATTACAGTAAGCAAGAGATGATGCCAGAGGTGTAGTGTTTCTCCTGCAGAGGATAACTCCTGTAGCATAAACAAAAGGCAGCATGCATGTGTGTGTACTTGTGTACCTGCAAGCCACCATGTCAACTCAGGGATCTGTCTTTGAAAAATGGCAACAATGCATTTCCAGAAAATATGAACCAATCTTGTGTCTGTTTTTTATCTGTATGCATTGCATGTGCTTGAGTTTCTCTAGTCTACAATTGAGTTCATTAAGAAATATAATATTGCTTGTATACAACAGTTCTATAAACCACAAGCTAATATTAAAGGAATATTCCGGGTTTAATAGAAATTGAGCTCAATCAACAGCATTTGTGGCATAATATTGATTACCACAAACATTTATTTTGACTTACATTCCTTCTATTTTGCTATAAAAATCTGGGTTACAGTGACTGTGAGACACTTACAAAGGAAGTAAAATATTTTTTTTTGGTAATCAACATTACACTAAAAATGCTGTCGATTGAGCTTAACCTCTAAACTATTGAACCCGGAATATTCTTTTAATTCACTTACATTTTTAACACAATATGGCCATTTATTTTTGCTTTGTTAACAAAGATATTTCCAAAAGCAGAAGCTAGATCAACCATTCTCAAGCAATGCATAGACTGACAGCTTGTCTGGATCATTGCAAACACAGAAAAAACGTGATACCATCAGTGAAGCGTCTCAGTGCTGTTTAACAAAATATCAGCTCGGTTGAAACTATGCTTGCCCAATCAGATTATAGGACCAGAACTGTTGTACAAACCATGTGAAAATTAGCACATACTCAAGAGTCAAAGCCACTTAAAAAGCACAGGAAGTCTAAGAAATATAGTGCTCAGTATACAGGAGGCAATGAATTTGTGAGTATGAGTGCATGTGTCTGCATGAATTAGTCCATGTACTTTGTCCATACAATATGCAATCAAAAGGTCAAGGCAACTTGCCACATAAAACAACTAAATGAACAATGGAACGCCCTTGCTGGAGTTACAGTGTGACAAGCAAATGTTGATTTTAAAAGCTTGTTTAGGCCTAGGCCTTGATTAGCATTCACATTACCTACTCAATCCACACACAATAAACACAGATACGGGTCATCTCATGTTTCAAAGAGAGCTAAGTAAATACGTGGAGGCGAGGTGGTTAAATGAAGAGGAAGATAGATAAAAGGATCTTGCATTGAAAAAACATTTCAGCCAATCATGGGAGTGCGTAAATGTGGTGATGTAAATGAAATATCCAACCCAGCTGCCAAGTTATTCTACACTGCTGAATAAGATTAAAACCATGTGTTTTTGTTAGCTGACGCATTAGAAAACATGAAATAATTGTTATATTTTCTTTCTAATTTTGAACTAACCCAACTATTTCAAGGATTGTGTTCAATCCTGACAAAGCAGAGGAGAGTTCATTAAAGCAAGATGTAAAGATGATAAAAGATGATTAAGATGTGCCATGGCTCCAACACTTGAGTTTAAACTGCTGTAGACAGTAAAGATCTTCTTCAGAAATTGCTTCACGGCAAGTAAGCAAGAGGAAGTTAAAACATGGGTTATGAATAAAACCCAGCTCAAAAGACTTTTGCAAAAAGGCTAATTTTATCAAGATTAGAGCCACTAAAGTCACAATCGAGACCAGATGATCTTTGGTGGTTGGGCTGGAAGAGAATAATATAGCTTCAGCTTTCCACAGCACAGGCAGGAAGTCACTGAGGAGTGCAGCTGTATGCTGGAGTGCCCAGTGTTTCGCCTTAATCAGCACTGTGGATTTCAGGCAGAGAATCCAAACACTGCAAAAAATCCATACTCAAGAGGATGCACGAACAGAGGCAAAAAAAAAAAAAACTCTGTGCTTCAAGAAATTTTGACTCCTGATTAATTGCCATACAAATAATTGCTATTAGTGATTTAACTGTGCTTCTTGTTTAAATCTCTTACAAATGTAAGCTTAAAGGGATAGTTCACTCTAAAATTCTCTCATCATTTACTCACGCCATCCCAGATGTGTAGGACTTCTTTTCTTCAGTACACAAATGAAGATTTTTAGAAGAATATTTCAGCTCTGTAGGTCCATAAAAGTGAATGGTGTGACCTTTGAAGCTCCAAAAAGCAGATAAAGGCAGCATTAAAGTAATCCATAAGACTAAGGGTTAATCAAGTGATCCAATCGGTTTTGGGTGAAAACAGACCAAAATATAACTCCAATTTATGATAAATCTTGATAGCAGTCTCCTTGGCAATAATATTTTCAAGCGTAAAATCTACTGTGTGTTTAGCCCTCTATCTGAAATTCTCCATTTAACCAGTATTACAGATTTAAGGCCACTGTTATGATTGGCTAACATCCTTGAAAAGCAGGCACCATTACAAGTGTGTAACTGAATTTTCCAAGAATGAAAGAATGAAAACTTGCAAGCGATTTATGGAATCTCCTAAAAGCACTCAGTCCAGGCAATCAATGATATGAACATATGTCCCAATTTATGTAAAGCACACAAAAAAGACTGAAACAGCAATAGATAACTGAACAAAATCGTCACACTGTTTCTCCCCAGTACTTATCAGGCATACAAGATTTGGTTATAAAATAACACTATTTAAACAGTGAAAATAGTCAAACACAAGCTGCGAATGTAAAGGGTTAATAAATGTTTAGGTAAGTGTGGAGATTTCACTCCTTGATCTCCCGGCTTCAATACGCATCCCACGTTAGGAAACAAACGATGTTCCGGGGAATCCCGGGGAATCCCGGGGAATCCCCCCCCCCCCCGATGCACTCATTTTGGCTAAATGGGGGACATCATGGCTAATACGAGACAGATGAGAAGGCAGGCATCCATTCTACCATACATTTCATTGTCTTTCGTTGCCACCTTCTGAAATTATTGTGTTATACAAAAAATCTTTTAAAGAAATTTAGCTTTTTTAAAAAGAAGCTATTTTCAACCTCTAAAAAAATCCTTAGCGTTGAGCCCTGAAACTGTACTCAGATTAGCTTTTAATATATTCTGAGCTCATTTTAGGAACTCATAAAATGCATTTCGTGGCATTGCTATATTCACTTAAAATTGTAATTTAAATGGGTATATACCACTGGAATTTAAAGTACATGGATAGCTCAAATAATTGTAGTCAGATCAAATAATCACAGTCAGCCCAGATGACAAGAACCTCAAGGGAACCATTGTGTGAGAACAGCCTTTTGAGACAAATATGCCAGGACAGGTGAGTTATGTGCATACAACCATGCCAAAGTCCTCATAAAAGTCCCTCAGTCCAGGTTCCCATCTGCCCTATGGATTTGATTTAAAGAATGTTCCTTTATGCTCTAACAAAAGGAGTATATCACTAAAGGACTTCAATATTCCAAATGTCATGTATTTTATAGCATACTCATCCATGGGCCAGCTAGCGAATATAACTGCTTCCAGTGAAGTGGAGAAAAAAGACTCAGAGTCATGCGGGGACATGCTGCAGTATTTCTGGTACTGCTGGTAGTTCAGCTTGAACAACCCCCCTCCACTTGCCCCCAGCACCTCTGACGTCACACAACAATTAGGGATGCACCGATATGGAATTTCTGGTCAGATACCAATAATTTACAGCTCATTGTAGCCTAAACCGATATTTAAAAAAAAAAAAAAAGGTTTGATTTTCAATTTTTCAACCTGGAACTGCTAGATATGTCATTAAAAGATTCTAATTTTAAAGTATGTGTCATTTAAAAGCTTGGAATTTGGACTGCTATTTAAAGGGTAACTTCAGGATTTAGCATTAAGCTTTGTATCAGTAGAAAACCAGTAGTATTTTCTAATTACCGAGCTCCCCCCCCCCCTCATATCCCCCTGAGACGAGAGATTTATTTATTTTTAGTCTGGAAAAAATCCTCCGATGACGCAAAAATCCAGAGGCTTAAAACTACAGCCAGTATTCCCCATGTTTTCACCACGCCCATATGGGGCGGGATCTCACTCACAGAATGTGAAGATAGTGTCAGCCATCTTTCTGTAGAAGCTAAGAAAACAGGCTCTTGCTCTGTGTAGAAAGTTTGTATACAAGTAGGCTAATCACGATGGCGGAATGTAGTTTTGAAGTTGAAATGGCAGAAGGGGATTTCGAAGATCTGTTGCGAGAATCTGATGCTCGCGCTACCTGTACGAGCCGCAATACAGCGATGAACAGAGGCAGCCAGAGCAGCTGCTTTAGCAGGGGAGCAAAACCTGCTTGGCAGGCAGGAGGAAGAGCCCGGCCAGACTCGAGTTGGGGCTGACTGGTGGTGTCAGTGCTCTCGCTGTGCGCCTATGGAAACAGATAGAGAGTCCTATTGCTGTCGCGAATTTCAGCGGTACTGGACGAGATCGCTGAATCCGCTGATGAAACTGCACCGATAACATGAGCATGTATAACTGAGCACCCAAGTTTTGTATCACACATGGACAGGGGAGTCCTGGAAACTTATTTTAGGATCCCGAAGATAAATTGGAAACGCCAGCCAAAGCCCGCAGGGACAAACGGACGGCTTAGTGTAAAGTGAGTATTTTGTTTGTTTTTCTTTTTGTTACTAAGACGTCATGTACAGAGTTTGGACACCCGGAATTATAATGTTCTTCCCGCGTAGTCAGTCAATTTATCAACTAACTCACGATTTATAGAGTCACGATGTATCAAAGCAAGCCTAATTGTATCAAATTTTCAGATACTGCCGCCTGTAACCGGTAGGCGTAGTTTGGGAGTGGCCTCGTAAGGGCAGCAAAGCAAGTGCATTCTGGGAGTTGTTGTCTTTCAGCCACGTGTAAAAAATACATTTTCTGCCTTTTCTCAGTCTAGAATGCTTCAAATTCAAAAATAATTTCACATTTATACTATATAAATGACCAATATTAAATACACATTCATCTTCCCAGAGGTGAAGTATCCCTTTAAGGTTTCACGGATGTAACATGAAGCATAAATGTGCCTATATTACAGATGTATGCTGATTTAAATTAAACGTTATTGCGGCATTTATATATTAACGGATATTAGAAATTAGAAGCCTAATTTGTGTGCTTTCCATTACTGAAGGATGCGTCGATGCAGAACATTTTGCAGTTTAAAGCACTGCGCAAACTGAACAATTAGAAATGGAAACGTTGATTATGCAATTTTGAGTGGGCAATTTTGTCAAACCACAAAAATATATATTTGTAACTGAAAATACATTGTGTAGGCTATATGAAAGATACATATATAAAATACAGTATATCATACATATATCATTGCGATGGCTACAGTATATAATCTATATCCTTTGATTACGATTTGTGTCAAATTTTTTGGAAAACTAAACGTGTTTACACTACAGAATTTTGAGCAACCTACGGAGTCGTAGCTAGGTGCCGCCGACATAAAGCAAGCAGCAACGGTGGTGTGCATACCTTCATAGAAAATAACTGCTTCTAATTTTAGAACACACCATGTCATCCACCAGATGCAACCGGTGTGCAACCCCCTTAAATTAAGCTGCCACTCATACGTAACCAAAACTTTGTGTTGAGAAATTTGATTTGATTCAACGATAAGCCTTATTTATAATTGAAAAAAATGCCTATGTATAATGATAATAATCTGGATCATTTTCTGTTTAACAATATGTAAAAAGGCTTCAATATCAAGCAAAAAAAAAGACATTTCCTTTAACTGTGAACAATCTTGGATGAAAATGAGTGTATAACAATGCCTATGTGTCAGAAGCACGATGTGTAAAATGCTATCTAGGTAGGCAGCTCACTAGGGTTCAGAATAGAGAATTTTAAAAATAACCCTTTTATTAATTTTATTTAATATTTTTTGGTGCTTTGTACCTTCTAATTCGTTTTTTTTTTTTCATCTAAACTACTATTTTTTTTACATATTGTCATAGCTGCTAATGCAAATAAAATCTTGAAGAGAGAGAAAAAAGTAAGCTGCATCATAAATGTTTCACTTTCCACACTTTTTCAAAAATAATTTGAGACATTTGCAAGGGATTATGGGTGATTGAAGGCCCGATGCATCATCCAAAATATGGCAAACGAAGGCTGCGAAATGAGGCTGTCCCCAAAGGTCCTCACAATTGTGACAGCCTTTGACAGTGCTTGATGACGTTGCAGCTGAGATATCCAGCCTAATGAGGCTGTAGCCTTCCAATTGAGAAGCACCCTAAGTGTTTAAGGATCACTACAGCTAAAATCTCTAATGCTCTGCAGCTGATGCTGGATTTGCAACAAATAACACTTTCTGGGTCAGAAAACTGGAAAATGCTGCCTTTGGAGTCTGTATACAGAGGTAGGATTAAAACCTTACCTCACCTTATTGTTCACTTCAATCCATCTTTAACTCACAAAAAAACAAAATCTCTCATATCAATAAAGCTGTTTATTGTCAATATTCTTCATGATAAGAAATGCACAGTGACACATATATTATGATTCAATAAGTCACATTATCCCGTTATGATCAAGCTGCAGCATGCGTGCTCGAGGGATAAACGTCCCCGCTGAGTGTCCCTCAGCTGGGTGCAGTTTCAATCTCTCCCGCTTAGATCGGGAAATATAATTCCCTCATACTTTGCGATCTACATCACCTGAAGATGTGAAAGTTTAGAGTGCATCTGAACAGATGCCAACTACAACTGTAAGACATCAGATACTTCATATGCCACTCCCTGAACCTTGTCTCCACCGAACCTCAACGAAATGTCCAGCCGATTGAACTGCGATACATAGAGCTCATAGAGCTCTCACTCTTTGTGTTCCTTGACACAGTCACCTTCAACTTGCTCATAGGGGTACTAAATGCAATTATTATTTAATCATTGAATTTTTATACACAATTTACAATCATATTTAATCAAACTACACAATGATCACTCAAAACTGTAATATCTATAAAGTCTTAATTCATTTTTTGTTAATGTATGATTTCCTGTAAAGCTGCTTTAAAACGATGTGTTTTGTGAAAAGCACTATACAAATAAAAATGACTTGATCTGTGTAATTCTTCCTCTCCTCAGTCAAGCACGAACTGCAGAGCTGCTCTCTCGCGCATCATTAGAGTTTAATGTGATCTCATGTTATGTTAAATTAAATCGAATGACTATTCGAAAACAGAAATTTTTGTCTACAATTTTTTTTTATTGTTGACGTTGTCGATAATGATGAATAATTGTTTCAGCCCTAATCAGTTCGACATGTCAGTGGCAGTCCGCAACTAAAAAATACAGGAAAGATCCCTCCAAGGATTTAAAAATAAAAAAAAATCTAACAATACCTCACAAAAGATCAAGCAAATGTGCAAACATCGAGCAAACACAGAAGATTAAGACTAAGTGAACTTCATTATCATGTTTTAAGCAGAATAAAGCAGCACATCTTTCTCCTCCCCTCAGTCTCTCATCACCGTTCCAAACACTAGACCAATACAAGAAATGTTATTTGGATTAAAACAAAAAGCTAGAGCCTTAAGAAGGCCTCTTACCGTAGTCTGAGATGGATTACATGGCATCAGACCAATCACTGGAACAAGGACACTATAGGACTAATTTAAATGAGTATTAAATAGGGCTGGGCATCATTAAAAAAAATTAGATATCGATACAGATATCTTGACTTCGATACCGGTTCCTAAACTACTTTTTTCTATACCAATTTTATAAAATCTGTTTTAACAAGATTACAAACATTACCTAAAAAAAACTTTGATTTTATGTTTTCAGTTTGTGACTTTTTTTACAGACTCATAGACTCATCTCTTGAGCCTTCTGGTCTCCTCATGCCACGGTCGGCAGGGGCAGAGGCTATAACATTAATGTGAAGAGGGGGGAAAAAAAAAACAAGAAAGCTAAACTGTTAATTTAACCAACCCTAAGTATAAGTACAGTTTAACAAGATAACTAGTTTAATGTGAGTTAAACTTGATCAGTTACTGTCAACTTTAAAGCATTTTAGCATCGATTTAGCTAGCTATCTATAGCCATATATCCAAATAATATCTAACGTTACATAGGTCCCAGTTTATAGGACTATGTCACCGCGCACAAAAACGTTAATTTAACAAGTACACAAGCATGTACTACTACAAGTTATCCGATTATGTTTGTTGGTTTGTTTGCTAAACATTTACCAACCTGTCAGAGCTCCAGTCACAGCGCCGCTTCATTCATCAGTAGTTTTGGAGGAGGACTCATGTGGTGGGCATGTTCAAAGAAGCTCTGTGGCAGGAGGCTGCTGAGAGGATGACTGCACCGGCTCGGTCTTCTTGCAGTCGAACACGGAGCAACTTTCTGCTCTTAAGTTTATTCAAGTCAAGTGCTTCATCAGATTTGTCGTGTTGCCTGTCTTGGCAGGAATTATCTTGTCGCAAATATTGCATTGCACACTGCATCGAGCCTGGTGAAATGTAGCCACACTTTTGATCTTTTCCACATCTTTTACATCTATGGGTGTTGGGATGCATACACACTACAGCCTCACATGTGAGCTGCGTCTCTGGGTATCGAAATTTGGTACCCCATAGTTTAGAGGCAATTCAGTCGGTGCCTAAAATGTATCAACTCGATACCCAGCCCTAGCCTTAAATTTTAAAGACAAAAACTCCATTCGTAAGCAACACTAGGTCTCAGGACATGAAAACACACACACAAACACACACAGTACACCATACTCTCATGTGTAAATGCAGCCAGTAGGAAAGTGTTGAGGATATGTCTCAATGTTTTTACTGCACATATTCACTTCATTACACACTGCTCAACAATCAGTTCTCTTCATTCCCTCTTAAAGGGTCAGAAAATGCACCTACTTGATTCCCAATTTTTTGCACCTTAGACTGAGAAACAAGTCTCAAAATGGGTGGGAAAATATGTAAATGTATGGGCTTGGTAGTGTGGGCGGGAAGAGATGGTTGCTGAACCTCACATTATGTGTGAGGATGAAAACAAATGAGTTTGGGTCTGTATATTAATCATGGGACCAAAGTGTGAAGAGTGAAAACGATTGAACCGTTTGCAAATCTGCAAAAAGTTTTGGATAATTTGTTCAAACTTTTGAGAATGAAGTGAGAACAGCTTTCAAACATTACCCTCAAAACCAGCACTGCTTTAAGACTTTACATTAATTCATAGATATTTATTCTTACACGAAGTGTTTCAGGTTTAATACAAGTTAAACTGTATAGACAGTATTTGTGGCATAATAATTTCAACCCTCTTTTTCTAAAGAAACAAATTGCGTGCAGTTAAGAACATGCACAAAACATATACACCGTTTTTAAAAGTAGGAGGATGCGATCGGCCTCCACAAATACACATGTGCACCGCTGCAATAGCGGCTGGCCAACAAACTTGCTAGCTTCATAGACATTGCGTCAATTTTAGTTTTGATACCATAAAGAAATGGCTCAATGAAAAAAACTTTTCCCTTAACAACAAACATAATATGTGCTCTCATGTTTTTCAGTGATGTGCTACTTGAACATCAAAAAATGTGTTTTGGGGATTCATGACCCTTTAAAGTCTAAAGTGACCACAAGCCATCAGAGCATCCCCACATCTCGATCTCACAGAGAAACTGCTTCACTAACTGCACTGAGCTGAAGTATGAAGCTCTCTCTGTCTATAATGCTCATTAGCATATCATCAGTATGGCCTGGAAGCTGGGTGGACCTTTCTAGTTTTAAAGTATTGTATAGTATAACTTCAATTATCCCAGAGCCTACTATATTTATATCAGATCTATATCATATTGTGGGTCAAATTTGAATCTGTTCTTCACACAAAGTATCATATGGCTTCTGAAAACTTCAACACAGGAACAATATGGATTACTTAATTATACTACTATTGTGGTGTATTTTATGGTCTTGTCACCATTAAAAAATAAAAAATAAAAAATCTCACAAACTGAATGAAACCATCATAATGTGACATTAGGTAAATGTGTCTTCTGTGTTAAGTAAATGTCATGGTATTAAGCATTCATTTAATGTCATTGATATGAAGGTATTTTTGGTGCAAAACAACAGAGAGAAAAAAATCTACAAGTTTGAAACTCTTAAAACATTGTTTTCTGTGACATCAACTTTATTGATACACATGTGTGGCTAATCTCTACAACTACAAATTCCACTGTCACAGACGCTCAGTTGTTTTGCACCAAAAATACCTTCATACATTGATTATAAGTAAAATAAAATCAACTGATTTATTCCATATGAGGATTTGTATAAAAAAAATAAAAAAGATTAAATCACTGTTATTATAAATAACATTTATTTGAACGATCACCATATTCTTAAATACTAAAATGAATTGGTAAAGTACAGGCTAGACATTTGCCAATATTCAACAAAAAGGTATACCACGATAATTAACATGAACAATATTGTTATTGTGAGCAATTCAACATTTCAAATGTTTCAAAACTTTCTAGATAACCTATTAACCAAATTGCTTTGATTTTTCTGAATGTGCTGTAGCATTTCAATCAATAAATCAACATTCCCAACACTCTTACAGTAATAGGAAGACATAACACATTACAAGGAAACTCTAAAATTCATGTTTATTTTTCAATGAAACTTTTTCCTTAAAATGTTACCATTGTTGTTACTTTTTTGTTTGCAATGAAAATAAACCATAATAGATTATATAAATGCAAAACAGAAGCATTGGACTCAGAATTTTGAAAGCCACCGTGTCTCTTTGAATCTAATATGGTTAGATCTTTGCTCAGTTAATTTCTTTGTGAACTTTTAATTAAAAAAATACAAAACAAGTAACTAAATCTTGTAATTAAGAACAACAAAAGTTTATTTATCTTTCAACCTATTTTGTAATTCTATACAATACCGTGATAATACCATACACCCGACTAAATGACAGCTTCTTCCCCCAAGCAATAAGACTTTTGAACACATGATCTCTCACGATCAACAATCAGCACTGCACTTTATTAATCATCACTCTGTCAATATATTCTCCCAATTCAATTAGTGTTTATATATATTTATACCCGTATCTAGTGTATGTGTATTCTACATTGTGTGTATTGTGTACATTAGTTATGTAAATTGTTGTGTAAGTATGTGTACATTTGTTATGTAAATTGTTTTGTGTAAATATGTTGTTTATTGTAAAGTGTTTTATGTCTCGTCACTGTTATGACTGCTATGTTACTCGGAACTGCACACAAGAATTTCACCTACTGTTGCACTCGTGTACACAGTAGTGTGACAATAAAGAGATTTGATTTGATTTGATACATGCTTCAGCAATTATCATGATATCAAAATTTGTACAGGTATTTCCGACCAACTTTTGTCATGGTTTTCCTGCATTAAAATTTTTCAAACTCGAGATGAATATCTGGCCTTGAATAAGCTGCCATCCGGTGCTTGATACGATTTATGCATTTGCGCAGTGCAACTGAAGCCTGATTTTCACGTGAGTGTGGTGCGAGGCATCACAGAAACTTGCACAAGTGATCTTAATGAAACAACATAAAAAATGATTGGTCAAACTATTAGTGATAATTCAATTATCAGTGCTACAACAAAACTATGATTTTCCCATTATCGGCCAATAATCTGGCCACTGATATATAGTTCATCCCTATATCTGTCTGTAAAACGTAAGCAAATGTGTGCTAAAACCACACTTTAAGAAAAACTATGATTACTATACTCAAGAGATCACATTCAAAAAGACACATTCCCAATATATGGTCTTGAAGCTTGAAGTTAAAGAAAGAAAAGAAGAAGAAAGTGCTATATATTTAAGAATCTGTTCTAAAAAAAATGTACCATTTATTTATTATTTCTACACGGTAAATGACCGCTTTCCTAGTGTCTTTGTTTTGCTCTGTTCTGACGATCTTCTTTCAGTGTGTTGATATGCAGACCCTTTTTGAGCACAAACGAAAATGACATACCTGAGCTTAATTGGTTGTATTTACTGGACCCTTTGGAGTATGGACACAGTTGTAGTATCTTTTGAAAGAAGACACTTTGGGCTTCATTTCTCAAGTTTCAGAATTGATAGATGTTGTTACTATTTTAAAGTTAGAGAAGCTGAATTTCATAGTAATGGAAATATTTTGTGCTGAACATGTTTTTATAATCTAAAAAACAATAATTGAAGTGCCATGACAACCCAGAAATACAATGTTCTCAAAGCCACAAGTCTAAAGAAGTTACGTTTCAAATTTGAAGATGATCTAACAAATAATGAGGTTTCTGCAAGCTTTTTTCTCTGAAAATTTTACTCTGTACAGAGTAAAATAAAGGCTCCGCCTTTCAAGACGACACAAAATCTGACTGCACTGCTTGGCTATTATGAATAAAACTACACCACATTTTTTTAAATAGACTTTGGAGACAGGCTCATTTTGTTTACGGGACATTTTGTTATATATAAGATAATATATAGTTTTGCAACATGAATGCTGCTCAGATTGCATAGTTTGTTGAAGAACGATGATGAAGGGTAATTCTTTCTGGCGATATCTCATGTAAACAATGAAGTATATATCAATATTTCTCAGATCACTTTTATGGACAAAAAGTGCTATTGAATGTTTTTCAATGAATGCTTGTCATGGACAATTGGCCCAAGTGTGGTGAACTGGATTCATCTGGTGATCGTGTTTTCATAACAAAGGTATGAAGTCCCGTTTTGATATTGCATGTTTTCATTTGTACTCCTGGCACAAATAACTAAATTGCTGTTTCTGGAGCATTGCTATCATTAAACAGAGAGCGGATATCAATGTTGAACCTTTAGACCTTTGAAAAGAAGTATAATTTGTTAACATTCATTACATTTTTAGATGGTAAATTATATATTAAATGCAAGCCGATTGACGTCACCACCGAGTGCGAGGAATTGCGTATCAACAAGTTAAGAAAGACAATATGTTGACAACCTCACAAGCACAGAGAACTGTTCAAAAATGCTCTCACCCGCGTTAACACTTACTGCTGAGACTCCAGCAATAATAAAGCTCCAAACCACAGAGGTAAAGTGCAATAACTTAAACACCTATTTAGCCCTCAGTAAGGGGTAAGTCTGCCCTGCCTGAGTTTGATCAGAGTCTGTATGCTTGACAGTACTGTCTCAAGATGTCCGGAGCCAAAATAACCTTGGTTCTGAGCATAAAATCAACAAAATAGTGAGGGTCACCAGTAGGTGAGCACAGCTAAATTGATGTGTTAGATCAGATTGATGAGTCACTAAACTACAGAAAACTAGAACTCTAAACTACATTCTAAACAATTTTACACATTAAACTAAACATGTCTTAACCTAGATATCAATGTTCATGGTCACAAGGCATGGTTTCAATGGTCCAGTTTGAAATTCCTGTGCCACTTGTGGTCAGAAACAGCGCTGCATCTCAAAACAGTTAGCTCTGATGGAAATGGCTTTATACTTTTATTTGGTGATTACTAGGGCTGCACGATTTAGGAAAAAAGTCATATTGCGTTTATTGAGTTTAAGATTGCGATATAATAAACAAATGGTATCATGAGTCAACTTTCTTGGTTATCAAGAATAATGCACAAATAGATTACTGATAATGCTGAAATGTGTATTTCTCAACTCAACATACAAACTAGCAACAACAACAACTATAAATGCACAGTGTTTTCAAATTAAAATATTTTTACAAAATTAAATAATATCTTTGCTTTACTGAAAACTTACACCTAAATAAAATAGAACAATAAATGGGAACATACAAATTTTCACGAAAATAAGATTGTCCAAACAAAAAGGGACATTTAAGCAGGATGTAACATGTACTTTTCAAAAGAGTTTATACAAAGGAAACTGTTTATAAAAGTGTGGTTCACTCAAGCCACTAAAACTGTTGTTGTTTTGTGTGTGTGTGTATACACACACACACACACACACACACACACACACACACACACATTTTATTTTATTGTTGTTGTAATTTTTATGTTATTTTTCACATAAGATTGAGCTTATGATGATCACATCAATGATGCAACATGTTGCAAGTTGCAGACAGTGGGGGTGAGAGACGCGTGTTTCAGTGTTAGAGTGCGCATCAGCCGGCGGAACTATAAATTTCTCCCGTTCTCGACTCACGCTCAGATTGGGTCTCTTCCGCGACTGGTTGAAGCGGCTCTGACCGCACAGAGAATGACAGTTTTGGAGTTTGTGTTTATTTACATGTCTCCCATATTATTAAGGATAAAATAAAGACATATCGCCAAGCTGTGATCTGTGTTTCTGTATTATTTCTGTGTATTTCAGGCCACCAGTTCAGAGTCGGTCTGCTCGGCATCCATCTTCACCTGATTCCCACGCTGAACACCGGAAACTCACATGACCACACGTGCCATTCCCTAAACTGAGACTGACTGGTCATCTTTTTATTAGCGGTGTAGAAAATGGGCAAACAGCTCTCAGAGAGGGAATGGGCTGTCACGTCCACACATACACTTGTACAAGAAATGCTCCCAGAACATACATGAAAAGAGCAAATAGGAGACAGAAAGACAGGTAGAGAGGAAGGGACAGCAGGCAGACAGGCTGAAGGATGCTGCGGGCAATCTCCAGGGGTCTGTGGCAGAGAAGACAGCAACCTTAGCTTCCATTAGAGGTGCGTCACTCTGCACCTTTTCCCCTCAGACAGCGCTAATGATTTCCTGTCAGCGCTGGCCAACACACACACACACACACACACACACACACACACACACACACACGACTGCATGTGCTGCAGAAAGCACTTCCCACAGCAAATAAATGAAGATGATGTATATGCTGGTGGAGGTGGAAAGTCACTAGACAACATGTTGAGTGGCAAGTCACCGCCATGGAAATAATTACAAAAAGGTTTTTCTTCATGCATTCAGTTGCACTTAACTTGAATTAACAATTAAACCAAGTGGCGAGGCAGAAGATTTAAAACAAAGTGCAAAAATATGTATACGGACTACTTTTATGGTACTTTAATATCAGGTCTTTAATTTTTAAGATGGTACTTGCCAGGTCGTGGTCACTGCCAAACTCCAAGCCAACAGTAATTAACAGTGGCCACTCTTTCTCCAGTGTTTTTGCTCTCTCTTTAGCTTGTTGGTCCTCTAGTGGCTAGCTGGTGTCAGCAGCTCTTTATGGAGAGCAGCTGTTACATGTAGTACCTGTGCCAGCTGGGCACACCTCCCTGTTGGCCAATGACCACATCTGCCACAGCTAATCAGAAAGATTCACTGCCAGAACAAAGCTTGATGGGACAGGAGTAGAGAGATCTTTGTTCATGTGGCTAGAGGCCCTGGGCTGGGCAATGCAATGCCTGCTGTGCCTCTCTGTTCAGTGGGCAGAGCCATAAGATCGACAGAGCACACAAGGCATCGACAAACCTGTGACGGGGTGTCGATTAAACACTAATGCCGAACTGGGACATACTGCTTGAAAAATATGAATCAGTAAAGCTAGTTGCCTGTTAGATTGGTGATTTGATTAGTGGCTATTCTGTATATAGCAATACATGGAAATATAAATAAATAAAAGCTGATATAAAAACTACATGCATTTCCCATCAGACCCTGGCATGACATTCATGAAACAGAGTGAGAGATGGAAAATTGAAGGGTCATTGCCTTCCATTTGCCCTTTTTAAACAAGGGAAGTGTTTTGGCAGGCGCTGGGGGTGATGAGCAGTATGTCTGTCCAGGCTTCTGTGCCAGCAAGGCACAGTGTTACAGATTTAGAGACAACAGGAAAGAGAGGGAAAGCGAGAGAGGGACAGCCCACTACTCTGGCAATCAGGGACAGGTAATCGGTCTCAAACCTTCTTAATGTAATCAGACCCACAAACTATCAATTCACTGCTCTCCTGTTGCACTCAGCAAGAGAAAAAGGGCAGTGGACTAAAAACAACGTCATGATATTAAGTCACAACGAGAATGCTCGCTCACTTCAGTGTTTTAAAATAGTGTGCTAATCTTACAAAGACCAAAGAACATGTCCAGGTCACATTTCACCCCAAAAATTGAAAGAAATAATTTTTTGTTTTTACTGTTAAAAATTCTTAGAACAGTAAAGTTCTAAGTGAAGTAAAGTGAAAAATCACTGCCATTACTATAAAGCATATATTGTGATATATTATTGAAATTGCAAAGTATGTATATACCATATGGTAGTGTTGTTCTGAATGTCATATATGATTTAATTGAAAAACAAAACAAAGAATAATTTTTATCAACAGCGCTCGTTACACCCAGAAACTGTTCAGTTGTGTTTAATGGTTTGGCTGACTTTTTAAAACCATTAACCTTATCTCAGGCATTAACCAACATATTAAATCCAGATAATGACTAGTGAAAATCACTCTAAACTCTGCTCTTCACGAAGCCCTGTATGAGTTATTGACCTGACGTTTATGCGCAGTTGTGCAGCCAAAAGTTGCCTGTCCTTTCACAAAAGGCCAAGAGGTTGAGCGCTTAGTGGAAGAGATCTCAACAGGTTACTGTTAGCCCTTTTCCATCTACATGTTTCGGGGGTGGGGTCCTGAGCTGATGCGAATTCTCAGTGTTCTGTGCATTTCCACTGCAGAAAAGGCCTTCCGGAGCCGGAAAACTGGTTCTGCACCGGCCCTAAAAGCTTACTGGTCTCTATGCAGGAACCGATAACATCAGGGGCCAGAGGGTGGTTTTGTCACCAGGTAAAATTTTCTAAACAACAGCAGCAGCTTCTGTCTGCAGCAAGGAGTACTTCTTCACTCTATAATAACAACATTAAAAAAAAAACACAAGAAATTTCAGATAACTAATGCGAAGGAAACGAGCACTCAACATGCAACATTGTCACCTACGGAGACCCAAGATAAACTAGAGAAATCGCAAAGGAAAAAAAATGGAAACATTTACGAGGAGAATCGGCAAGAGATGATACATGCTGGATTCAATCGTATGATTGATCAAGTCAGAAGAAGAAAAAAAAGCTTAAAAGAGAGCACAGAGACCATAAGAAGGAACTAAGCAAAGTGGCAGTGGACGCAGCAACAATGTCTTGGACACTGACAAGCCTGCTAACTAACTGGGGCATTGAATTCAGTCAGTCATGCTCAAGATAAACAAATCACCAGGTTTCTCTGCAGCTGATCTTAGTAAGTTAATACTTTTGCCAGCTTTGTCAGCTTTCCAAGCACTCTTCTCATCTTATTATGTGCATTGTTTTGTTCAGTAATGTGATTTCTGACCAGCTACTCACCAAGTTAGAAATATCATGTCTATCTGTTAAGTAAACTAGTGGGATTCTCAGTCCAGGCATCACTTAATATTATATGCTAGGGCTGGGTGATAAAATGATCTCTATATTTATTGCTAAAAAAAAAAAAACAATCCACAACATCGATGATCAACTTTAGTAGTTTTCTATATTTAGCCAGTGTTCTACAGTGGATATAAAAAGTCTACACACCCCTGTTAAAATGCTAGGTTCTTGTGATGTAAAAGAATGAGACAAAGATAAATCATGTCAGAACTTTTTCCACCTTTAATGTGACCTATAATGTGAACAATTCAATTGAAAAACAAACTGAAATCTTTGTGGGGGGAAAATTTAAATGAAAAACCTTACATGTAGCACACAAGATTGATCTTATCATGATGATGACATTGCGATCTGCATACAGCGGCGGTGAGAGACGAGCTTCTCCGTTAGCGTGCGCATCAGCCGGCGGAATTTTTAATCTCTCCCGCTCAGATTGGGTCTCTTCCGCGACTGGTTGAAGCAGCTCTGACCGCACCAAGAATGACAGTTTTGGAGTTTGTGTTTATTTACATGGCACACTCCCGTATTATTTGAAGCTTAATTTAGGATCAACTAAAGATATATCGCCATGATGTGATCTGTGTTTCTATCAGACACTTGAGCTGCAGTGCTCCTCTCATCTCGCGTGTCATCATTATAGACAGATCATCTTTTTATTAGCTGTGTAGAAAATGGGCCGTCACGTCCACACGTGCACTTATTTATTAAATAAAATCGCAGCATTTTGGTGTCATATAATCGCACAGGCTAACATTGCAATTGAGATATGATTAATTGTGCAGCACTAGTAGAATGCATTTAAAAATTTATTAAATTAGTACTTTTACGTGTGTTGCTGTGTCAGCTAATGAGCATGCACTCTAACAAACCACAATGGCATTGAGGACACAAATCAAGGTGTCTAACTTGAGAACACACATGCAGTCTTCTCATCCCGAAGAGTTTTCTCGAGAATATCATGATGAGGTGCCATTATTAAAACAGTCCAGGGTATTACTGGCACATCGGTCAGAGCTGAGCGTGTTTTTTCATCATCTGGAAACATTGTCAACAAAAACGCTCAGCCCTTGCTGCAGATCAAGTTGACCGTGTGGTGTTTTTGACAAACAATATGTAGATATATGAGTGAGAGGATAGTTTCAGAATAACAGTTTGCCATTTTGTGTTAACATAATACATAATGCTGTCTGTTAAAATGTGTTTTCTCATATTACTGATGCTCTTCCACCTATATGCACTTTTGTTACTTACATGTAACTTACTTGCGTGCACATTTAGGAAATTATATTTGATCTATGAACATTTGTTTAAAACGTTATGCACTTTAAACAAAGTCATGTAATTTCATTTCAATTCATTTCAAATTTGGATTATATTTGCTCATTGCACTCACTTGTAATAATATACTATTAATTAATTAAGTAATTCAAATTAAGCTTTTCAACCATTTTGACAGCCCAAGTGGGTGCTAGTTCCACACCCTGGTCACTGTTTAATATATTTGGTGACTTCAACAATATCGGGAAATGGCAAAGCCATGGATCTGGGATCATGTCTCTTCGGAATTGGCATCAGGATCCTTTTAAGACATTGTCGATATCTGATTACATCATCCCATCACCCAGCCCTATTGCTCTCTGTGTCATGTTGCTGTAATTTTGTTGTTTTCAGTCAATATTAAAGTACTAAAAGAGCTAGTGTTACATTTGTATTTTTCGCAGGTTTGATTGGTTTTATAAAGTACCTTCAAAGTAATTAGTAATCTGATTACTTTTCCCATGAAGTAATCAGTGCAGTAATTTGATTACAATTTTAGAGAAGTACTCAGTAATTAGCAGAGGATTTTTTTTAAAAAAATGTTTTAAAGTAACTTACCCAACACTGCAAACGAAACACCACTTATTACTGGTGTGCCCAGCAAAACAAGCAAGACATCATTGGTCATCCAACTACAATTAAACTTAATTAATTAATTTATTATTTTATAAAAT
This sequence comes from Moxostoma hubbsi, assembly GCA_032164185.1. NCBI lineage: Eukaryota > Metazoa > Chordata > Actinopteri > Cypriniformes > Catostomidae > Moxostoma > Moxostoma hubbsi. Next base: position 12,104,887 of record JAVLUX010000011.1, on the reverse strand, counting down.
TCCACTTATTACAACAAAAATTGTGTATCTTTAATTATACATTGTCATTTGTACAACCAGCCAGTAACTGCACTGCTTGATTTAATAGATACACAGATCATCATTAAATGAATAGTAAAAGTTCCAGACTGTGTTTTGTAGCCTAATTGTACTTCAGACTTGTGAGACTTCAACAGTTTAATTTCGAGTTGGACATTCATAACTTGCACATCAGTATAAGATTACTTGTATACTGGAAGCAAATATAGTTTCATGCTGTAGATTCAAAAGAACAAGCTCATTAGAATTGTTCCTTCGGGATCGGACTATACTGGAACCACCATACACTTGCGGCCAAAAGCTTGGAATAATGTAAAGATTTTGCTGTTTCAGAAAGAAATTGGTACTTTAATTCACCAAAGTGGCATTCAACTGATCACAAAGTATAGTCAGGACATAACTGATGTAAAAAAAACAGCACCATCACTATTTGAAGATCAAATCTAGACAGGCCACATTTCTAGCAGCCATCACTCCAACACCTTATTCCTGAGTCATCATGCTAAATTGCTAATTTGGTACTAGAAAATCACTTGCCATTATATCAAACACTGCTGAAAGCTATTTGGTTCATTAAATGAAGCTTAACATTGTGTGTTTGTTTTTAAGTTGCCACAGTATACAATTAAGGTCAATATTAGGTCAGAAATGGCAAAAAAGAAACAGCTTTCTCAAGAAACTCGTCAGTCAATCATTGATTAAGGAATGAAGGCAATGCTTGAAATTGCCAAATAAATGTACACTACAGTCTTCAAAGACAAAGGACAATTGGCTGTAACGAGGACAGAAAGAGTTGTGGAAAGCCAGATGTACAACTAAACAAGATGATAAGTACATCAGAGAAATAGATGACTCATATGTCCTCAGCTGACAGCTTCATTGAATTCTACCCGCTCAACACCAGTTTCATGTACAACAGTAAAGAAAAGACTCACGGGTGCAGGCCTTATGGAAAGAATTGCAAAGATTTTTGAAGCAGAAAAATAAAAAAAGAGTGGGCAAAGAAACAGACATTGGACAACAGATAATTGGAAAATAGTGTTATAGATCTTAACCCCATTGAGCTTTTGTGGGATCAGCGAGACTGTAAGGTGCGTGAGGAGTCCCCGACAAGACAGCCACATATATGGCAAGTGCTACAGGAAGTGTGGGGTGAAATGTCACCTGAGTATCTGGACAAACTGACAGCTAGGATGCCAAGGATCTGCAAAGCTGTCATTGCTGCACGTGAACTCTTTGAAGTAGTTTAAGAAGTTCTGAAAATGTTTTCAAATTGTAATGGTCATTTTTCACATTACTAATGTCTTGACTATAAATTGTGATCAACTGAATGCCACTTTGGTGAATAAAAGTTACAATTTCTTTCCATAAGAGCAAAATCTGTACATTATTCCAAACTTGTGGCTGCCAAGACATGCTTTGCACTGTTGATTCAAAAGAACTGGCTCCTTTGAATAATTATTTCGGGACTCTAACTGTACCGGTAGCGCATATGTTTCACGCTGTAAAAAAGAGAATCCCGAAGATCATACAATTCCGGTATTTTTTTAAAGAATGGAACCGGTTCTGAACCAGATCTGGTTCTCGGTTCCCAACCCTACATGATACACACAAGTGTTCTGTATTACCCCATTAAGCCACCATCAAAGGAATATTTATGAGACATGGGGCTCCATTTCAGGCATTGCCATCCATCTGCCCGCTGCCCTGCTGACACTATAATCATATTTCCAGCCTTTACCACCTTACCACTGCTCACCACAAATCCCTGTGTTTCCTTCCGTTGGTGGAGAGGTGCCAGAGGAACAGCATTTCATCCTGCGCAGAGGTCTGTGCTTGAACACACTCAGTGTGTGTATCTGGCTCTGTTATCGGTGAGAGTGAGAGGCCTGATTCAGCACTTATCCAGAACACAACATGTTCATGTTGGAATCCTACTGCTGTCCTCAATATTCTGTAACGTAGGTCATATTTATTAATGGCCATGAAACTATTTTGCATTATTTTTATTCTTATGACTATGGTTACTGCGAGCTGTTTGACTGACAGACGGCTTGTGTGTGTGTGTGTGTGTGTGTGTGTGTGTGTGTGTGTGTGTGTGTGTGTGTGTGTGTGTGTGTGGGTGGGTGGCGCGCTTTACGTGCACATTTCAAAATACCGCCAAATGCCCGTCTTGGAGAGGTATTCATTTAAACACAGAGAGTTATATCTAAAGTAAACGTATACAGTGGGGGAAAATGGATTTGTATAAAAATGTAAGACTTACATTTTAGTAAGTGCAAATGTGACTTAATAGACCTGCCGCAGCCTAGTGTGTCCTTGGTAATAATCAATCAAACGTAACAAGAAGACCAAAAAAATATTCACTGCTTTTGGCTGAATAACTTTAGTAGCTAGTATAAAACTAACTCTAGCATAAAAATATTGTGCATTTTAATCATACAGTGAAGACCATTAGTATTTTTATGTCTAATTCATTCCTAAGGTTATCTTGAATACATGATAAGCTAAAACTTTAATGCTTTTAAAAAGTTGGTTTAATTTTTTTTCTATTGTTTTATTTTTGTTTCTATTCATTGCTTTTTTATTGTTACAGTATTTAATACTGACTGTTTACTACTCTTGAATAATAACTTGATAACTTAAACAATTCCTAAATACTTTAATTAACAAATTAGTTAGTGTAATTATTTTTTGTGGTATTAAAGCTGATAATAAAAAAAAAAATCATCAAATGTCAACAGACTACTGAAATTTTGGTATAGTGACAATGTACATGGTAGACCTTGCTGCAATAAAATTATGAAGGAGGTTTTTCTTTATTTGACTACGTGTGTAACACAATACAACTACTATTTGACAAAAGTCTCTTCCCCTAACCAGCCGTTTACATTTCTGTCACAAAGAATCAAGTTAATTACATTGGTATCCTGTAATTTAAAAAAAACATACAACAGAAACTTTCATGTTATGACTTGAGCATGTTACCAATACTTAAATATCCTTTTTTTTCATATACTTAAATATCCTTGAATGACCAATTTACTTGTCTGAAGGACAAGAACATCATAATGCTTAATGTCAAGCCCTGCTATTAGGATCTGAAATACACTCTGCCTGATCTCCTAGAAAGGTATAATTTGGAGGGCATGGATCAAAGCAATAATGCAGTCTGTGACAGCTCCAGTACAGTTATAATGCCCCCAGCCATTCACCTCTTCCAATGGGCTAACACACACACACCACTCCTCTAACTATATTCAAGATGGACCCAGATGACATACCTATGTGACTTCAGACTCCCACTGTTTGAGGCAATAATGATTCAAAGTATTCTGATTCATTTAATTCAAACATCCTTCTTAAAAACACCTCTGCAATGAATGCAGAAAGTATGTCACCTATTGAGTAACCGTACACAGGGTTGGGAAGGTTACTTTTTTAATGCAGGGCTCCAGACTAAAATTACTTAGGAGCCAAAACTGAAACGTTAAGGAGTCAAATGGCTGTTTTTAGTCACCAAATCACAGAATTGCTCAATATACATTGCTGTTCAGAAGAAAAGAAACTCATTAATAGAAGGTTTAATAAACAGTATATATAGTTGAGAAGATACGTTTATAAAAGTTTAAGTTAAGTTTAAGATAAGTTTATACATAATTTATACAAATACAAGAGATAAAATATTTTTTTATTTAGTACTGCTCTTCAGAATCTACATTACAGGTAGAATCTATTAGACCTCATTTTATATCAACAGTGGCAGTTATAGTTAAAATTTCAAGATTTGTTTCAGCTAGTATTTATTTTTCATAAATACATTAATTTATTATTATATTACTATTATTTAAGACTAGCACACTGACATAATGATAATGAGGAGCCTTTCCTTCTGTGTAATGTGTGTATAAATATGTAACATTAGTTAATAAAACGGGATAATAATGGGCTCATATAAGTAAATATTTCTTAAATTTTTAAAGGGGGGAGAGAAAACTTCCTGTAGATTTGACGTCAACAACAAAAATAATGTCACTTGATGCATGTCCTTGTACTGAAAAACCATGAACAAAACTATGCAACATAAAAGGAAATGCAATGCTTATAAATGCTTATTTTATTTTCAAAAGGGAGACTTTTTTTTTTACACTTCAATAAAATAATTGGTTTCAAGTTTCAATTATAATAAAGTGTTTGCTCAAAATAAATAAATAAATAAAATATCCCTTCTGTTTTCAGTGATAATACTAATTGTGTAATACCATGTACCTTGATATTTTCTGAGACGGTTATCATACCGTGAAAATCGCCATTTTTGCAACTGAAGTTTAAATCTAAAAATATACTTAGTCTAATGACACAGATTGAAGCAAACGTAATGGGAAAATAAAAAAGTGTTTAAATAATTGATATATTCACAATAGTGCATATTTAATATCTTGCTCAGCCCTCCACTCTGGCAGCTCTGGTCTGCTAGAGATAAGAACGGCCAAAGCGAACACTAACGGTGCCTGAGTGACTCTTTCATGTGTGTCACACCTGCTGCTGACGATTATCAAACAAATTGGATCCTGAAGTTATCTACAAATGTAATTAAATGCCTGACATTTTCCTCGTCATTCCAGACTCAGCCGTTCTACACATAGCAGAGGCCTGTAATGTGATGGATAAGCAGGTAGGATGGTTTTAAAATGGCGGAGGACTAGAGATACAATGATAAGGAGACCACTGAGCGAGTCTGAAACCTGAAAAAGAACAAAGAGTTTGAGAGTTTGCCTGCTGCTTTCTTGGCTTGAGAGGAGAAAATGTAAGCATTACAATGAATGCTTGTGAGAAATTTGATCAATG